>CM076577.1:342708025-343047258 GCA_034641835.2 Pinus albicaulis | reverse complement strand
TTGAAATCTTAAGGTAATGATATTAGGCTAGTTATGAAGTTTAAGGGTTTGGTTTTGTGTTTGGATGACTGAACATGATTGCTGTTAGAAGCGGAAAGATCTATATGCAAATAGGTTCAAAGGTGAGAAGTTGCAAGCAAAAGAGTAAGCTTTGATCTAGAAAAAAGATAATTGCATGTTTTCAGTCCATTGGGCTATGGATTCATAAGAGGATTTAATTGAAACAATCAGGTTCAAGAGTGGTCTATGGGGCAAGTCATCTATTCCTAAGGATCTCTTTAAGGTTTGATTTATGGAATGGGGTGATACAATAAGAAAGGGAAATAACAGATGCAGAACAAAGAGCAGCCTAGGAACTGGTAAGTACTTTGAAACTATCCAGCCTTTGACTAGGCACTTAAGAAAGACATGAAAGAAAACTAGAATCTGGTAAGTACTTTGAAACTAGCCAGCCTTTGATACACTTCCAATAGAAAACACATAAAAAAAAAGGGAAACTTGAAGGCAACCTTTGGAGTAGAAGCTAGCGGGCCGGGCTCACCACAAATCCTCTCATAGCTCTTCTTTACTTAGTTACTTTCAAGACTATCACAGAGATAACACAGAATGGCTTAAGATCTGATAAGTACTTTGAAATTAGTCATCTTTTAACACATTCTAAGGGAAACAATCAGACAGTTTGATCAGAAAAGACTGGGACCAGGGCTCACCATATCTTCTTCAGTTCATCTTCACACAACATATACTGAAAGTAACATTTAAAAATAATATTCAGCTAAGAAATAGGGCGAGGGAACGCCAACATCCCTATGCTAAAACTGAATTAAACCATTTTTAAATAACACAGAGGGAAGAAAACATTAAAATAAAGATTTCTCAGCAAGAGAAGGTTACTGGTATACAACAGTTCTTAACCCTATTTAAACTGTTCTTTATAGCGGAAAATGAAACAAAATGAAAACATAAATAAAACAACAAGTTACAAAGAGAATAACATCACCGTCAACATAGATCAAGATCCCATAAATTAGCTTGTATTGATGCTCCAAACTAGTTACAATCTTCAAATCCAGTGTTTTAATTCATCTCTCTTCACAACCTCACTTATCTGCTACAAGCAGAGCTCCAAGAGCCAGTGAAACCACTATTTACATCAGAAGTCTTTAGCTCAATTACATAAAAATGCTTCAGCAATTACATTAGCAATCAACCAACCCCTCACTCATATTCTACTGAAGTATTTATAGAAGAATGAGGAGGTGAGATCTGATAAAATATCTCAAAATCAATTAATACAGGCATTAATGTCTTTCAGGCCTTTGAGAGGCTCAACGAAGAGACTGTACAGGTGTTCCGCTGTATTAACTGATTTACACTCATGAATTTAGCTCGGTGAGAGCTTTGTTTGACATTTTAGGCTCTGTGTGATCTTAGGGTTACTTTACAGACATTCCTTCATTAAATCCCTGACAGAAGTAACTTCTTTGGCTGTTTCGAGGAAAAATCTAATCTTGTTCAATAAATTCAGCCTCTGATTGAGTGCTTTGAGGCAATAGGTGGCACTTTAGTTGCTGGGAAGAATCAATTTGCTTCCATCTGTGGCGGTGAAGGGTTCCCTGATGAAACACTTTAGGTTTTCCCTTTAAACTATGTTTTGAGTCGGGGATTAGGCTTTTGATAACTGTCTTAGCCGTAATCCCACTCATCTGATCATTCATTTACTGCTCTGGTCCATTTCTGTGACTGATACTCTTTTTATGGGTTTTTTCAATGCTTTCTAGGTTCAACAGGGCCATGCTGTATCATCAGCTCATGAAACCTTAATGGATACATGATTTAACATCCTGTGGTTGATTTCCTTTGACAAATCGAAATAACGACAGTCGTCACCCTCGTCCTTCGAATCTTCTTAAGACATGGCGAAAATAACCTTAAACCTGCAAAATACAAACAAAATTATGAAATCCTACGTTTATATGGACAAATCTTCATCGGAGGGTGTGCGGAGGAAAGGGGTGATCGGAGCCGTCGATCGCATTGCGATCGACGGTCGGGAGTGACTGAGAGAAGTCAGCGGCGTGAATAGTTTGACTAGGCAACGAAATCAAGGGACTGAACGTGGGCCGTCGATCTGCAGAGATTGACGGCGGAGATTAATTTTTCGCAGCGCTGGGGCCCAGCTAACCGGCGAGCAGGTTAGTTAACGGTTGAGAAGATCGGGGGATTGACAACCGTTGGATGGGAGGGGTTAGATCGGACGGTGGAGGTGAATTCCACTAGGCATCCTTGGTACTAAATTTAATGCGTGAAATGTTTCAGTCACGCGGTGGTTTTGAAATAGTGTGGAGAACACGTGTCGGCCAGCATATGGAATCGCTGGCCGACGGGAGAAAACCACCATCTGGCGAAGAGTGGTGCGGAATGAAACCAGTGGGATTTCGAGAAACAGCGCGGGGAGTGGGGGCCACGGGCAAGTTGCGCTCTTCTCCGTTGGATCTGCAGAGCGGATCGACGGCTGAGATGAACTACGGGGGGCCAAGGTGTACGGACACGAGACTTTTGGAGCAACCCCCCGTAGTGAATGGCAGTCGTTAGATTAAGTCTCCACCCATCCCGAGGAGTCAACTACGGGAGCACCAAGGTTTGACCCTACGGATAGAGTAAAGGCCCCGCAGGGGGAAATGCTTCGGTCACGGCGTCGGGTCACCTGGAGAGAAAAAGGCAGTAGGGGCTTAGCCTATGGGGCTTAAGTCCAGCGCATAGGAAATGTGTGTTTTCTATGGTTTTTAAAGGGAAATGAGGGTTCCGGCAAGGCCAATAGTGAGTCTTAGACCCTTAGGAAATGAATTTAAATGAAGGAAAAGGAGGAATCATGAAGTTGTGGGGTTTTCAAGGGAGATGGAGAAAAGGAACTGAGGTTAGTGGTGGGAAGAATAAAAAGGGAAAAGGGTCCTTTGCAGAAGTATTAGATTTTAGATTTTTGTAGGATTTCAGAGGCTTTTAGGATGAAAAAATCAGTATGGGAAACTGGACAGAGGCATGAGGCCTTCAAGAGTCTTCAAGAGCCAACATTTTTTGATAGGGAAAAATTGTTCCTTGAAGTCTCAAAACAAATTTAGCCACCTTTGGTATGATCAAATTTTGTAGGTGGCAAACAATGGCTCCACTTGGGGATGGTGCCTTCTTGAAGGCATCAAGAATTCAAACTTGATTTCTCTGGGATGCTGACTTGTGCCTGATCCTTTAGATTGCTCTTTTTTGCTGAATTATCTTTCTCTTCTTCTGAAAAATAAGATCAGTGGTGAAAAATAAATGGACTTCATCAATACAACTTTCTACCTACCCAATCCTACTGATCTAACATTTTTCTTCATCAGAGTGCACTTGGATTGGCAAACTTTTTTCACAACATTTTATTCTTTTAAAAGCATAAAAACTAATCTAATTCTACTTCTTATCTCTCCCAGAACTCAGATTAGACAGTTGAGCTCAGATCCTTCTCTACCTAATCTACTGTCTGTTGGGATTAAACTGTCTAACAGACTTTCATTCTCTAAATTCTAAAAACAGAAATTTAAAAAAAGCCAAGTCAAGATTAAGCTGTTTGACTTGCTATGATATATGGCATAGAGACAAGCTACACATAGATTATTATTTGCAGAAAACTAAAAAAAAAAATAGAAGGCTTAAGATCTGAAATTTTAAGTACTGCCTTCTCTTTTCTACACAGCTCTGTTTTGACCTTTATTTGAGCTGTCTATGCTTTCTTCTGGTTCATATTTTAGGTTGATTAGAACCAGATCTCCTATCATTGTGACTCAGAAAATAAAACAGATTAGAGCCCTTCTTTGGAAACTTTGGTTCAGATTTTGAGCTTGTTTGAACCTTCAATTTCTATCCTAATCTATCTACTGATAAGCCAAGATTGAATAGTTTGGCTAATCAAATTCACTATTCCTATCAGCAGTAAATTGAAAGCTAATTAGTGAAGTTTAAATATTTTTACTAACTAGAAGTGCGTTTTGAGGAGTGGCATTTGAGCTTGCACACTTTCAGATTTATATCTCTTTTTGGCATGGGGCTTTGCCTTTCTTGTTTTCATTCCTGCCCTCTTTTCATTTTTTCTTTTTTTTTGTATTCTTTATTTTTCATAACTTTGAATGCAATGGTGGATGGACTATTCATAATGGAAAAAGATAAAAAGGCTTTAAAACATAAAGTGGATCAAGAGAAGTAATGCTTAAGAATCCTGCCTTTGACAGGACCCCCAAAAAATTCTGTTCCATCTAGCTCCTGTAAGAAAAATGCATTATTACCAGCAACTGAATGAATAGAGTAAGGGCCAAGCCATAGATTGTCAAATTTTACATGCTTGCCCTTTTCTTCCCTCCTTGAATCCCACTTTAAAACTTTGTCCCCAATCATGAAATTGCTGGCCTTTGTTCTTCTATCAAAAATCTTTTTGATGCTTTCTTGCTTCTGTAATGCTTTGTTGTACACTTCCTCCCTGGCTTGCTGAAGATGAATGGTATGATCATGTTATTTTCTTCAGTCTGCAACTCTTGAATGAAATTCATCACTGGTACACCTAGGCTGTTTGGAAAAATTGCATCAGTACCATACACCAGCTCGAAGGGTGACATACCAATGGATTTCTTCAAAGTTAATCTGTCAGCCCAAAGTGCATGGATCAGGTTTGTGTGCCAAGACTTTTTATTGTCCTCCAACAGTTTCTTGATTATGTTCACTAAGATTTTGTTGGAAGATTCTGCAAGTCCATTACCTTGGGGGTAATAGGCTGTGGAATGCCCCAATGCTATCTGATATTTGTGACAGAATTCAACCATTCTCTTAGATCCAAATGCTGCTGCATTATCAGTGATGATCTTGGTAGGACAACCAAATCTGGAGAGAATGTTAGTCTCCATGAATTTTATGATAACTGAATCATTGGCCTGCCTACAAGGGATGGCTTCTATCCACTTAGTGAAATAGTCTGTGGCTGTGAGAATCCACCTATGCTGGGCAGAAGATGGTGGATGGATTTCTCCTATGAAGTCAAGTCCCCATTGTTGAAAAGGGGCTTCAACAGTGATTGGATGTAGAGGAAGGGGTAGCAATTTTCTCTTGCCTTCAAACAGTTGGCATTTATGGCAAGTAGTGGTAATTTTGTGTACATCAGGAAAAAGAGTGGGCCAATAGAAACCAGCCCTCAAAATTTTGTTGGCTGTTGCCTTCCAGTATAAATGACCTCCACACTCTCCTTCATGGAATTCCTTCTTAACCTTCTCTGCATCAAACTCAGGCAAACATTTAAGCAATATACCACTTGCATTTTTCCAATAAAGACATTTATCAATAATGCAATAGTTTACAGCTTTTAACTTTAGGAATCTTGCCTTTGTTTTCGATAAACCAGGAGGTGTATTCAGATTAAGCAAAACATAAATAATATCAACATACCAAGGAGAATTCATAAAATGGTCTTCAACAATGGGAGTTGAGAATTCTTCTTGGTTATCCAAAGCATTAATCATGTTAATATCAAGAACTTCACAATTTGATTCAGCCATTAATCTAGCTAGACCTTGGCCTTTGATGAGTTTAGTGGGTTTTATCTCTAAATCATATTCAAGGATAACAACAATCCACTTACCCCTCTTACCATCTGGGTCCTATGTTACAATGTCTTTAACAACTGAATTTGGGACAAATGCAATAATGTGTGAGTGAAGGATGTATACCCTAAAGTATTTCAATGCTTTCACCAAAGCAAAAGCTTGTTTTTCCATAATATTGTACTTCAATGGGGCATCCCCCAATGCCTTTCTAAAGAATGCAATAGGTTTCTCTTGTCCTTGTGGATTTTTCTATAAAAGGATAGCTGCAATGGTATGTTCCGATGCAAATGAGAAGATATAAAAATCCTTTGAAAAATCAGGACTTATGAGAACCGGTGTTTTGGTTAACACTTGTTTCACCAGCTCAAAGGATGTCTTTGATTCCAAGGTCCATTTTATCCCTTGCTCCTTCTTCAACATGTTTTTGATATTCCTAAGGAGCTCAACCAGGTTAGGGATGAACCTTCTCAAAAATTTTATCTTTCCAATGAAAGACTGCAACTCTTTTATGTTTCGAGGATGAGAGATTTGCAAGATGGCCTCGATCCTCTTTGGATCTATATTTATACCCTCTTCTGAAATAATGTGCCCAAGAATTTTACCTTCTTGGAGACCAAATAGAGTCTTCTTAGGGTTTAAAGATATCCCAAATTTTCTGCACTTCTCGAAAACCTTTCTCAAATGTTCTAAGTGTTCTTCATCTGTTTTTGAAAACACAGTGACATCATCAAGATAGATAATGATGAAGAAGCCCAATTATTCCGAGAATGCTATGTCCATGGCTCTTTGAAAAGTTTCCCCAGCATTCATTAGACCAAAGGGCATTTTACATACATGAAAGTGCCCGATGGTGTAGTAAAAGCTATCTTTAATTGATCGTCAGGGTGGACTAAGATTTGATTATACCCTGAATAGCCACCAAGCAAAGAAATTCTTTTAGACCCCACCACTCTTTGTAAAATATGATCCATCTTGGGTAAAGGGTAGTTGTCCTTTAATGAAGCTTTGTTTAAGTTCCTAAAGTCTATACAAAGCCTGATTTCTCCAGTTTTCTTCCTAACAGACACCAGATTAGATATCCACTCAGAATATCTAATAGGGACAATAATACCAGCATCATACATATTTTTAATCTCTTTCTCAACCAAAGGGAGTTGTACAGGGTTTATTCTGCTCAGTTTCTGTTTGAATGGTTTTTGGTTTTCTTTAAGAGGGATTTTATGTTGTATTATTTCAGTGTCATAGGACTTAAGATCTTCGTAACTCCACGCAAAAACATCAGAAAATTCTTTGAACAGCTCTATGTATTTGAGTTTAATGTGAGCTGGCAAATTTTTGGACAGTTTGATTATTTTCGGTTTTTCCTCACTGCCTATGTTGCATTCTTCCACTTCAGTCTCTACAGGTTCCAGTTTAGGATTTCTGGCCACATCATTGAGATCAAACAATTCTTCCAAAGGTGCTAGACCACTTGGAAAACCTTCATCTTTAGAATGCAGAGTTTCTAATTCCTCTGTTTCTGATTCTGCATTCAATTCTATTTTGTTTCTAGGTTTGCAAGTCTATAGGCTAATATTTTCAAGCTCAGGAGAAGGCTCTTCTTCACCAAGAAAATTTTCTTCACTGCAGTCTGTCTCATAGTCTAAATCTGAACTATGCAGTTCAAATTCATTTTTGAATTGCATGAAGTCTTCTATTTGTTTATCTCCGTCAAACACCTGCCAGTATTTTTTATTATCTGGCACAGCTGGTCTAAATTTTATTTGAGGTGAGCAATCATCGATCTGATATGGCGTTAAACATGTCCTAGCTGCAAAGGCTAAATTGTGGGCTATAAGATTTCTTTTTCTCGGGACAAAACTCAGTGTGGATTCCTCAAATGTTTTCAAAATATCCATGACATCATTTCAATAGGCCCTAAGTCTGGGATGATTTGCATTATACTCCCCATTGACTTGTCTAATGATTAATTCAGAATCCCCTTATACATTTATTTTCTTGGCTCCTAACTTTTTCAGCAAATGTAGGCCTAAAAGTAGGGATTCGTATTCCGCTATGTTGTTGGAACACTGAAAGTTCAGTTTGCATGAAATGCATTCTGTGTGCTTGCTTTCAGTGTTAGTAATCCAGACACCTGCACCAGCATTTGTTCTAGTGCATGACCCATCAAAATACATAGTCCAGAGAGGATCATTTTCAGTTTTATTAGTTTGGTGCATGTCCTCAGCAACTACTGTGCTTCTAGATGTTTCTTGAATATCAGCACTAAGTTGTTTTTGTTTCAAATCCTCAAGTTTTTCATTGGGTTGAGGATTGTTCTCTTGACTGTCAAGATTTAAATTTAATGGATTGATGATTTGTAGTTCAAGACCTGTGCTTTGTTTGCCAATGTTTTCAAATGCAGCAAACTGTTTTGTCATTCCAGTGTTGTGTTCCTCCTCCTTCGTTTCAGCGATTGGTCCTGTTAAAGTGATTTGTTCAGGGAATGTTTCATCATTAAACATGATAAACGAATCAAGGCCCATACTTACAGAATACAGAGGGGAGTTTTGAGGTCTGTCTTGACTTGTAACTGTGTATTGCATATGGGACTCCCTGTAAAGTCTTCTAGTCTGATTAAACACATGGAAAGTTGCATAGGTCATGTCCATCTGCATGGTACCTTGTACCTTAGCTCCCCAAGATCTTGATAAAAGCATTCCATATTTTGGGGTCACATCAGCCACAACAACATCCATGACCAAACACTTGGCTGGAATTTGGGCTAAATTAACATAGAGATCCTTGATCAATCCTAGACATTTTACCCTACTTGAGTCAAAGGAGTAAAGGTCTTTGTAAGGTCTGGTGATTTCCAGACCCAGGCTCTCCATCACAGCTTTTGGCATTAGATTATGTGAAGCCCCTGAGTCATGCATAGCATTGTGTAGAATTTTGTCATGAATGTTAAAACTTACATAAAAGGGAGGGACAGGCCCTTCTTGAAATTTACCTTCAATCTTTGGACCAAAAATCAACTCTGGTTGGTCATCATTAAGATTGAGAGTATCCTCGTTTTCCTCTATGTTTAAAGCCTTCAAAATTTGGGTTTTATATACATGATGGGCAGCTAACTCAGTCAAGGGAACAACAATTTTGATTTTTGAGATTTCCTGTTTCAGGCTTAAAGGAATTTGATTCTTTAAGGTGTTGGTTTCAGCCTTATTTACTGCCACTTTATCAGCAATATCAGCTTGCTGATTTGTCTTATTTACATTTGACATATCGGTTGAAATAGGAGTACTAGCTGAAGTGTTAGCACTGCTTATGTTTGCACTCTGTTCTTCAAGATTTTGAGTGTCTTTCTCTTTATCTTTACCAGAATCAAAAACCACTGTTTTATCCCTTTGTTTAACCATTTTAAGCTTAGTTGTAGTGCTATTTTGAGAAGATTTGTCATAGGTTTTCACGTTGGGGGTATTTTGACTCGATCTACTTCTGAGTTCATATTCTTTTAAAGGTTCTGTCATGGAATTTTCCATGTTTTGACAACAATTTTCATTATCATCCCTTTTGTCATCATAAGGTGTGTAAAGACCCTCTTTTCTATCATAATGAACCTCGAAGTTATCATCATCTACCCCAAATAATTTTATATCATCTTCCTCTGTCATTTGATCTGTTTCCTCAACCTCACTCACAAAGTTTTGATGAAAAGGAGGAGTGATCTGTTGATCATCTTCCCTGGGTCTGTTTGGAGGTTGGTTCCTTCTTAAATTTTGATTCTGGTTCTGGTTTCTGTTTTGAGGAGCAGTTTGATTTTGACTTGCTTGTGCTCTCTCAAGGATGCTCATTTTCTTCATCATTTCTTCCATCATTCTTTCCATTTTTGAGCTTGAGGTAGAAAGGGTGGATTCCTCTCTGAAAGATACTCTCTTTTCAGCTTTCATTCTTGCCCTCTTCTCCATAAGGTTAACTTCCACAGAAAGAGCACCTCTTTGCATGTCTTCAAGAGTTGCAAAATCTCTTTCTCTGAGTGAATAGGTCATGTCAGCATCAAACCCTTCAGGAAACTTGTTTAAAGCTGAACCTTGTGGAGGTTTCAGTTCTGGGGAAAGTGCATTATATACACTATTGAATCTAGTGCAGTAAGCTTGTACACTTTCCCTAGGGTTCCTATGGAGATTTTTATAGTCAGCAAGAACTTGGAGAGGGTTCTTCCTTACTTCCCACTTGTTTAAGAATGTTTGATGGAAGCCTTGGAGATCATTAATACTATGGGGGGTTAAGCCTTTAAACCATTTTCTCACTTCTCCCCCCAGACTTTGAGCAAATAATCTAAGTTTGACAGAATCATCATCAATTTCATTTCTATCAAAATAGTCATTCATCTTATCCACATGTTGTGATGCTGTTATAGCATTGCTAGCATCATACAATGGGATTTTGGACTGATAGTCCTGTGGAAGGTTTGCTAATGGTACAGGAAGGATTAATGGAGCATACCATGCTGCCATGATAGGTGGTGGGGGTGGGTTGACAAGAGGAGGTGTGGGCTGAAGTGGAGTGGTTTGAATAGTGGGTGAAGGATGAACAAAGGTGGATGGAATAGCGGTAGATTGCTGAGTTGATCTTGGATGAGAGACACCTAGATTATGAAGAAAATGTAAATCAGGAGGTGTTGATTCTCTATTCCCAAGGTATTCACTTGTTTCCGGAGATGAATGTGAAGACTCAGAATCTAACTAATCTAAATCATCAAGGGACCTAGTTCTAAATGGATTTAATAGGTCAGCTTGTGGTTGTTGCAGAGATGAAAGATTTTCAGGGACTGAATTAGCTCTTAGGGAAGATCTGAAAACAGTTGAAGATTCTATCTTAGGAGATTTCCTAAGGATTCTTTCTGGGTTATCAACTATCTCAGGTGGATCAGGGTTAGGATGGGCTCTAGTGTGAATCTTTCTAGGAGCCACTATGATGCACTTTTTAGACCCTAATAAACAAGAAAAATTAACCAGATATGACAATCTGTGACAGGTTAACTAATCTGTTTACACAATTTTAACCCTACAGTCCTCTAACTGAGTTTGAAAGATATTATGATGATGAGGGTTCTTCCCAGTGGATTCTTAAGGTTTGTTCAGGATTATGGAGTCGCCAGGTGGAAAATTTATAGTGTTTTCAAAGAGATACACTGTCCACCACAATGCTTGTGAAACATCCCTTTTCAAGGATATCCCAAAACACAACAAACTCTAACCAGAGATTGACTGGGAGGGCATTTACCAGATATGTCACCTCTAAAAGAGGATGAGATCCGGAGGCTACCTGGCCCTTTCCAGACTCTGTCTAAGAGTATCAGATAAAACACAATCAAAGATAGGAAAAAGTAAGAGTAAGTGTTTTACCACCAATATGAAATATTTTTAGTATTTTCTGAATTATTTTTCTGTTGGTTTCTAAGAATGTCTTAACTTTGCTTCAAAACTTAGCTACGGTTGTGAGACAAAGGTAATCTACTCTTATGGCTAAGCTAGCTGATTTTTCAAGGTTAGGTAAAAGCTTATAAGAATCCTAGGGTTCACCTAGCTTGTCACTGATTCAAACAAGTTTTATCATGATTACCATTTCTCGGTAGTGCTTGAAAAGGCTGATTTTTACTCACAAGGTCTTATAGGATTAAGGGAAAGGTTTGTCCCCAGTGGAGTCGCCAGAAATGTTAGGTCTCTGTAATAAGCAAGATTGGCAAATTCCGATCACAAAGTTAACATCATTTCAACCAGCTTTGGGATTCTAGGATCTAGCCCTCCTGAATCCGGAGAGGGATCTCTCCAATGTGTACAAAGATGGATTTGTCTTTGAAAGCTTAAGGTAATAATATTAGGCTAGTTATGAAGTTCAAGGGTTTGGTTTTGTGTTGGATGACTGAACATGATTGCTGTTAGAGGCAGAAAGATCTATATGCAAATAGGTTCAAAGGTGAGAAGTTGCAAGCAACAAGAGTAAGCTTAAATCTAGAAAAAAGATAATTGCATGTTTTCAGTCCATTGGGCTATGGAGTCATAAGGGGATTTAATTGAAACAATCAGGTTCAAGAGTGGTCTATGGGGCAAGTCATCTATGCCTAAGGATCTCTTTAAGGTTTGATTTATGGAATGGAGTGATACAATAAGAAAGGGAAATAACAGATGCAGAACAAAGAGCAGCCCAGGATCTGGTAAGTACTTTGAAACTAGCCAGCCTTTGACCAGGCACTTAGGAAAAACATAGAAGCAAACTAGGATCTGGTAAGTACTTTGAAACTATCCATCCTTTGATATACTTCTGATAGAAAACATATAAAAAACAAAGGGAAACTTGAAGGCAACCTTTGGAGTAGAAGCTAGCGGGCCAAGCTCACCACAAATCCTCTCCTAGCTCTTCTTTACTTGGACACTTCCAAGAAAATCACAAAGATAACACATAATGGCCTAAGATCTGATAAGTACTTTGAAACTAGTCAACTTTTAACACATTCTAAGGGAAACAATTAGACAGTTTGATCAGACAAGACTGGGACCAGGGCTCACCATATCTTCCTCAGTTCATCTTCACACAACATATACTGAAAGTAACATTTAAAAATAATATTCAGCTAAGAAATAGGGCGAGGGAATGCCAACATCCCTATGCTAAAACTGAATTAAACCATTTCCAAATAACACAGAGGGAAGAAAACATTAAAATAAAGATTTCTCAGCCAGAGAAGGTTACTGATATTCAGTAGATCCTAACCCTTTTTAAACTTTTCTTTATAGTGGAAAATGAAACAAAATGAAAACAGAAATAAAACAACAAGTTACAATGAGAATAACATCACCGTCAACATAGATCAGGATCCCATAAATCAGCTTGTATTGATGCTCCAAACCGGTTACAATCTTCAAATCCAATGTTTTAATTCATCTCTCTTCACAACCTAACTTATCTACTACAAGCAGAGCTCCAAGAGCCAGTGAAACCACTATTTACAACAGAAGTCTTCAGCTCAATTACATAACAATGCATCAACAATTACATTAGCAACCAACCAACCCCTCACTCATCTTCTACTGAAGTATTTATAGAAGAATGAGGAGGTGAGATCTGATAAAAGATCTCAAAATCAATTAATACAGGCATTAATGTCTTTCAGGCCTTTGAGAGGCTCAATGAAGAAACTGTACAGGTGTTTCACTGTATTAATTGTTTTACGCTTATGAATGAAGCTCGGAAGGAGCTTTTGTTGACCTTTGAGGCTCTGTGTGATCTTAGGGTTACTTTGCAGACATTCCTTCATTAAATCCCTGGCAGAAATAACTTCTTGGCTTCTTCGAGGCAAAATATATGACTTTGATCAATAAATTCAGTTCTTGATTGAATACTTTGAGGCATAGGTGGCACTTTAGGTGGCACTTTAGTTGCTGGGAAGAATCAATTTGCTTCCATCTGTGGTAGTGAAGGGTTTCCTGATGAAACACTTTAGGTTTTCCTTTAATCTCTGTTTTAGATCCAGGGATTAGGCGTTTGATAACTGTCTTAGCCTTAATCCCCACAAATTTGTCCACTAATCTGCTGTTCTAGTTCATTTTTGGTCTTCAACATCTGATACTCTTTCTCTGCGTTTGTTCGATGCTTTCTAGGTTCAACAGGGGCATGTTGTATCATCGGCTCATGAAACCTTAATGGATACGTGTTTTAACATCCTGTGGTTGATTTCCTCTGACAAATCGAAAGAATGAGAGTCGTCACCCTCGTCCTTCGAATCTTCTTCAGACATGGCGAAAAGAACCTTAAACCTGCAAACTACAAAAAAAATTATGAAATCCTCCGTTTATATGGACAAATCTGCATCGGAGGGTGTGCGGAGGAAAGGGGAGATCGGAGCTGTCGATCACACTGTGATCGACGGTCGGGAGTGATTGAGAGAATTCAGCGGCGTGAATAGTTTGACTGGGCAACGGAATCAAGGGACTGAACGTGGGTTGTCGATCCGCAGAGATCGACGACGGAGATTAATTTTCCACAGCGCCGAGGCCCTGCTAAAACGCATGAAACTTGGTTAAAGGGTGGGCATATTGGGCGATCATCAACCGTTGGATTAGGGGACCCAGATCGGACGGTTATCATCGATTCCACTGGGCGGTTATGGTCTGATGGACTGACTTTATGCGGCGGTTTTGAAACAGGGCGGAGGACGCGTGTCAAGAGGTGTGTGGAATCGTTGGGTCCACGAGAAATACTGCCAGCTATGGATGGGTGGTGCGGAATGAAACCACCAGTTTTCACACAATGAACGCGGGCGCGGGGACCACCACGGGAAAAAGTTCCGCTTCGTCGATTGGTTTTTGATCGGACGGCGGAGATGAACTATGAGGGGCCAAGGTGTAAGGACTTGAGACTTTTGGAGCAACCCCCCGTAGTGAAAGGCAGTCGTTAGATTAAGTCTTCACCCATCTCGAGGAGTCAACTACGGGGGCACCAAGGTTTGACCCCACGGATAGAGTAAAGCCCCCGCAGGGGAAAATTTTTAGTCACGGCGTCGGGTCACATGGAGAGAAAAAGGCGGTAGGGGCTTAGCCCGCGGGGCTTAAGTCCAGCGCATAGAAAATGTGCATTTTCTATGGTTTTTAATTGGAACTGAGGGTTCCAACAAGGCCAAGAGTGAGTCTTAGACCTTTAGGAAATGAATTTTAATGAAGGAAAAGGAGGAATCATGAAGTTGAGGGGTTTTCATGGGAAATGGAGAATAGAAAATGAGGTTAGTGGTGGAAAGAAAAAAGGGAAAAGGGTCCTTTGCAGAAGTATTGGATTTTGGATTTTTGTAGGATTTCAGAGTTTTTTAGGATGAAAACATCAGTATAGGAAATTGGACAGAGGCATGAGGCCTTCAAGAGTCTTCAAGAGCCAACAGTTTTTGATAGGAAAAAACTGTTCCTTGAAGGCTCAAAACAAATTTAGCCACCTTTGGTATGATCAAATTTTGTAGGTGGCTAACAGATCCTACCATATATTTTCAGAATGCTGTAATAGAAGCTCATAGGCAGTATGACCTTAGAAGCAAAAAAAATCAAGACAACTCCAAGAAAGGTAGCTCAGACACTGCTAAAACCCCTGATACCATCCTTAAGAAAGTAGTGAACAACAAAAAAATCATGGTCAGGAAAAATGACCAAAAAAAAGATAGAGTTACCCAAACTAATCCTGACTCAGATACTCCTAGTACTTCCACAAAGATTCCAGAGGTGGCTGTGGAAAACAAAATCTCGAAACAGAGCCAGCAAACTCAGAACATAGAGAAGGTCATGGCTGAAAAAGCTGAAACAAACATGTCTAAACTGCAGCTACCTTTTAGTTTTGAGGGTGAAATCGCCAAAATAAAGATCACCATGCCTCTTACCGAGCTCATCGCCCAAGGCTCTTATAAATCCCAAGTGTTAAAGGTCCTGAATCTAGGGAATGATGCAAACACCCTTAATCTAGTTGATGACACTCTTGAAGTGTTGTTTGTTCCGAAAATAGAAGGGAAATTCCAAGAGGGAACCACTCTTCCCTTTTAAATCAGTTTTAATATCCATGACCAAATCCTTCACAATACCATGTTAGAATCTGGTGCTTCGCATAATCTTATGCCGAAGGTTGTGATGGAAAGATTAGGCCTCTAAATCACAAGACCATACAAAGACTTATATTCATTTGATTCTAGTAGAGTCAAATGCCTAGGTTTGATCAAAGACCTTTGCTTCAGCTTGGCCCAGATACCTGCAAAACATCTAATCATGGACATAGTGGTAGCAGACATACCTCCCAAGTACGGAATTCTTCTATCGAGATCTTGGGGAGCCAAGCTCCAAGGAAATATTCAATTGGATATGTCCTATGCCACTATTCCTGTGTTTGACCAAACAAGAATACTCTATCGAGAGTCACACATGAAATACATGATCAGTAGCCAAGATAGGTCAGATAACATCCCAATGTATTCTTTGCATTTCGACCTGAACTCTTTTATTCTGCACACTGATGAGGACATTGAAGAATATTCAGAAGAAATTGAAACAAACTTAGACCCACCACATCAGCTGCCCCTAATTCTATATGATGAACTAGACACTCAAAACTACCATGATCATGAATAGCTATGTCTTGAAGAAAGTAAGTATGTTCCTTTTGAAATAGGAATAGAGAAAAAGGCGCAAACCATTATTTACTATCAAGCGAATTGCTTGAACCTTAGTCAAACATCAACAATAACATCAGGAAACTTTTTCAGAATAAAGGCATTATAGGACTTACATATCACGAACCTTTTCGGAACTCAAGAGCAGGGAATCTCAATGTTTTTACCGTACCTCAAGGATTTACCATCACATAACTCTTCCACTACAAGTGAAACCTTGACTATAGCCATAACAACTCAAAATCCAAAAAAAGTGCCTGATAAACTCCTTATGAGAAAATATGATAATTGCAGTCCAAATATACCTGAGTTACTTGAACTGGCTAATATCCTGTCATTCCATCAAAGACTTAGAACCACTAGGATTGGCAATATCATGCAGAATACTACCTCATGCAGAGAAAATAATGAGAAACACTATGCCACTACCATCACTCCAAGAAACAACTTCGACAAAATAAAATAAAAAAGTTTGAACCAATCAGTAATAATTAAAGACAAAATAGCTGGTCATAGGGTCTGTTTTGATTTTATAAACACTATTGCACATCCCTATAACAGAAATTTTATCCTTCCTACCCTAGACCATGATATACCAATGATAAGTGCTTTTAATCATATGCCTTTGCAAGATGATGTTTCAGGTTATAGCCAAATGATTCCCTTGCAAAGTAGACAACTCAAAGATTTTTTCCAGTATGCTGGAAGTAATTCCAGTTTCAGACTCAGAATTGCAAAACCACCGGATATCAAAAATATGCTCATAAAAGCCATGTTCCCGTCCTGAATTTCTGCATTTTAACATACCTTGATGATGTCATTATTTGTTTCAAAAATGACAAAGAATATATGAATTACTTAAAGAAGGTGTACAGTAAAGGAAGGGGTGGAAATCAGAGGTATAAAGAGGTACAGTGGGAAAATACGGGTTTGTTCAGAGATTCTTGCATGAAGCCTTATGTCATGCTGGAAAAAGAGAATTTTCCAAATTTCTCTTTTCAGGAGTTGAGTGGACCGAGAATGGTAGGAGATCCTTACGTGGATAAGATTCTTAAGTTTCGCCATTTCCAAGATTTCTGAGTTTAAAACATTTTCAAGCATTGTATATACCACTGTTTAAAAAAATAGATAAAACAGAAAAGAAAAAAACAATAGAAAAATAGAAAAGAGGGCAGTTGAAAAGTAGAAAAAGGCCCCATGTTCCAAAAAATAGTCATTCAGAAAGCACGCAAGTCTAAATGCTGCTACTAGTACTCAAATGTCTTGTTCAGTTATCTAACCTAATCATAGCTGAACATGTTTTAAATTTATTTGCTGATAATTTAGTGAGCGAAAAAGATGGTCAACATTGTGTAAGCTTGAATTATCAAAGAGAGTTTATTAGGAAAAGATACTAGTTCCACACGCTCAAAACAGAACCAAAGAGGGAAGCAGGGATGAAAAACAAATTATGCATCTTAGCCCTGCTTTTCCTAGTTTCCATTTTATGAAAAATAATATTTGTGTGCAGCTTGTCTTTCATGCCGCAAATACATGACAAATCAGACTGTCTAATCCTGATTTGATCATCTTTTCAATTTCGTGTTTTAGATTAGAGAACAAAATCCTGTCAAACAACTTAACCTTGACAGTTGATCTAGCGTAGGTAGAGTAATGAAGGATTTCATCAGTTTAATCTAAACTCCCGACAGATATAAGTGTAGAATTAGATAGGTTCATTTTCCAAAAAGAAAAATATATTTTCAAAAGGGTTGCTAGTCCAAACGCACCCAAAGGAAGAAAAAATGTTAGGAAAGATAGTGGGGTAGGTAGAAATATCATTGATGCTAATCATCCTGTCATTTTTCAGAAGTAGTATCAAGGAAGAATGAAATTTTCACCAATGGGTAAGGCACTGGTCTTCATAAGCCAAAGATCTGAAATTATAGACACCTCCTGAAAAGGAACTGCCCTCCCTAAATGGAGCCACTGTTAGTCATCAGTATTTTTCACTTGTTGGTGATGACTAGTTGTAACAGCCAAGTTTTCTAGCCGCTGATCTAAAAATTTCTCAAAATTTCCAGCTGGAAAAAACCCATAAAATTTTTTTCCCTCTTACCTTTCAGTCTGCCCATGACTAGATGAAACCTCATTATCGAATCCTACCTAGCCTTAGCCATAATAGTCTGCCCATCAACTCTAAAGAAACAATCCAAATCTGTCCAAAAAGTCTCCCCTAAGTTAGGAAGTGGCGCTTTACACATTTCTCCCTTGGAAAAATATCCTAAAGCCAAAGAACCTCCATCTTCTATAGAACAATCATAACAGACCTTCCCATTCTGCAAATAAAGTTGGTTACAGCCATAGGTCGCGCCACTAATACACCCTCAAGTCTCAGCAATACATGGACCATAAGTCAAACTAATTCTAGGTGTTTTTACAGTGTTTTAATGGATATTTCAATGACAGAGGCATACCAACATCCCAGAAAACAATATTTGGCTCCACATGAGAAGACAGCTGCTTCTCAACGTGATCTTGAGCCTGGGATGCAGCCACAGAGCAGAGAGTTTTTTTTCATTAAGCTCTTGCGATCACATTCAAACCCTGAAAGGACAGTGAAAGGAAAAATAACACTGTCAAAGGGTTGATGATATGACATGACTAAAAAAATTCCTTCATATATAAGCAGTGGGCTTTAAAAATGATTTGCATAAGTTCACTATTATTTGAGTTATAGTGTGAAGCTAAAAGGTTCATCATCATTGAAGAAAGATTATGAAAGCAGATAGTCAAAAGAGTCAAAGTGTCTTGGTCCCAAACTGACCTCTGCCATCATGTACAAGGGAAACCACTAAGAGTGATGACTGCTTTTCAAAAGGTACTATCCTTCCTATTCATAGAGAACTTTCTTTCAAAATTACTCATCATACTGGACAGAAGGCAATTTGAGCTTAGTTTTCCCATAAATGCATTGCAACTAAACACACAAGCTCACAAAATGTAAGAAGGATTATGGCATGAGGTTCAAGGTTCTGGAACAAACATTCAAAATAAATACCTGCATGGAAAATAGGTCAAAGATTCTTTGTTGTTACAGTTGGAATAGAGAAGAAGTTTTCTGAAGAAGTTCCCTTTTGATGGACAGATGACAGCGAAGCCCAGGTTTCTCGCAGACCTCCTTCACATAAAAACAAAGGATCAGCTTCCCTTGTTCACTTTCCAACCCTAGTACATCGTCTCCTATTTTATTTCTACCCACATTCAAAAAGAACTCCAACAACACCTACCATCTCATTTAGTTTTCACAATGAGCATGACCATATCCAAAGCGTCGGGAGCATACATGGTCAATGTAGGTTTCAAAAGGGTGAAGCTATCCCCCTCATAGTGTCAATAAGAATCTCACATAACACAGTTTTTTTTCCTACAGGTGTCCTTTTTCAATGAGGAGACACTAACTAATGTTGTTATTCCAAAGGTGTTGCTCTGTATATTCATAAAGACCTTTTTAGGAAACTTGTCAAAAATGACAGCAAAATGAGCAACACAAATACAAGAGGAGGAAAAGGAATATGGAAATTGCAGCTAATTTTTTCCCCAGCAAAAGGCGGTCGCCCTCAAAAGACACATCTACAATCCTTCATATGGCTCAGAGAAGATTTTTCTTCCACAGTGCAGGTGTCAGAATAGGAAAACCAGTTTTCATTCCTTAATAAGAAGCAGTAGAAGTTTTGATTCTTAAAAAGGTTGTTTTATTTCAAAAAGGGGTTGGGCTTATAAAACAAATGGTCATTATCACTATGACATTTCTCTGAATAAAAAGGTATCAGGTTGTGTTTTAAAGAAAAAAGGATTCAAGTTTTGTTTAAAAAGGCATCTTCAAACCTCTCTTACAAAACCCTCACCAATCAAATGCGAAAGGGACTTTGGCTTGTTCATTTTCAAAAGGGATTGAGGACCGTTGCAAGCCCTTTTTGAATTTCTCAAAACGCAAAACAACGTTGCTTTTTCTATTCACAAAGATCGGAGATATAAGTTTTGAGAGAATTCACAGAGTTTTTCGGGCTTAAAATTTGTGCGGCACACCTGTACAGTTGCACGACGCGTTTAGGCGCATTTTTACAAGGAGGATACACTGTCGCGTGGCGCGCCTGTAGGCGCCGATCACGACCACCCGACAAGTGACACGATAGCTTGTTTTGTGTAGCGCTCTCTCATTCTAAACATGCCGCGCATATTTCAAGCCATCAAAATGCCTCCAAAAGTTTTCAAAGCTGCTCAAACCGTCAAGCAAGCCTTGCCATCGAAGTTTCGAGGTATTCTAGGTGCCACATTGGTATTTTTAAATTTCTAAAAAGATGTTGAATGTTGTGTTTTTCAAAAGACTAAATGTTGGTGAAAGGGTGAAGGTCTTGGTAGGAATTTCAAAGTGATTTGTTCAAAGTTATTGACAAAGTCTGTCACAGTGGGAGACTGGTAGGAGTGATTCATTAGTTTCAAGAACCTAACAAACTATCCTCAAAAAAAGTTGAAAGGTGGAAGCAGTTTTAAAGGAAGAAAAACAGAGTTTGAAAAGGGAAAACAGTGGGCCTATTTTTGAAGAACAGTGATCATTGTTAAGTTTTTTCTCATTTCAAAAAAGTTTCCTCGGTGTGGCAAAGAGCAAAGTCAGGGTTGCCTCTTTGTCCATAAAACAAACTTTAGTGTGTGAAGCTGTCATTTCCATTTGGAGGTATCTGTCAAAATGTGGGTAAGGAATAGTGAATACAAGAGCATTATTTTGATCAGGAGGGGTGTTTGTCTACTACAAGGTTGTTTGTGCTCACACCAAAACACAAAGAGCTTGGTAACCTTACCTAAACACAGTGACCCTTTGACTGTGTGTATGCATTTTAGCTGATTGTGTGCTTATTATAAATTTATTTGTTGATTGGCATACCAAGGGGAAATGCAATGTTTTGGGAGGAGTAGGGACCTAATACCAAAGAAAACATTTTTCACAGCATTTGAAACCAATTTTCCTTGATCAAAATAGTGATTTACCAAGAAGGCAGAGTTTTGTTTGAAGAACACATTCAAGAAATCCTTTTTGAGGCAATTTGGTTTTGTAGAGAGAATCTATAACAAGATGCCTCCTAGGCAGGATAGTAGGAGTCGATTGCATAAGAGGTATGAGCCTATTTCCACCGAAGAATTGAATGCACACCCATCAGTCTTTTTCAATTTCCATGAGGTGGGATGTTTATATTTTTGTCAGAGGGTGCAAGAGGTGAAGAGTTTTTCTCCTTTGACACACCTTTGTGCTTTGAGGTTTCAAGATAAGCATTTCCAATTAGCAGGCCTTGACTTCAAGTTCTCCCCAAGATCCGTCTCCAAGGCCACTAAAATTCCCTATATTAGTGAGAAATGGTTTAAACAAAGCCATTTGGAATCAGATGATTACAAGCCCTTCTTAAGGCCTGAGCACAGAGAATCATGTCCTTCTATTTTCCCTTTCTCATATCTTTTAGCCAGCTACGCCCCTTTAATGAATATTATAATGAAGTACTTCACTTGTGAGGGAAGATTTTCTCGAATATATGCATATCACATTCAAATGATCATGCATTTCACTAGGGCCAGATTGCTAAATCATCCTTTCTTCTTACACAAGAGCATTGAGAAGATGGCCTCCACTGTCCAGAAGAAGCCTCCTTCACAACAAATATCCTATCTCTTCCATCACTCTCTCATCAAAATCATCATCCTTCATTAGCTTGAAAGGAGAGAGGTCTCTTGGGATGTTTTCATCACTCATCCAGATTTCTCCACTATCCCTCCAGTCCATACATCCCCTACATCTCCTACTCATCATCCCTCACCTTCTTCTAGCAAACCTATTCCTAAAAAGCTAAAATTTACTACAGAACAAGAAGAAGAGCCTGAAGAGAGAGAAGATCATGATCATGATGATGAGGAAAAGGATGAGCGGCAACAGCATGAAGAACAACAAACAGAGGATGAAGGGTAGAAACATGAAGAACAACAGACTCATGATGAGGGTGAGCAGCCTTATGATGAAAAACAACAACATGACAGTGAGGGTGAGACAGAGCAGCAAGGGCAGCATGGCAGTGATGAGCAAGGACAGTCAAAAGAGAACACACAATAGCCTTATGAGACAGAGCAGCAGCATGAAGATGATGAACAAGGGCATGAAGATGATGAACAAGGACAGGAAAGTGATGAACAGGGGTAGCCTGATGAGAAAGAGTAGCAGCATGACAGTGATGAGCAAGGGAAGCCAAAAGATGATACACAACAGCCCCCTCAGGAACAACAACCTCTTCAAGAAGAACAACAAACTCAAAAAGAAGAGAAGCAAGGCGACAAAGGTAAAGGGGCCATGCCCTCTTCTCCTAAAAGGGCCAAGCCTCGGAAAGCAAAGAAGAGAGTGCCTAAGGTTGTCACTCCAAATGTGATAAGGGCCCTCTGAAGTAAAGGGAAATTTCCAAAGAAGCCCATGATTGATTTGCCCGGGAGGAAGAGCACTAGAATAGCCACCCAAAGAAAAGGGAAGGGCAAGGTAGAAGGAAGTCATGAACAGGAGAGTGCATTCGACATCATCCAAGTCCAAAGCGATGATAGTGATAATGAGGCCCAGATTCTAGAAAACCTCTTAATCCATAGAGAAGGCCAAATTGGTTCTTTGAAGGATGATCTTCATAGAGCTAGGAATTTCAATCAATTTTTGCAAATCCAAAATAGGCAAATGAGTGTCCATATGGCTGTTTATGAGACACGGGTGACCAAGTACAAGAAGGAGGCCTCCAAAGCCCAAGAAAGGTTGGAAGAACTCATAGGCAAGTTTGATGAAAGTGAAGGCGAAGATCAGCCTAAGAAAAAGAGGCCTAGAACCATGGGGCTTAAAAAGGCCTTTGAGAAGCAAAAAGAAGAAGAAAATGCCCTTCTCCAATCTACCCCTCTCACTGCATTGTTCGAACAGGAGATAGAGAAAAATAGGGAGGCATGGCTTGAGAGATTCAATGACCACTTGGAGAAGAAATTGGAGAAGGAAAACAGAGATTTAGACCTTCAAAGGAGAATGATGAAGCATTATAAAAAGTTAAATCAGTTTGCCTGACGCAAGTTGAAGGCTGCTCAAGAAAAGCTCAAGGAGGATAAAGGGAAGTGCCTGGCACGGAAAGTGAGGAAAGACATATCAGGACTTCAGATTTTGGCCTCTATTTCACAACATGCTGCTGAGAACCCTTGAGGGTCATGCTCACCGATTTTGAGTGATTTTCGACATATTTTGGTTTTTTGGCATTTTTGGGTTTTTGGCCAAAACTCATGGGTTTCGCCATTTCAGTTTGGAGGATCATCAAAGGAGGAGAATGGTATCATTGGATGTCATAATTTTAGGAGCACACACTCAGCTATTTTCATGACATTCGAAGATCATTTTCTCCCCCTAAATGGCAAAAAATGCCCGCTTTTTCTACACTCTACCCAGTCTATCAGCAAACCTTATTTTCTGGTTTTTTACACACATGCTTATTTATGGAGGACTTCCAGGCATTAGATTGGGAAAATTCAAGTTTTTCCGGAAAGTAGACACTTAGATTTTTCCAACGAGCTATCATGAGCCGCATTTTCACATCGGGAAGGCTGCCAAACGTTGTCGGTAATTCAGGGGACCTTTTGCTGATATATTTTTTGAGTATTTTTGTAAAAATTGAACCTTTAAAAATTGTTTTTTCCTCATGTGCGTTTAGCGATTTTTGCACATGAGAAGTTATGAAAAGTCAATTTATTTCCCTTTTTTAGCATTTTTTAGATATTTTATGAGATATTTTGTGCCTTGGGCTTTGCAAAGCCTCAAGGACAAGTTTAGATATTTTGGATAGGCCAATGAGAGTGCAAATTGAACTAAGAGGTTTTCCTCACTTGAGCCTATATATTCCAAAGGCTTTCATTGTAAACAACGTTGAACTTGATGATAGAAGCAATAAATGGTCATATAATCTTTAGAAGAAATACTTGTCTCATGCTTTTGGATAGTCTCTTGGATGTTCTTGGATGATGAAATAGGATTGTTGTTGGATTTCATGACTTGGTAGAATGGTATAGTGTCTCTCTCTTTGTTTTGTTTCCTAGTTTTCATTCATAAATCCATGTTTCTTGCTTGCTATAGAACAATAGAGAGCAAATTTGAGACTTGCCCTTAGAGGCACCTCAAATTTCCCGTTTCTTCATAGCTTCCATTTTTTCTTCATCCTTATTCATATTAAAGAATTATTGATTGCTCTTTAATAAATTAAGGATATTGTTGCTTATTTCATTAATGGTTTTATGCATTCTAAGTATGATTTACGGTATGCCCTGCTTACTCATGGCTAGCCATAGCTCCATCCATGAAATTTCTCTCTGACTGATTAGATTGTCAGTTGTTGAACCAAGGAGGTCTTGTTCTAATCTTACCCTTTGTCTAGGACTATGCAATCTTGTTTTCAAAGTGTCCAATAACTTGAAGTACTGTGTTTAGGCATTCCGGCATAGTGATTTAAGTTGTTTGTCTATCTTAAGTGTATTTCCCCAAAGTCTGATAGCCATTTCCCAAAGTTAGAGAGTTATATATCTCTATGCATGGCTTGAATGTTTATTTATATGTATTGATTAGCTTATAGTTACATTTCTCGTGATTAATGGTTTGCCCTACCATGTTTATGTCAACTATTAAACTAGTTATGCTTGAAACCCTTTGTTGTTCCCAAACTTGATGTCCATTTTATTCCATTTTGCCAAAAGATCCTTTCTACCTCGAATCAAATCGGCCCTTCAACAGCCTTGTATCACCATCTAATAGCTTTCTTGACCTTTTCGACCCCATAGCCCAGTTGATCTGACATCTTTTTACCTATCTTATATCTTTGATCAGTATCATCCCTCACAACCTAAAAACCAAAACAAAAAAAAACCTACTTCATAACTAGCCTAAAATCAGAACACAATAAGCAAACACACAGATATCCCTTACACATATAGAGAGAGCCCTCTCTGAGTCCAGGAAGGCTAGGTCCTTGAGCTCCAAAGATTGGTTTGATTTTACACTGTCATTTGGCTTGCCAATCAGCCAAATCACAGGACCCTAACATGTTTAAAAAAAAAAAATTACACAACAGTATTTTTGATTCAGCCTCTCGAGCTTTTTACAATGCACAGTCCACTCATATTAAAAAAAATGCACAGCAATATTTTATGCCATCAGATTTTTTTTCATATGACATATTAAAAACAATTAAATCAAACTATTTAACTAATATATATATATATATATATATATATATATATTCAATGTATACATATGTCAAAAATCAAAACGACTTTGTAATAAAACTTACTGCTGTAAAAAAAAATAAACCAAGGTCTTCACAAAAGAACCTTTGCCACAACAAAAAAAACTTGTTAAAACTTTTAACCAAAGTTTGAAACCTTTGCGGATTTCAAAACCAAAATTTAATCCCATTGCATGAAAAAATCGCGTACCAAATGGGTCTTTTGATGTAGGTCATCATTTCTGCGCGATCAACCTCCCATTCGCTGGAGGTGGAGCCCGCCATAATCCAAACAAAAATTAAACCCTATTTCAAGAATTTATCACGTACCAATTTGCCTTGCTGATGTAGGGCCTCAAAACTGTGCGATAAATTTCTATTGGTTCATGTGTCCTTGTTTGAATTAAATAAAAAATGGCAGTAAAACAGAACTGTGGTTAGTGAAGATTTATTGTTGTGGTTGAATGTAGGTATGGTGTGAGTTAAAGACAAGATGGCGAGGTTTGATTCCAGGTTGATAGCGTGGTCAACAATGAAGTTTTAAATGTGAATTCAGGGTGTTAAATCAGAGTTGAATGCGAGATGGAGTGAGGACAGATCCAAGAAGTTTTTCTGAGTTGCTTTCCTTCGGCTTTGAATGCAGTTGAATTTAATATTTCAACAAACCTAAGGGTGTGTAAGCCAATGGAAAGCCCAACAACGTGCTTGAAAAGCAACCACCAAAGCAGCGGTGAGGAAAGGGAAAGTCTAGAAGGTGAAAAGAACAATTTTGTTGAACACCATATTTTTACATATATGCTGTATAATTAGCTTTGAGGAGGTTCCGTATCTGAGACAAATTTCTGTATCAAGAAACATTTAGGTTTTTTGAAAGTTTGTTATTTCTGAATTTACAGTTTTAGGTTTCTGTTGAAGTAGGTTCATATAAATCAAAATAATGGTGGTTTGAGTAAATTTGTTATTACAATTACCACAAAGCCACCCTTGACTCATGGTAAAACAAGGTTGTTTTCCAAATCTATATCAATTATATTCAGTGTGTTTTTATTTACTTTACAACTATGAGACTTGTGTTTCCTAAGTGTATCCTTATGGTTTAGGATTGCTCCTTCATTATGTATACAACATGTGGAATAAGTATGCTGATATGAATTGGGTGCAGTTATTTTTTATTGGTGAAATGAAAATCTAGATGTCTGAATGGAATGATAAATTATAACGATAAGAATTTCGGTTTCAAAATGTAGAAGTCTCGATGGAATGATAAATTATCACGGTAAGGATTTCGGTTTCATTTCGTACTGACATTAGCTTAATGAGAATCTACTTGAGCAGCATACACACTTGCGAAGATATCCCATTTATAATTAGTATGAAAACCCATGTAAAAAGAACTCAATTTAACATTTGCTTTAATTTGGCTTGGATTGATTTATAGTTCAGGTTTTAATGTGAATGTGGGAAGTTGTTTGTTTCAACCTATCTGAATAAATGTTTTATTTTGGGAATGTGTTATATTTTTTACATGGTTAGTATCATATATAAATTACTTGATTGAAAGTTATATATAAGAATGTATTGGTGATTATAAAAAAAATAAAAATTTTAATCTCTATAAATCTTAAATTTTATAGTAAATAATTTTTTTTGAAAATCGTTAGGTTAATAATTTTTTTTAAATGATTTTACAATTTGTTTAATTGTGTATTATTTGTGGAATTTAGTATGAGTTAACAAGTTAAAGTATTTATTATTTTGGTATATTAACTATTAATTTGAATAAATAAAATATATAAATAATTATCAAAAATACTATTTAGTAGCTTTTTGGTACAGTGACATTGAAGTTTTGAGGTTGATATAATTGGTTAAGAAGAAGCTATTTACTAATAAAAAAAATACTTGATCACATAATTGTTAGAATTTCTATTTGTACTATTTATATATAGAAGTCAAATCAGAACAGTTCTTTTACACAAAATCTCAGTTACAAATTCAATTTGGTCGTAATTGGAAATAAAAAACAGGCGCGATTTCATCTTTCAAACCACTTCAAAGAAACTCAACTTGTGAGTTATTATTTCTTACTATTTTAATGCTTTATTTGCAAAAACATTATACCATAATAATTTAAATAATTTACTATTTTAATAGGTAGTTTGAAAATTTTGTTGGTATGAGAGTACCTTTATGCATTCCATGTCCTTTGAACCTATTTAGTGTTTGAGTAATAAATTTTCAGTAATCTGTATTTAATTTTTTTATTAATTGTATATATTTTCTTAATATTTAATCTAAATGATTTTTTTAATTGTTGATTGAATTTAATTAAATTAATTTAGATTTAAGTCAATCTATAATTTTCAAAAATTAACCAAATTTATAGAAACTCTAAAAAACTTCCAAAAATAACTTTTAATGTCCAAATAATTTAACTTAACATAAAAATTTATATTAAATGTGAAAAAAAAAAAATTTAATACAAAAGTTTCCAAAAAAAATTCATAATGTTGAAATAATTAAAGCTAATTAAGACTAGCATAAAAATTTAAATCTGAAAGCAATTTTATTTACACTATTGAAGGAATTTTATTACACTCTTGAAGATAATATGCAGTCCACAACTGCCACATAATATGCAGTCTACAAATGTCACATATGCATCTTTATTGTCCTTATGTATAAGTTAATTGAATATAGACCTGTGATCTGTCGTCGTTCGTAGAGACAGCCTAGAGTTGTGATAGACCAGTGCCTAGGACATCTTATATAGCAAGGAGCATATGGTGTAACAGAGGGAATTATCAATAACAAGATCTCATGCTATCTCCTGTAAAACAAGGGAAATTAATCTGAATGGGACCAAGACCTTTAGAGACTGACACATAGAAAGGGATATTGCAGAGGCAATATGCAAAACTCCAATATAAAAGCAACAGACAATTCAGAGACAACTTACTGTAAAGAGGGCCGATTCAGAAATACTTCACAGAAATAAGTTATCAGAAGGTGTATGTAGTGAATGAAATATTGAGAAGATATTAGTTAACATTGATATGATATCCAGATACACAATACCACCATGCATGGACTTAATAGCGTTTTAAAAACACCCTCCCAAAGAAACTAATATAGCAGAAGTATGGTTTAGATGAATAATGGAATAGAATATCATGCATGAGCCATATTTAAAGCGCTTGATTAATCGAAGAATGGGTATCAACTAGGATAAATCCATACCAAAAATCAGTGAGCCACTCGCATTCCAAAACATGATACAAGAAAGATGGATGAAACAAAATGATCTATTTAAATAACACATAAGAGAAAGTTACAGACTGTGAAATACCAAAGACCAGAATCATCTTCAACAGATGGAACTCCTCCTCACTGAGACCTTATGGGCTTTGAGCCTTCATATAGGAATTTTACAAAATTTATACAAAAAGCCTTTCACTGCATAATTTTCTGATAAAATCTGGAACCCTAAATCATTTGTTCTTTGGGAGCTTTATAGGAGAACAAGAAAGCTCGAAAAAGGGAGTAGGTGATGAACACTTAATTGTCTCATTAAAACAAAATGGCGGGGACGTGCATGCCCATACTATTCGATGACTTTGAAATGTTGTTTGTACTCTGTGGCCTGCTAACTGAAATAAATGCACTGGGTAGAAATCTCTTCAGGAACACGGCAAAGCAGTAAAATCACATAAACATTTCATCCTTTCCTAAAAGAAAATGGTGCTGAAAAGAAAGCCTTGAGGTATTTTATCTGCAAGGGGTACCTTCTGCCTTCTAACTTTGAATTATGGTTTAAGATCTTCAGTGTTGAACGTTGAATTCTTGATCCTTCACTGATATTTCTTTGCTACTCCATTAATGTCTCCATCTGCGCAATTTGTGCTTTGAATGACTCTGGAGGGTTTGACAGATTTTAACCTTGCTACTTTAATGGAATTCTTGTCGGCATATCTTCCTGGGCCTTTCTTCATAATTCAGCTCTGAAAAATGGTCCTTTGACGTGCTCTCTATCACAGTAATAGAGACTGTGAATCATGATAGTTTTCCGCCGCTGTAAACCTGCAAAACTCGCAAACTCGTCAAGAAAACAAATGCATGGGGACGGCGATGCAGTGGGGGTGACTGTATAGCAACGCGGCATGATGAAATCACAGAAGTATGCGGGGTGGCGATGAAAAATGCAGTGGAACAATGGTGGATGGACTGGCCAAAGTTATAACGTAAAACATTAAAATATGACATATGAATGGAATATATCAATGGCAGAGGAAAAATGCGATAAACACATGGGACGATGACGTGGAGGTACGGAGTCCACTGGTGGAGAGGTAAGTGATCTGGACCGTCAGATCTCAGGCGGAGATCGACGGCTGAAAATGCGTCAGAGGGTAATGGACCATGGGCCAAGTGTACGGTTTCCCCATGTTAACTTCCGCGTAGCTTCGAGGAGCGATTGCCGTCGGATGGGCCGCTCTAGATCTGACGGCTGTCATGAATATTGTGTCGTGACTACGGACGAACAATAACGCATGATGGAGGGCGGTTTTGGAATCGTACATGGGGACACGCGGTGAGCGATGTATGGAATCGCTCCGAATTGAGAAATACCGCCCGCCTCCGAAAAGCGGTGCGATAGATACCGAGCAACTTTTGAACATTGGACGCAGGGCGAGGACCACTGGGATGGACAGGCTACGGACCATTGATTTTACGGTTTGATCAGACGGAAGGTAGGTAGGCTACGGGCGCGGCAGAGATGAACGAATGTCGTCCGATCTGTACAGATCGACGGTTATGAACGCGCCCTACATTCATTTGATAAGCGCCTTTCGGGCTGCGGCTTGGTCTAACACCCAGGTTACATGGAGAAAAAGACTGAGGGGCTAGGGCCGAAAGGTGCCAAACCATATATATTTTCAAGTGTGGGTTTTTGCCCTATTTAATGCCATTTTGAGTTTAGAAAAGGGGAACAATAGGCGGAAAAACGATTTTTTAGGCCAAACAGAGGGGGTATAAAGGGGATTGTTTTTCAGAATTTAACGGAATTTAACAGAATGCTGACATGATCAACATTGGCTCCACCTAGGGACGGCACGTTCATCCCTGGGAGTGTCGAGAACTTCGCAGACCACAGGTAAATCTTCTATGCGGACACTGCTCTTCAGCACCTCCATTTTTCTTTTCATGATTCATCACGATACCCACATTATTCAAATAAAGATGAAACATAAAACTAATATACAGTATAATACATCAGGCCATCTCTACCTGAATTAGAACTGGAAGTAGGGTTTAAGAAACTGACCATTTATAGGGGCATCAAACAATTCACCCTGTAAATTTTCCAACTTGAAAGTATTGTTACCTCCCTGCTCCACAATCTTGAAAGGACCAAACCAAAGCAGATCGAATTTACCATTTTTTCCTTTTTTAGCCCTCCGGATATCCCATCTGAGGACTAGATTACCAATCTACAGATTCCTGTCCTTAGCATGTTGATCAAAAAGGTATTTCATCTTCTCCTGATACTCTGATAGTCTTTGATTCACCTGATTGTGTGTTTCTTTCAATTCCACCAGCTGGTTTATTCTCCTGATCATATCATCAGGCTCTTCTTGACTTTCCTGCATGAATCGGGCTAGTGGTACGGCTAATTGAATAGGAAATATTGTTGCCCTCCCATATACTAATTCATATGGGGATTTTCCAGTTGCTCTCTTGCTGGTAATTCTATTGGCCCACAGAGAAAATTTTAACTAGGAATCCCAATTTTTCTGGTTTTCATTTATAGTCTTCTTCAATGCCCTCACCAGGGTTTTATTGGAAGACTCTGCCAAGCCATTTCCCTGTGGATAATAGGCTATAGAGTGACTTAGTGTGATGTTATACTGCTGACAGAAACTTACAAACTTTGTAGACTTGAAGGCCTGTGCATTATCAGTCACTATTCTGGCAGGGCAGCCAAACCTGGATATGATGTTTTCTTCCATGAATTTTATTATCACAGTATCAGTGGCATTCCTTGCAGGTATGGCTTCCACCCATTTTGTGAAATAATTAGTGGCAGTTAAAATCCACTTATGCTGACCACTCGATGGAGGATGTATCTCACCTATAAAATCAATTCCCCATTGTCGAAATGGTTCATCCAAGTGCACGGGAATCATGGGCAGAGGAGCCAACTTTTGTCTTTCAGCAAATTTATGACACTTATCACAGGCTCTAACCTGGGCAAAAACATCTCCAAAAAGCTTGGGCCAATAGAAATCAGCCTTTAGGATTTTGTGAGAAGTGGCCCTCCAACTGTAGTGACCCCCACATATTCCTTCATGAAATTCAGCTATTATACTCTCTATCTCATCCTCTGTGAGACACAGGAGTAAGATACCTGAGGGATCTCGCCAGTATAGCCGGCCATTGGTGACTATGTACTTCTATGATTTCAATCTTAGTGCTCTATATTTAGCTTTATCACAGCTTGGAGGGCAACTGAGTGTGAGGAGATATTCTACTATCTCTTTGTACCACTGACTGGTGAGGTACTTTATATGTGTTTCTGGAGTAGCTACCCCAATTCCCTGTCGCTCTTCTTTCTCTTCATATTCCTCACCTGCTATAATGGAAAAATTTATGCCCAGAGCTTGATATTTTGATTCAGATAATATTTTAGCAAGCCCTTTTCCTTTAATCAGCCTAGTAGGGCGGATGTCTAATTCATATTCCTGTATTTTAGCAATCCACTTCCCCCTTTTTCCTTCACTATCCCCCTGAATAACGATATCTTTTACAGTAGCTACAGGCACAAATGTAGTGATATGAGATTGCAAAATATACATGTAGAATGCTTTGAGGGATTTTACTAGGGCGTATGCTTGCTTTTCCAATATGTTATACTTTAATTCTGCATCACGGAGCACCTGACTGAAGAAGGCAATGGGCTGCTCATACCCTTCCTCATTTTTCTGCAATAAAACTCCTGTTATTGTATGAGGTGATGCAAAAGCAAATATCATGAAAGGTTTAGCGTAATCTGGTCCAGCTAGCACAGGGGCTTCTGCAAAAGCATTTTTTATTCTGGTAAATGCCTCTCGTGATTCCTGAGACCACTTAACCTCATTATCTTTCTTCAACATGTCAGTTATATGTCTAACTATTTTAGCATAGTTAGGAATAAACCTTCTCAGGAAATTGATGCGCCCTAGGAACACCTGTACCTCCTTCTTATTTCTAGGAAAAGGAATACCATTTATAACCTCAACCCTCTTAGGATCTATCTTCACCCCATCTTTTGTTACAATGTGTCCCAAAATTTTACCCTCTTCTAATGCAAATAAATACTTTTGAGGATTTAGAGAGAGACCATACCTTCTGCATTTCTCAAATTTTCTGCGTAGATGCTCAATGTGCTCAGTATCATTCTTTGAAAATACAGTGATATCATCAAGGTAGACTACCAGAAATTTATCTTGCTCCCCAACAAAAGCAATGTCCATTGCCCTATGAAAAGTGGCCCCTGCATTAATCAATCCAAAAGGCATCCTAGCATACATAAATGTACCCCATGGTGTGGTGAAAGCAGTCTTATTTTGATCTTCTGGAAGTACAACCACCTGGTTATAACCAGAGAATCCATCCATAATTGACATCATAGAAGCTCCAACCACCTTCTGTAGGATGTGATCCATCTTAGGCAGTGCATAATTATCCTTTAAGGATGCTCTGTTTAAATTTCTGAAATCCACACACAGCCTTATTTCCCCATTCTTATTCCGGACAGGGACTAGGTTTGCCACCCATTCAAAGTACCTCAATGGCACAATTATTTTGGCCTTTAACAGCTTCTTGATTTCCTTCTCAATAGAGGGAAGCAGCAAGGGGTTTATTTGTCTGAGCTTCTTCTTATGAGGCTTTGCATCTCCCTTCAGTGGAATTTTGTGTTGCATAATACTGATATCAAAATTTTTCAAGTCCTAATAGGACCATGCAAAACACATCTTTTTAGGACTGAAATAATTTCTGATATAGCCTTTTATATTCTTCTGGGACTCTCTTTGACAATTTGACAATCTTGGGGTCAGCATCAGTACCCAAATTCAGGTCTTCTACCTAATCTTCTTCTACCACTTTGCTTGGCTGCAGAAGGATATCATTCTTTCCAAATAATCTCTCTAGAGGCACCAACCCTCTAGGTATTATGTTTCCCTTTAACTGCAACACCTTATTACCTACCACTTTCTTCTCCCAATTTCTTTCTGAAGTATCTTTAGACTCAACCTCTTCATCAGTATCAATATCCATATTGGAGAATTCCCCCACTGTTTCCAGGAATCTCTTCATCTGTTCTTCATCTTCAAATACCTGCCAGTGCTTGATGTTATCTGGGATTGACGGCCGATAACGCACCTCAACTTCATATCTTAAAAGAGGGTTTTGAGGTGGATGAAATGTATTGGCGGCTATAGCAAGGGAATCAGCCATCCTATTCTGTTCTTGAGGCATGAACTGGATATTGAATGCCAAGAAGAATTTTTCCACCATATCCCAAACTTCATTCCTGTAAGCCCTCAGCCTAGGATGTTTTTTCTGACATTGATTCCTAACTTGTCTAACCACCAGTTCTGAATCTCCTAGAACTTTTAAACTTTGTATGTTCATGTTCCTAGCTGTCTGCAACCCTAACAGAAGTGCTTCATATTCAACCACATTATTAGTAGCTTCATATTCAAGCTTGAATGAAAATGGAACCCATTTTCCTATAGGAGAAATCAATAATATTCCAGATCCATTACCTTCTTTTGAATTTTTGCTCCATCAAAATGAAGCATCTAGATTACTGCTTCATGGCTGTCCAAGGGCTGCTCGGTCTTGATCTGGTAGAAGGATGGTTCATGAGAATAATATTGATCTTCTTCCAGCATCAAGCATGAGAAATCTCCTTCTTTACTGTAGACTGGTGAATTAATAGAGTTGTCAACCTTAGTCACCATTTTGACAAATCTAGTCTCCCTGTACAACATCCTCTCTTGGCCACCAAAAACTGGGATAGTGGCATATGTTAAATCCAGGTTAATTGACCCACCAATTTTTTTCCCACAGGACCTCGACAGTAACATTCCAAAGTGGGCTGGGATGTCAGCCACCACGATGTCCATTACCACACTTATTGCTAGGATTTGGGCCAAGTTGACCACCAAATCCTTGATCATCCCCAAGCATTTAACTCTTTTGGAATCAAATGAATATAGGTCTTTGTATGGACAGGTAATTTGTAATCCTAGTTGTTCCATGACTGACAAAGGCAATAGATTATGGGAAGATCTATAATCTAGCATACAATTATGTAATATCAGGTCATGAATCACTAGAGACACATAAAAGGGAGAGTAGAAACATCTAATTCCTCAACATGTGGACCAAAGACAACCATGGGTCTTTATTCTTGAAGGTTGAGACTATCTGGAGTGAGTATAGCTTCTGGAGGGAGTATGAAAGAGGTGACTTGGGATTGATATGCAGGTTGCTTTAATAGTTCATTCAAGGGAACTGGGATTTTGACTTTTTCAAGTTCCTTTTGCAGACTGAAAACAGGGGGAGATTTTTCTACCACAACCTCTTTTGACTCTTTATTTTCAGCTGAGGGTTTGACTTCTTTTGACACAGACTTAGTATTAGGAGGAATGACCACTTTTGAAGAGGAAGGAATTTGATCATTAGATTGTAGAGGTTTGTTTAGAGGGCCCTTACCTTTGTCTGTGACTTTCTACATTGTTGATTCTTTCTGAACAGGTGCTTCCTTCTGGGGTAGCTCTTCTTCTTGATCTTGAGTACGATTCCTCTTCCTAGAAGATCTGTGATCATATCTTCTATTGAACTGTGCTTGCATAAAATCAACAAATTTTTTACAATAATGATCAATTTCTGCATCTTATGTGTCTCTGGTCTTTTCTTCTTCTTGCAGTGGGCACTCAGCTCCTTCATTTCCCTGCAAAGGGCATTCTTCTCCATCCCTATTTGAAAAAGCAAGGTTTGCATCCTCCAGTCCATAGGCAATGTCTTCAGTAGAATCATCTACTGGACCTTCTAGGTACAATGGGTGTGGTACTTGATCTTATTGTTCTTTTATTTCCCTTGGCAATATTTGTAGGGGTGGTTTCTTGTACTGAGGATTGTAACCTCTGTTTTAAGCATTGTGGAAATTCTTAGGGAATGAATTCTTGGTCTCCAATTCAAGCTTTACTAGTTTACCAGAAAGGTTCTTAATCATTTTTCTCATTTCTTCGATTCTATCATTAGCTGAATCTTTGTCTTGATAAGAGGTGGACACCTCCTCTTTGCCCCTTCTTCTGGTATCTTGTTCATATTTTCCCTTTGATTTTCCAGTGGAGGTGAAGTTTGCTTCCAACTCTAGTGCATCTAACTGAGCATCATCCAGCGTAGCAGGCTTTCTTTCTCTCAGAGAGAAACCAAATTTTGAATCAAAAGCTGCTACAAAAACAACTCTAGCAGCAGTTTGATGTGGTTTCATTTCAGCAGGAAGGCTTAAATACAATTTATTAAATCTTTTGATAAATTTTGATACCCCTTCATTATGTCTTTTCTTGAGTGTATTGAACTCAGTAAGACAATGCCCATGGTCTTTCTTCTCTCCCCATTTTCTGAGAAAAGTATCTTCCATTATTTCCCAAGTGGTAATAGAATGACCTGCCAATGTCTTAAACCATTTTCGAGCTTCACTATCCAGAGATTTTACGAACAGCCTTAAGACCACATCTAAATGTTCCACATTAAAATTCTCCGGAAAAGCACAAAAAACCTCAAGATTTTTTTGAGCATAAATCTCATTTTCCCCATTAAATTGGGGAAAAATCTTCAAATAATCTTGTGGCATATCATTCAACACTTGGGATAATGCTAGAGGGGCATATTTATTTAGCAAGAACCCTGGAACATTTTCCATTGGTGGGGGTGGAGGTAGTGCAATAGTATGATGAGTAAGAGGAGGAGGTGTAAGTGGAGTATGAATAATAATAGGAATGTAATGAACAGCAAGCTGAGGTGTCGAGGGGAATAATGGTCTGTTAATAGCAGATACTTCAGTGACTTATTTAACCTCTTTAGCCCTAGGAGTAGGGTGAAAACTATCTTTATTTCTGATACCTCCTCGAGGAGGGCTATTTGAATAGTAATAATCTGTATCTCCCACAATGGAGTCGGGATCTGGCACTTGAGTTTCTTGAGAAGAAGAGGATGGAAAGTATTCTATAGATAATTTAGGGATTTCAGAGTGGACTGATTTTCTTTCCCTCCAGTTTCTTCTATGTATGATCTTTTCAGGGTCAGACACTGAAGGTTTCTTTGGCTTAGACGTATCTGAACTCGGGTGTGGCTTACGAGGAGCCAGGACTGCAAATAGATTTATCAAATAAATAAATGTGGAGTCGCCAAGGTGAGGGATCTACAACTCTCAAGTCTCCATACTCACCTACTTGAAGAGTGAATTACGTTTTTTCAAGGCCCAGGGATTTATATTTTCTTAACTTCGATCCCCAGCAACGGTGCCAAAAAGATGTTGTCGTTCAAAGAGGCAACCTAGAGTTGTGATAGACCAGTGCCTAGGACATATTATATAGCAAGGAGCATATGGTATAACAGAGGGAATTATCAATAACAAGCTCTCATGCTATCTCCTGTAAAACAAGGGAAATTAATCTGAATGGGACCAAGACCTTCAGAGACTAACACAGAGAAAGGGATATTGCAGAGGCAATATGCAAAACTCCAATATAAAAGCAACAGACAATTCAGAGACAACTTACTATAAAGAGGACCGATTCAGAAATACTTCATAAAAATAAGTTATCAGAAGGTGTATGTAGTGAATGAAATATTGAGAAGATATTAGTTAACATTGAGATGATATCCAGATACACAATACCACCATGCATGGGCTTACCAATCTAACAATCCATACATGATAATAGCATTTTAAAAACACCCTCCCAAAGAAACTAATATAGCAGAAGTATGGTTTAGATGAATAATGGAACAGAATATCATGCATGAGCCATATTTAAAGCGCTTGAATAATCCAAGCATGGGTATCGACTAGGATAAATCCATACCAAAAATCAGTGAGCCACTCGCATTCCAAAACATGATACAAGAAAGATGGATGAAACGAAATGATCTATTTAAATAACACATAAGAGAAAGTTACAGACTGTGAAATACCACAGACCAGAATCCTCTTTAACAGATGGAACTCCTCCTCACTGAGACCCTATGGGCTCTGAGCCTTCATACAAAAATTTTACAAAATGTATACAAAAATCCTTTCACTGCATAATTTTCTGATAAAATCTAGAACCCTAAATCATCTGTTCTTTAGGAGCTTTATAGGAGAACAAGAAATCTTGAAAAAGGGAGTAGGTGATGAACACTTAATTGTCTCATTAAAACAAAATGGTGGAGATGTGCACACCCATACTGTTCGATGACTTTGTAATTTTGTTTGTACTCTGTGGCCTGCTAACTGAAATAAATGCACTGGGTAGAAATATCTCCAGGAACATGGCAAAGCAGTAAAATCATATAAACATTCCATCCTTTCCTGAAAGAAAATGGTGCTGAAAAGAAAGCCTTGAGGTATTTTATCTACAAGGGGTACCTTCTGCCTTCTAACTCTGAATTATGGTTTAAGATCTTCAGTGCTAAACGTTGAATTCTTGATCCTTCACTGATATTTCTCTGCTGCTCCATTAATGTCTCCATTTGCACAATCTGTGCTTTGAATGACTCTGGAGGGTTTGAAAAATTTTAACCCTGTTGCTTTAATGGAAGTCTTTTTGGCATATCTTCCTAGGCCTTTCTTCATAATTCAGCTCTGAAAAATGGTCCTTTGACGTGCTCTCTATCACAGTAATAGAGACTGTGAATCATGTTTTCCACCGCTGTAAACCTGCAAAACCCGCAAACTCATCAAGAAAACAAATGCATGGGGATGACGATGCATTTGGGTTACTATATAGAAATCTGGCATGATGAAATGGCGGAATTATGTGGGGTGGCAATGAAAAATGCAGTGGAACAATGGTGGATGGACTGGCCAAAGTTATAACGTAAAACATTAAAATATGACATATGAATGGAATATATCAATGGCGGAGGAAAAATGTGATAAAAACATGGGACGATGACGTGGAGGTACGGAGTTTACTGGCGGAGAGGTAAGTGATCTGGACCGTCAGATCTCAGGAGGCGATCGACAGCTAAAAATGCTTCAGAGGGCAATGGACCGTTGGCCAGGGGTACAATTTCCCCATGTTAACTTCCATGCAGCTTTGAGGAGCAATCGTCGTCGAATGGGCCGCTCTAGATCTGACGGATGCCATGAATATCGCACCGTGACTATGGACGAACGATAACGCGCGATGGAGGGTGGTTTTGGAATCGTACACGGGGACACGCAGCGAGTGATGTATGGAATCGCTCGGAATTGAGAAATACCGCCCGCCTCCAAAAGGTGGTGTGATAGATACTAGGCAATTTTTTAACAGTGGACACAGGGCGAGGACCACCGGGACGGATAGGCTGCAGACCATTGATTTTACGGTTTGATCAGACGGTAGGTAGGTAGGCTATGGGCGCGGCAAAGATGAATGAACATTGTCCAATCTATACAGATCGACGGTTATGAACGTGCCCTACATTCATTTGATAAGCGCCTTTCGGCCTGTGGCTTGGTCTAACACCTAGGTTACGTGGAGAAAAAGACTGAGGGGCTAGGGCCAAAAGGTGCTAGACCATATATATTTTCAAGTGTGGGTTTTTGCCCTTTTTAATTCCATTTTGAGTTTAGAAAAGGGGAACGATAGGCGGAAAAATGATTTTTTAGGCCAAACAGAGGGGGTATAAAGGGGATTGTTTGTCAGAATTTAACGGAATTTAACAGAATGCTGACATGATCAACATGATCTATGCCTTTAAATTAGAGCTTTTATTTACCAAAATTCAGTCAACCATATGTTGTGCAATATATTTTTGTCTTCTATATTCCACATAACAGTGGATGTTTCTTAAAAGCCATAACGGAAAAATGTTTTTTAACTAGTCTTCCATTAAGTGTAGAAAAATTCACAAACAATAGGAATATATCAGAAGGGACTTTGTATATGGCTTTAATAATTTTTGCATGTTGAAAAATTAATCTTAATCAGAAGTCAAATAGAAATTTAATTCATGGTTGGTAAAAATTTATGGGTAAACATTAACTCTCTAACAGAAAATCACTTTTGTATAATCGCCCATGTTGTGTATTAATTTAGTATTTTCATGTATTAATGTCTTAGATATATATGTTTTGAATTAACAAGCATGTAGAAGTTGAATGCATTGTGGCAACAACTAAGTTTAATTTTTTTTTACAATAACCATGTTTCAAGTAAATGTTTTGGCAAGGAAATGAGTTAAATGAAGTTGTGAGTAGGGGTACATATTACCCATTCCACAACAAATTAGATAAATTAAAAGTAAAATAGAAATTTAATTCCGGGTTGGTAAAAGCCTATGGGAAAACATTAGCTCCCCAACATACAAAATCATTTTTGTATAATCGCCCCATGTTGTGTATTAATTTATTCTTGTCATGTATTAATGTCTTAGATATATATGTTTTGAATTAACAAGCATGTAGAAGTTGAATGCATTGTGGCTGATGTAAGTCTGAAGAAGTCTAAGGAAAAAATCGTGGAACGCACTAGTGCGGTGTAGGATGAGAAACGCACCAGACAAAAAACATTCACAAAAACCTCCACCCACCAACCTCCTCTAGTAACCTCCGCTACAAATGGATGTCTGTGCTATTTTTATAAGGGGTTCCTCAAAAACATCCGCTAGAGGGTATTTTCCCTGTAGTGATAGTAAGGGTTTTATAAGGTTTTTTGAAGGAAAAGCTGATGTATTGACAGATCTGAAGGATCAATAGAAGGAACAGTTTTGGTGAATGCTATGTGTTCTGTGTCTAATTATTGTTTATGCTTATTGTTATTCCTTAATAAGATCGCACTATATTTTTTTTTACTGATGATTGCGCAAAGCTAATTGATGAGTTGATGCATAGATATTGGCTTCTGTTAAGTAAGATCAAGATATGGTTCTGATCTGTTTTTTGCACTGAAGCGAACCCTATTTCTGTGATACTATCTCTATGTTATGTTATAAGCTATTGCACAATATATTTGGATAACTTGCAATCAAATGTTGACAAATAATATAACTGTTTAAGTCTTTGATGTGTTCTGATTTGGATCGGCTTCTATTTTGTTTGTCTGCGCCAAAGTGATAGCAATTCTGTGGTATTATGTTAATGTTTGCACAACATCTGTTCGCGCGTCTATATAAGTTTGTCGTGGGTTTTTACCGAGGACCACTCGTCAATTTCTCCCTCATGGTGCGGAAACCTGGTTCTAGCACCCCCCCATAATACTTCAGGTGGGACTTTGGTCTACATAAGAAGATCATTGTCGAAAGGGTCAGTAGTTGGAGGGTTTGTTTGTTTATCCATAAGCTTTGAACCTGGGTCAGGACCCCTCTAGCCAACAAATGATTCTATTTTCAGGACCGGGATTGTCATTTTGAGGGATATTTAATGTTGTGGAAACCCTCGCGAAACAAATTACAAGATTGGTTGGATAGAAATATCCTAGAATTTGTGCTTCAAAAGAATAAGAGCAATAAATTATCTGCTGAGGAGTGGGTCAGAAAATATATTTATATAGAAGTGCTTGAAATTTTCTTTAGATGCTTTGCATACGAGCTTCAGGAGTGGTTGTCGCGCTTAGCTGAATTCCATCGTTATATAAGAGATGACCCAGTCACTGAGTGGACCTCTGTATTGATCCAAAAAGTAGAGATATTTGATAATAAGATCAATCACGCAATATATCATTGGATCGACCAACTCTTGGGAGGATTTGTGACTAAATTTTCCATTGATCAGTTTTTGTCCTACTCTGAAGCAGAGAGAAGATTTTTCAAAGTCCCTATAGCAATTTTCCTACACTCATTGAAAATATCGTTGAAGATGTTATTGTGTGAAAAGGGTTGTCTGTGTGAACATGCTGCTTGAACGCATCATAAGGGTTTAGCTACCCGCAGTGGAAAAATTTACCATGAAGAGTCTGAAGAAGTCCCTTAGAGCCCTCTGAAGCTTAGATGTGATAGTGAGCCTGAACCAAAAACCGCTAGCTCAAGTGATTATGACGAAGAAATATTTTTCCAGTAGAGACCTTTAAGTCTATTTCCTACCCCATCCACTCCATTTATGTCATCGCAACAGAGACCAAATACTCTTCCATGCAGTCCAGTTCCTCCTCCTCCCCCAAAAGTATCAATGGTTGCGTCAATGAAGCTATATAATTTCAAGGGTATCGAGAATGAGGACATCGAACACTTCTAGTTTGTGACTGAGGCTGTGTGGCAGGTACAATAGGTTCACCGTAATGATATCAAGAAAGCGCAACTCACTACTTCCTTCCAGGATAGAGCATTGGATTGGTATATGAGGTATGTTTAGGATAACCCTGATGCTACCTTGCAATAGATAAAGACATTCCTAAAAGATTAGTTCAAAAAGCCTAAATCATACACACAACTGGTAATTGAGATGAATGATATCCACCAGGGGGTTAATGAGTCTGTATGGGAAGTAGACCAACGATTTAAGCGTGTCATTAGGGATGGAGAATTCGTCATTGATGATGCTCAGCATAGAGAATGGTTCATTGCTATGTTTTTCCCCCATCTGCGCCAGCCATTAGAAAAAAAAAAAATCCACATTAGCTGAAGCTATAGAGGTTTCAATGAAATTAGAAGCTATGAGAACACCTGTTGCCCTTGGGACACAATAAATTCAAAATCAACTGGAAGCCATGCACTTGGAAATTCAAATCATATGCAACAATAAGGGCAAGAAAGCATATGGAGAGATTTAGTGTATAAAATTTAAAGCTTCTAGAAACCATAAGGATCAATATAATGCTTTCACTAATTATTTAAATGATGGAGGTCCCAACCCTTTGAAGAGCCATGTCTACTGTACAATTTATCAAGTTACTAGATTGCATGACACATATTCTTGTCCAAGGATTGGGAAGTATCAACCTGACCTAAAGCAGTTATTTTGCAGGTTTTGTTTGTTGCTAGGGCATGATGAGCAACATTGTCGCACCTCTGACATGATGATGGACAAATCTGAAATATACAGGGTGCAGGCTGAGTCCTTCTCATGAGCATTCCCTTCTGGCTAAGGAGGATCTACGAGCAGAGGAAGAGGTTGAGGAGGTGGATCAGCTGGTCGAGGAAGGGGAGAAGTAAATTTTTATAATGACAGATATGTTGGCCATTATGAGCACGATTGTCCGAATCCTACATGCCAGTCTTGAAGGTATTGTAGGAAACTTTATCATGTGCTTGAAGATTTCCCTATCTTAATTTCTAAGATGCAGGAAAGAAAGACGCAGACCCATACACAAAATCCGCAGATGGTGCACATTGAACCCCGTGGGGAGGATCCAAGTGTGAATGTAGTAACAAGGAGCAGAATAGCTACCAATGGAGATAAGGGAAAGCAATCAGTTACATATGTCTAGATCTGTAAGGCGCAAGAGCATAAAACAGGAATTGATCTTCAGCGCACAAAAGAAACCTTTATTGAGGCACGAGAAGAATCCACCAAGGGTGTTGTATCAACATCAAGTAGACCATTGCAAGGCACTGGAGGATATGAAGAGATTAAACCCTTCTTATAGGTGTGTATAAAATTACTGCGCAACAAGAAGGCAATGGAAAATATGCAGAAATTGATAGATAATTGTGCAGAGAAGGGACCACCAATGGTATAACAACGCATCATCAATAAAATCTACAAGAATAAGAAAAGAATGAGAAGAGAGATGTGCCTGATTACATAGATAGGATCTTATGAGATGGACTAGGTAATTCTTCATCTGGGGTCAGATGCTAATGTTCGATCAAAACAGACATGGCAGCGCATGGCGAACCCAAGCTGCAATGGTCCATCATCCAACTGTGCATGGCCAATCAGCAGAGGATCATTCCTCTTGAGGGGTTGCCTCAAGTCATAGTCAGTATTGAGGGCGTCAATGTGAGAGCTGACTTTGAAGTGATAGATATTGTGAATGATACGAATCCCTATCCTGCACTACTGGGGTTGTATTGGGCTATTGACATGGATGGTGGCATAGAATTGAAGAAAAGAAGGGTGGAGTTTGAGAATAATGGACTCCGAGTTATCATCCCTCTAGACCCTATTGAAGGACACCGATATACGAAGCCTGTGCACGATGGGGACGAAATTCACCAAATCTATAAACTGAGATTGCCAAAAGAGTATTGGATCAACCCATCAACATATGGAAATCTTAAGTGGGAGAATGAAATTTCTTTTTTTTTTTTTCAGATTTTGATGAGGAAATCGAGAATTGGCATAACCGATTGCATGAGGTTTCTGCGCTACCTTGTAATCTTGTGACTATATATCTTCGATGTATAACTTCTGAGGTACGTGATTTCCCATATTATGATGGCTCAACTGATGTAAACATGTTCATGAGTGAAGTGAAAAGGACTGTATTGATAGCATAGAGGTTCCATGCTTTAGATATTGGCCTATGCGCTACTCCAGTAAGATGGTGGGAAATGCATAAGGAGAATATGGGATATTGGAAGGAACGCGCACAGATGATGCGGCTAATATTTGAATGACTAGTCTTTAAAGAAGAGGACTTATACGCTAGAAAGGAGGATCCGTGCAGACATCTAGCAGAGTGGAATTAGGTATGGGGTGTGGAACCAAGGCCTGAATGGGTTCACATGTTTATTCATACCTTGGGAAAGGTGCCAACTGAATGGTACCTGGAAACAGAGCTACACAGAGGCATTAGCGACTGGTCTACGCTGATAGATAGTTTTCTTCTTACATTTAGCTTTGAAAGTGGGATTTATCTCATTGGTGAAGCTTTTATCATTAATGCACTGATCAGGGAGACTATGTCTTCTCGACACATGACACTAGTAGAAATTTGGGACCTGTCCACGCTCGCAGGACCCTCCGTCCCCTTGAAATTTAGACAAATGTTCTCCATGTTGAGTCTTGTGGGATACTACATAAAGTGCATTCCCCAATACGAATTGATATTTACTTCGCAATAGATTATAAAATGTGAAATTCAAGTGGGATAATGGAATATCGGAAGAAGTTTGCGATTAAACGATATGTAATGATATGAAGTATGATTTGAGTTTGAGGGGGGGGAGTTCTATCAATGGTTAAACATAGCTATTGATTAGATGTGTAATAAGGTGTGGCACACGCGCGGTATCTGTGCCAGTGGATTGAATGGTGCGCAGAGGTGTCAAAGCTAGTTGTTGGAATAGTAATGCTTGATAAGAACTAATTATTACCATTTTTAGGAGCATCCAAGATGCATTTAATGAGGGAATGTTTCCATATTTGGGACCATCTTTTTAGTAATGGAACCTCATTAACGTCTAAGGATTTGTTGCAGATGTGCCACAAGTATAAATATGAATCATGGGGTCGCAATAGTTCAGTTTGCATTCTAAGTGATTTTTATGCTCTGAGTTGTTTATTTGTCTTTTATTTTGCTGTTTCTATGTCCATATTGGATCCTATGTTTGAGGAATATTTGCCCCAAGCACATTTAGGATACATGATTTAGAGCATAATGATTGCCACCAGACCTGAAGAGGACCTTAACACGCAGGAGGTGCCTGTGGTAGAGACTCATGCACCATCTAAAACAAATAAGGGACAAACTTCTGGGACACGCAAATCCTCAAGAGAAAATACCCCTAGACCACACCATTCTACTAGAGAGAAGATGAAGAAACCCATGCCTGAACTCTTGGAAAATATCAAAGAATGGGATGATGAAGTCGTAGAAGTAGCACCATTCGCACGGTTGCCTGGTTACATTGTGCCGCACAATCCTATAGTGAAAGTGCCGAAGGACTTGGATACAGTGCGCGCAGGTATCCAAGTTCCCTTTATCACAGAGAACATCCCATTAATGGAGGGAGACATGCTCACAAAAATCCCTTAGTTATGCTTTGATGACTAGGACATTGCAGACGTGGAGAAATTTCCAGAGCTCACGTGAAAAATTTATCTTGATCCAGTTCCATATCTCAGTGGTCTGGTGCGCCTTAAACCTAAGAAGGAAATGATAGGTCTGCACAGGGAAAGGCTGCTTAATATTTTGTAGATCCATCATTTTGGGCGCAACCCCATCAATGATATTTGCATTAGGAACCTATTGGAATTTGTGCATGATGAGGCACTTAGGCTGGGAGAGCGCATCCCAATTGATGCCGACCTCATTCAAAAAATCACCAAATTTCCAAACAAGGGAGCCGACCCTATGGCTGATTTCAGAGGGAAAGTGCATGAGAAAACGTTGGCACATAAAATTAAGAAGAAGTATGATGTTATGCGCAAATCATAGGGATTTATGGTAGAATAAATAAATGACCCGATAGCCCATTTTGGCATGGTAATATTGGCTTTCAAAATGATGTGCAAGTGTAGGCCAAAGGAAGTTCCCACGCATATGATTGTGCTCACTAGGAGATGCGAAAAAGGGGTCATCTACAATTGGTGCACATACCTTTGCAAATAATTCCTTGAAAACATGCGCAAAAGTCCAGGAGGAAGGCAAGCAATTTCAGTATGCTTGACTCTTATTTTTAATCGCACTAATTGGGTGGAAAAACCATTAAGATACCCAATTCCTAGAACTTGCATAACTAATGTGTGAAGCTACACGCTACACGACCCTTTGGCACTCTTCTAACCCTATGTGAGCAAAATAAAACAAGATCTTTTGGGTCTTATATGATGCGAGCTTATACGAGGTGGTACAGTCAAAGCTGCCCTTATCCTTATGAGCAATATATAATGGTAGCATACTTTAAGGCTACATTTCATAATATCCACATCCGCGCGAAGGGCGCTGTAGAGGGTATCTGGTACGAGTTTCCCTATTTAGTGATCGAGGGCGATTTGATCAGGGACACACCAACACAACCATGCACCCTAATAAGAAAATCCACAAAGAAGGCCACAAAAAAATCATGTAGGTAGGGTAGCATCGATAGTGACAAACAAACCTGGTGACAAAGAGCCTACACCAACCACTACATAAGAAATTGCTAAGACCACCACAATGACAAAAAATAATGGCTTTGCACCCAAAGAAACTGAAGCAACTACATCCAAAGGCACAAAGCACAGTGCACAGACCAAGTTTGGTTCAAGGAAAAAGCAGAAGGGATCGAAGAAAATAGGAGAGGAAGTCCTGACACTAATGGAGGACGATCTCATTGAGATCGCAAAAACAGTGACCATTATGCAGGATGATCGTTGGATGAACATGGAGGTATAGTATAAATTTGCATTGGAGGTTGCCCATGTTGGCCTCCAAGAGTTGAAAATTCAAGTGAGCTAGATCCAAGGGAGCGTTATTCAAGCAAGCCATACCAATGTGCCTGTTAGCAGTGCACAACCTTTGGACGTAGCACTTCAATCATCAAGGGAGGGGCGATTTGTCCATATCCCCCTACCAACATTTCAAATGGATGTGAGCCAGTGCACTCAATTTACTGGTACAGGTGATGTGCATATTAATATTGATGTGTTTCCTGCAGGAAAGCTTCATCTTCTACACTCAGGCATTACTGACGAGCTAGAGTAACATGAAGCAACCGCGCAGACGCAGACCCACGATGCACAGAAACAAGTTGCACAAGTGCATAAGCAACAACAGTAGGTAGAGGCGACATATCACGCAACAGAAGCCCAGTGTGCTGCGTTGGAAGCCAAGAACGATCAAGTATGTTAGGATATTCCAGCGGTCACGACCACCGCTGCACCTACAAAAAAGCTGGAGGGACTAGCTGCTGCAATCAAGGTTGTGCACATGGAATATTTCACCATTCAAGCCGAGTATGAGTCGCGGATCTTCAAACCCAGCTTCAGCTGAACACACCTCCAGAGGTTCGTGCCAAGAGAGCAGTAGAGGTGAAGCAGGCCCAAGAAAGTATCGTCATTGCAATCACTCAATGTGACCAGTCTCTACCAAAGGCCATGGAAATTTGGGCTTTTGTCCATAATGATCCGGTCATGTAGCAGCTGCGCGACACACTTAGCACCAAGGAACAATAATTCAAGGAAATATGCATAGAAGCAACCACATTAGTGGTTCAACAGACACTCACTCGTCTACGAGAAGGTCACAGAATCCAAGGTGAAATTGCAGATTTGCGTCAAAAAGAACAAGTGCTCACAAAAATAATGCAACCATGGGAAGAGGAAGCGCTGTAACTCTCGCAAACACTAGAAAACATGCTCAAAATCATCCAGTAGACCCAACACAGTGTGGACATGACCACTAAAGGGCCCACGACAGACAATATGGTTCAGTAGGCACAAGGTGCAGCAGGGCAGAGCCTGGCGTTAGTGCTCCCTCTCTAAACTTCTGTCAAGATTCTTCGAGATAAAACCAAGGATAAAACCACAACACCTCAATGACTTGGGATGAGTCACTTGTTTGGGTTGGGGGCCTGTTGTGTTGGGTGTGGAGCCTGATTTTCATCCTGATTCAGAGATCCTTGTTTTAGCTGGATGTATACCCCAGGAAAATTGTACACCCTTGCAGCAGGGGGGTGTGGGGGGAGCTTGTCCCCCCAGCAGGGCCCGAGGGGGCTGACCCCCTGGCTGGGGGGTTTGGGGGCCAGCGGTCCCTCGGCGAGGGTTTCGGGGGTAGCACCTTCGAAGCTAGAAATAGATGTAAAATTGCCTTGTAAAAGTATAGTAATTTCTAGTTAATCTGGGCTGTTCATTAGGCGGATGATCTGACGGTAGAAGTTATGTTTAGTTTAAAGTTTTTTTCCCTAGAAAGAAACCCCTCTCTTTGTATGAGGGTATTGTATTGTGGCTATGTATTACATGTGTATTCTCTGAGCGAGAAATAGATAGGGAGACTGTGAGAGAGAACAAAGGATATTATAGCGGATCTGTTGTAGGTTTTGTCTCTTCATTTTGCTGGATAATAGAAAGGAAGGACTGGCTTTTCGGGGTGGACGTAGCCCAAAATAGGTGAACCACGTATATCTGTGTCTTTCTGGTTTTATGTAGTTTGTGTGCTTGTATTTTCCACATATTTGATGTGTTGCATTGCTCTATAATATATAATTTTCTAACAACTGGTATCAGAGACGAAGCTATATTTGGCTGATAAACTCGCAGGAAAGAAGGGTTCCTGGTACGAGTGGGAGCAATGGTGGAAGACAATAAGTTTAGGGTCGAGAAATTTAATGGCCAAAACTTCTCACTGTGGAAGATGCAGATGGAAGATTATCTATATCAGAAAGATCTGTACCTACCATTGAGCGGAAAAACAAAGAAGCCAGCGGCCATGACAGACGTGGAATGGAACATTCTCGATAGAAAGGCACCCGGAACAGTACATTTGTGCCTTGCGGCGTCATTCGCCTTCAATATTTCGAAGGAAACAACAACAGAGGGTTTTATGCAGACGTTGGCAAAACTATATGAAAAAACCTCGGCCTCAAACAAGGTATTTATTATGAAACGACTATTCAATATGAAGATGTCGGAAGGTGGATTTGTTGCAGACCATTTAAATGATTTTAATACAGTTACCAATCAGTTAAGTTCTGTAGGGGTAAAATTTGATGATGAAGTTAGAGCTCTGTTATTCTTGTGCTCATTGCCAGAGAGTTGGAATGGTTTAGTAATGGCCATTAGTAACTATGTCTCTGGATCTAGTACTTTAAAGTTTGATGATGTTGTTGGTGCTATCCTTAGCGAGGAAATGCGACGGAAAAGCTCCGGTGAGACATCAGGTAATGCTTTGAGTGCAGAGTTTAGGGGAAGAAGAATGGAAAGAGGAAAGAGCTCAGGATATCGCAGTAAATCAAGGAAAGGCAGATCCAAGTCCAAATCGGGGATAGTGTGCTGGAATTGCATAAAGAAAGGACACCTAAAGAAATATTGTAGATCTCGGAAGGGAAAAGAAGGAGACACGCAGCAAGAAAACAATCATGAAGCAAATGTGACAGGTGATGTGTTACAAGATGCTTTGATTATTTCTTTCGAAAATGTTACTGATTCTTGGGTTGTAGATTCAGGGGCTTCATTCCATGCCACACCTGATAAGAAATATTTTCATGACTATGTCCAAGGAGATTTTGGACAAGTTCGTTTGGGTGATGATAAACCCTGTAAAATTGTTGGAATGGTTAAAGTTCTTGTAAAACAACAGAATGGAAACCAATGGCTACTAAAGGAGGTAAGGCATGTTCCAGATCTGAAGAAAAATCTGATTTCAACGAGGAAAACGTTGGGTGAGCCCGAGGGCACGGCAACAACGTTCATAGATAAAGCTTGGAAAGTCACCCAAAGGAGCCACAGTAATAGCAAAAGGTGAAAAGGTTGGTACATTGTGTTTATGCAATGGTATTTCTCGCTTTCTTATTGGTATTTTAACTTTAAAGGAGAAAGATACGACACAATGGCATCATGGGCTAGGACAACTGAGTGAAGAGGGATAGAGATTTAACTATATCAAAGAAATTTGTTGCGAGTTTGAAAGAATGTTGATTTGGTTCTGTGAAAATTGCATTTATGGAAAACAAAAGAGTTAGATCTCACAAAGTTGGGGAAAGAAAGAAAGAGCGAAAAGGTGGAGCTTGTACTTAAGTATGTATGGGGACTTTCTCATGTGTCATCTCTCGATTGGCTCTCGCTGTTATTCGTTTATTGATGATGCAACTAGAAAAACTTGGATTTATTGTATTCAAAATAAATATGATGTATTTGATACTTTCAATAAATGGAAAGCTTTGGCTGAGATTGAGACAAGAAAGAAGTTGAAGTGTCTCAAATCAGACAATGGAGGTGAATATTGCAGCAAAGAGTTTGATAGGTACTGTTCAGAGCATGGAATTCGTAGAGAGAAGACAGTTCCAAGAACACCACAAAAAAATGGTGTGTCAGAAAGGATGAACAAAACAATCATGGAGCGTGCAAGGTGCATGAGATTGCATGCAAGATTGCCTTTAAAATTTTGGGCAGATGTTGTAGATATTGTTGTTTATCTAATAAACAGGGGGCCTTCAAGTTCCTTGGATGGTGGTATTCCAGAGGAAGCATGGACAGGTAAAAAGGTAAACTACTCTTTTTTAAAGCCTTTTGGTTGTGAGACCTTTGTCCATATTAATAAAGCGAACAAAACTCGAGGCAAAATAAAAAATGTACCTTTATTGAATGTGGTGTTCAGTTTTTTAACAAAACATATGATTATGAAAATCACAAAATCATTAGGAACGAGAGATATCAATATTCAGCCAGAAAAAGGTCTTGCCATAAGCAACCGATTGCGGGAAAAGAAATAGAAAGAAAAGAAAGAATAGGTTTAAAGTGGAATATTTGAAAAAATTAATTAACCAAAAATAATAATAATCAACAACCACGGTGACCAACACCACAACGACAGCAGGAGCACCTCAAACACAGTGGTGTTAGAAGATCTACCCGGATAAGTAGACCCACAGATGATACTCTCCTTCATTATATTGTTGTTATTTGACAATCAGTATTGAACACAGATATTGTGAAGAAACGTACGGACAGAAAGCAGGAAGAAGTGGGAGCTAGCCATGGAAGAAGAGATGGAATCCTTAATGCATAACCAGACTTGGGACTTAGTCAGGTTGCCTGTAGGTAAAACTACATTGCAAAGTAAATGGGTTTACAGGCTAAAGGAAGAAGATGGAGGAAAACAGAGGTACAAAGCTAGACTTGTGGTGAAGGGGTTTGCACAGAAGAAAGGTATTTGTTTTGATGAAATATTTTCTCCTGTTGTTAAGATGAATTCAATCAGAACTATCTTAAGTCTTGCAGCAGCGGAAGATTTACAGCTTGAACAGTTAGATGTAAAGACAACATTTCTCCATGGAGATTTGGAGGAAGAGATATACATGCAACAACCAGAATGATATGAGGTCAAAGTGAAAGAAAAATTGGTGTGCAGGTTAAAGAAGAGCTTGTATTTCTTAAAACAGGCTCCAAGGCAATGGTATCTAAATTTTTCCAAGTTTATGTCTGAACAAGGTTATACTAGATGTCACTCTGATCATTGTGTTTATCTCAAAAATCAAAATGATGGCAGCTATATTATACTGTTATTCTATGTAGATGACGTGTTTGTTGTAGGGTCTAACATGCAGGAAATAAATGTGTTCAAACAAAAATTGGCAAATTCATTTGCAATGAAGGATTTGGGAGCTGCAAAATAGATCCTTGGTATGAGAACAACCAGAGATAGGAAAAATAAAAAATTAACACTATCTCAGAATGAGTACATACAAAAGGTGTTGAAAATATTTAATATGCACAATGCAAAACCAGTTAGTACACCTTTTGCTAGCCATTTCAAATTGAGTAAGGAGATGTGCCCAAAGACCCAAGAAGACATGGATTATATGTCTAAAGTTCCATATGCATCAGTAGTTGGAAGCTTAATGTATGAAATGGTATGCACAAGGCCTGATATTGCACATGCAGTGGGATTTGTAAGCAGGTACATGAATAATCCAAGAAAATAACATTGGATGGCAGTAAAATGGATTCTCAGATATTTGAGAGGTACCACAAATCAAGCATTATGCTTTGGTGGTTCAAACATTTCTCTACAGGGATATGTTGATGCAGATATGGAAGGTGATAGGGATAATAGGAGGAGAACTATAGGATATGTATTTACTGTAGGTGTAACAAATGTCAGTTGGGTTTCAAAAATCCAAGGTGTTGTTGCATTTTCAACAACAGAAGAAAAGTATGTTGCTGCTACAGAGGCTAGTAAATAAATGATTTGGTTACAAAGGTTTATGGATGAATTGAGTAAGAAGCATGATATGGGCACACTATACAGTGATAGCCAAAGTGCCATTCATCTTGCAAAGAACTCAGCATTTCATTCCAGGACTAAACACATACATCTCAAGTACCATTTCATACAGTCAGTATTGGAAGATGGAGAGTTGAAGCTGGAAAATATACACACTAGCCAGAATCGTGCAGATATGCTAACAAAATTTGTAACCAGGGAGAAACTGAGAATGTGCTTAGTTTCAATTGGTCTTCAAGGATGACGATGAAGATGAGAAACAACCAGGTCCAAAGAGGAGTCATTGTCCAACAAATGAAGTAGTGGTGGAGTTGCTACAATCAGTATCCAAGTGGGAGATTCTTGGGTGTGGAGCCTGATTTTCATCCTGATTCAGAGATCCTTGTTTTAGCTGGATGTATACCCAGGAAAACTATACACCCTTGAAGTGGGGGGGTGCGAGGGGGACTTGTTCCCCCTGCGGGGTCTGGGGGGGCTGACCCCCCGGCTGGGGGGTCTAGGGGCCAGCGGTCCCTTGGCAGGGGTTTCGGGGGCAGTGCCCCCGAAGCTAAAAACAGATGTAAAATTGCCTTGTAAAAGTATAGTGATTTCTAGTCAATCTGGGCCGTTCATTAGGCAGATGATCTGACGGTAGAAGTTATGTTTAGTTTAGGGTTTTTTTCCCTATAAGGCAACCCCTTTATTTGTATGAGGGTATTGTATTGTGATTGTGTATTACATATGTATTCTATGAGCGGGAAATAGATATGGAGACTATGAGAGAGAAGAGAGGATATTACAACGGATTTGCTGTAGGTTTTGTCTCTTAATTTTGCTAGATAATAGAAAGGAATGATTGGCTGTTAGGGGTGGACGTAACCCAAACTGGGTGAACCACATATATTTGTGTCTCTCTGGTTTTATGTGTTTCATGTGCTTGTATTTTCTGCATATTTTATGTGTTGCATTTCTCTGTAATATATAATTTTCTAACATGTTGGAACGGGGTCCCCTGAGGCACAAGCTTCAACGTTATATTTTTGTGTGTTTGTATGTGTGTGACGCAGTCAAAGGGCTTTTTCCTCCAATTTTGGGATATATTTAAGCTTAAATGTAAACTATGGGTCTCAAACCATGGTTTCAGAACATAGTATCTGTGCGCTAGGCATATTATAAATAGATAGCATTTTTCTAAGCTAAGTAGTTCGACTAAGTGATTGAGATATTGATATTTGGATAATATCTACATCTGTAAGAGTTTCGGGTTGGGTAAAGGGCTCCTACTGGTTGTGTGTGCGGAGACTAGTTCTAGCTAGCTGTGTGCGAACTCCGCTAGCTATGTGCACAGAAGGGATAGTAAGGGTTTTTGAAGGAAAATCTGATATATTGACAGATCTAAAGGATCAATAGAAGGAAAATTTTTGGAAAACTCTTTGTGTTATGTGCCTAATTTTTATTTATGCTTACTATCATTCTTTAATAATATCACACTATCTATTTTCTTATTGATGATTTCGTAGAGCTAATTGATGAGTTTATGCACAAATATTGACTTCTGTTAAGTAAGAGCAAGATCTGATTCTGATCTGTTGTCTGCACTTAAGAAAACCCTATTTATATGGTACTATCTCTACATTCTGTTATAAGCTATTGCGCAAGATGTTTGGATAACTTATGATTAAATGTTGATACATAATTGATCTGTTTAAGTCTTTGATGTGTTGTGATTTGGAACGACTTATGTTTTGTTTGTTTGCCCCAAAGTAATAGAAATTCTATGGTATTTTGTTAATGTTTGCGCAATCTCTATGCGTGCATCTGTATAAGTTTCCCGTGGGTTTTTACCAAGGACCACTCATCAATTTCTCCCTCAGGGTGCGGAAACCTGGTTCTAGCACCCCTCCATAGTGCTTTGGGTGAGACTTTATTTTGTGTAAGCAGATCACTGCCGAAAGGGACAATAGTTTGAGGGTTTGTTGGTTTATCCATAAACTCTGAACCTGGGTCAGGACCCCTCAAGACAACACTAAGGTTCATTGTTATCATATAAAATTGTTAAGGGGTGTGGGGCAAGTTAGAGGAGGGAATAAGTAGGGTAATTCCTAGGTGGTAAGAACCTCCTCCTCCACTGATATTTCTCATCCTTCTTAACATATTGTAGATGCTTGGGAGGTAGAAAGATGTTACTAAAACTAATGTTTAGTTGAAGCTAAAAAAAATATGGAGGAGATGGTGAAATAGGTTGAGGAAAATAGGAGGAAATTGACAAAGGAATAGTTACTCAAAGAGGTGAAGAGTTCAATTTGTAACGCATTCCATTCTTATGTGTAGGAAATAAAAAAATTTAGTATTTTTGAGAACTCTTGGCTACTCAAGACCATAATGGTGCATTTCGTAGAAAGGACACATGAATCACAACAACACACCTTACACACAATTAGGATTTTCAAAGACATGTTTGAGGCAATGTGCAAAGGGGTCTTTGGAATTAGTTTCTTAGTAATAGATGTAATTGTGGAACATGAAATCCAACCATAAGGTGATGAGGTATGTGTTACCCTATCCAACGCTATCATCCTCTCTTGGTCTCCACTTAGTCAACTTGTGTCATAGCTCCTAATCTCACAAGATATTGATAAAAACATTGTAAAATCATTTTTGAACCTCTTCCCTATACAAATTTCTAATAAAATTAACCCTTCCTTTTATGGAATACCCCTTTTGATGCCCTCAATACCTAAAATTCCTCTCTACATCACTTCCCCACCCCAAGATACTAGGGAAAATATTGACAATATCTTTCTAGATATAAAAACTCACTTTATGAATGAAAATGGTAAGATATTGGTCAACTAAGTGAAGCCTCCATGATTGCTCAGAACAAACTCCAAGACCAAAAATAAAATCAATTGAAACTGCAAAAAAATGATGACTATAGGTAAGAAGAAGAGTAGCTCCAATCACCCCTACCCTACTTTAGGCACAATTAAAATTTGAAAATATAAATAAATAAAAATTAATAATTTTTTTTACAAGTACTTTTTAAAATTCTATTTGTTTATTTGTATACTTAATAATAAACTTGTTAATACAATCGAAGCCCCACAATTGACTACTTTACATTAAGACGATAGACCGCTTAAAAATATGATTTTTATCTATAATATGATTTTTTTAAATACTCTAAATAATATATTGAAATATTAAGAATAATATAAATAACCTAATGATAATAATATTGATATATAGTTGGATTACTCTAGCTCTTTAAAAATAGTGTTTCTATATTATTATTTTGTACTGTTTTAAAATATGCTTAAGCCATCTCAACGAATAAGGCCAAGACACATACCAAAATACCAAATATTATGGTAGGTCAAGGTTTGACTTGAAATTTTAGCCATTAGTGGCTTCATAGTATTATTATTTAGAGAGCAAGTAATATACATACAAAGCACGATTTATAAGTTCTTTTCCTATTTATATTATTGTGTTATTCCACGGGGACGAGGGATAAGTGTGAGCTGTAAATTTCAATATTTTCTGTCATCTTTTATTGGTTTTTCCAACTCATCTTTCCTGCGGGGATAGGAAGGTAAAAAAAAAAAAGAGTTTCTTCCCAGATTTTACCAGTAACTTGTGAAAACATTTTACTTCTTCGTTTTCGTTTTCCAGAAAAAGGTATTTATCTGTCACTTGCATTTTCTGTGTATCTCCTTCTTGCATAATTTTCATACTTCAAAATAAACAAACGGTCTAGATTTGAATTGTGTTTACTGTTGTGACCATTACTCTTGTAAATTTAAAATTTCCAATTTCTGAAATTGCCAACTGTCGACACTTATTTGAGGGCATTAATTTTTAGTGTGGAAATTAATCAAAATAGCAAATCAGAGCTAAAGGACATTGCAACAGCGTTTGTTGTTCTCCGCACTTCACCGTGAATTGAATTTCCGCTTTAAATCCCTGCAAATCTAGTTTTTTGGTTAAAGACCGTAGGCCTATGTTGCTGTGTGAAGTCATGGACTTTCAAAGCTTTCCATCACACATTTAAATCCTCATTTGCCTGCATTAAACATACACCAACCAGTTTGACTTACCGCATTTTTTTTTGAATTGATCACACAACAACACATTCTGGGGGGCAGCAAACTTGAGCTGCAAAGGGGAGTGATGACCCACCGGAGGAGGTGACGTCACCTTCCTCCGGACCAATCAAAAGAGCTTCGTGGGGACAAAGAAATTGGCTCTTGCATAATATTTGAATCCCATAGAATGTTTTTTAAATGTTTTATTGTATTTGTTTTTTATTTTCCGCAGCATATGTTTTATTTTTTACTTTGGGTTAATGTTTTATTTACTGCAGAACATTTTGGTTTTTAACTTAGATAATAGATTTTTTATAATATATATTGTAAATATATTATATTTACAACATATATATATATATATATATATATATATATTGTAATAGTTTGTTAAGATATATATACATGTCGTGTGCATTGTGTAATGTAACAGAGAAAGAGTTTGAAGGCTGAAGTGTAAGACTGTGTAGTTTAATATCCTCAAAGGCAAAATAAGAAAAGATACAGAGATAAATATACAGTGAGTGAAAACTGTGTGAAGGTGTGTGCCCAAATAGCCAGAGAGCAGAAAGATGGAGAGTTTGATAATCATTGTGCTTTGTAGCAGCATAAGTTTTTTTTGTTGTTGTGAATCCAGAACACAAAAGTTCTGAGGAAGATCTCATTTTGTAACAGTCCAATTTTTTTTTTAATGAAATATATGTTCTGCACATCTCTGTCTGCATTTTATTTAAATCTCTATGTTTAAAAGAGGGATTTTTTTTTATTCCTCTGTGTGTTTGGAATTGTTTAGAAATTCCAACATGGTATCATAGCTAGTCCAGGCTCTTTGTGTTTGACAAAGAAGCTGAAGGAATCAGGAGTTTTGTTGAAGGTTTCTCCAGCAGCGTGAAGGTTCAGCAAAGTAAATTCAAGTATTTATCAAAAATAGAGTTTATTGTTTATTGTGAAGATTACAGTCCAGAGAGCTGTAAAAGAGAAGTATCAAGAGTTTTAGAGACATATTTTATTTCTCAGCAGAGAGACAGTTCGTTTAAAAACCCAGTCAATTTTTTTTTAAAGCATAGTTCAGTGAGCTAGCTATGGTAGGAGCCAGCACAAGCACGAGTATAGGAAATACTCAACTCCCACAGTTCAATGGGAAGAACTATGACTATTGGGAAATCCCAATGAGAGCCCTATTTGCAACTCAAGATTTATGGGAGCTAGTTGAAGATGGTTTAGAAGAACTAGCAGATGAACAAGCGTTTAATGCCTTAACACAGGAAGAGAAGGATTCGCTGAAGAGATATAGGAAGAAGGACTCAAAAGCCCTCTTATATCTCTATCAAGCAGTGCATGAAAGTGTATTTCCAAGGATTTCAGCAGTAAAGAGGTCCAAGGATGCATGGGATATCCTCCAGACAACCTATCAAGGTATGGATAAGGTAAAGACAACAAAGCTTCAATTAATGAGAAGGGATTTTGAAGTCATTTGCATGAAAGAGTCTAACACAATAGACTCATTCTTTACTCTATTGATTGGATTGGTCACCCAAATTAGATCTCATGGAGAGACAGTAGAAGAGAAAAGAATAGTGGATAAAGTGTTAAGGAGCTTACCCTCAAGGTTTGATGTGATAGTCACAACCATTGAAGAGACAAATGATATCTGAAAGTTTACAGTTGATGAGCTTCATGCATCATTGATGACACATGAACAAATATTGGGTAGAACAACAAAATCATCTTTAGATCATGCCTTCAAGACCCAAATTCCTTTGAAAGAGAAAGAGGTCAAGGCAGAGGAAACTACAGAGGAAAAGGTAGAGGGAGAAGTCAGAACCGAGGAAGAAGGAGCATCCCAGCAAATACAAATGTAAGGGCAGCAATCAAAATCAGAAACAAGGCCAAGGCAGCAGCCAACAAGGTGGAAAAAATCAAGCACATGGACAAATGTATGATAAATCCCAAGTCCAATGTCATTACTGTAAGAAATATGGCCATTATGCCATGAATGTAGGAAGAAACATAGTGACATGAGTAATAGACCTAGTGCTAATTTTACTAAAGAAAATATCAGTCAAGAGAAGTTGTTTTTAGCATGTAATTTGAATAAAGAAAAGAATGAAGATATATGGTTTCTAGATTCAGGATGTAACAACCATATGTATGGAAACATTTCCATGTTTTCCATGATTAATGAAAATGTAAAGTCTCAAGTAACATTGGGGACAGATAGTAAGTTATTTGTCATGGGAAAAGACAGAGTAAATGTTTTGACAAAGAAAGGAGAAAGAAAAAACATATTAGATGTTTATTATGTGCCTGGTATGAAATGTAACCTTTTGAACATTGGATATCTCATTCAAAAAGGCTACAATGTTTTCTTTGAAGATGATGTATTCACCATCATGGATAAACACAAGAAATGTATCACACAAGTGAAGATGACAAGGAACATAATGTTCCCTCTCAAGATGAGAGCAGATTTGAAGAAAGGAGCTGAAATGGCAGCAGTGACATAAGAGACATTCCAAAGAGAAGCAAATGATGAAAATTGGTTATGGCACTTGAGATTTGGACATCTCAATTTCAGAGGTTTGAATTTCTTGCATAGGAAAGGAATGGTAAAGGGATTACCATTGATTGAGAAACCAGACAGCCTTTGTGAAGGCTGCATCTTGGGCAAACAACACAGAGAAAGCTTTCCATCAGGAAAGAGCATAAGGGAAAAGACACCCTTAGAAATTGTTCATTCAAATTTTTTTGGACCAATGAAAACACCATCATTACCAAGCAGCCACTATATGCTGACTTTTATTGATGATTATAAAAGAAAAACATGGGTTTATTTCTTGAAATATAAGAGTGAAGTGTTTGAGAAATTATGCCAGTTTAAAGCTCTTGTAGATAATCAAAGTGGGCAGCATTTTAAACTCTTAAGAACAGACAGAGGAGGAGAGTATATCTCAAAATAATTTCTACATTTTTCCAGAGAAAATGGGATAAATAAACAATTTACAACAAGGTATACACCGCAGCAAAATGGAGTTGCTGAAAGGAAAAGCCGAACCATCATGGACATGGTAAGAATTATCTGAAGGAAAAAAATTTTCCAAATGAATATTGGGTTGAAGTTGTACATTGTGCAACGTATATTTTAAATAGATGCCCAAGCAAATCTATCATGAACAAAGTTCTATAAGAAGCGTGGAGTAGAATAAAACAGCATGTCACCCACATGAGAGTATTCGGTTGCGTGGCTTATGCACACATTCTGGATCAGCTAAGGAATAAGTTGGATAGTAAGGGGGAGAAGTGCATATTTATTGGATACAGTGAAGAATCAAAGGCATGCCGACTGTATAACTCATCCACCAAGAATTTTTTTAATAAGCATAGATGTACAATTCATTGAGGAAGAAGCTTGGGATGGAAGCATTGAGAAAACAGTGAATGGAAAAAGTTGTTTGTCTCATGATGATGATGAGGAAGAAATGGCTGAAAGAAACCCCTCATTAGTAGCACCACCTCCACCAACACAAGGATAGCAAGGGACACCATAAGCAGGTATGAGAACACCCTTGAGAAGTGATGACAATGCTTCTCCAAGCACATCACAAGGAGCATATTTGAGTGATTCTAAAAGAAAAAATACACCAAGTAAAAGAGGAACTAGATTCAGAAGTTTGAATGAGATTTATGAGCAAGAGGCAGTAAATGAAGGTATGAAATATTTATTTGCATTATACTGTCATGTAGATGATCCTATTCATTTTGAAGAAGCTATAAAAGATAATAAATGGATAGATGCTATGGATGAAGAAATGAATGCAATAGAGAAAAATAAAACATGGGAACTAGTTGATCTCACAAAAGGCAAGGAAGTAATTGGAGTGAAATGGGTTTATAAAACCAAAAGCAATGCTAAAGGTAATATTGAAAGGCACAAGGCTAGAGTTGTTGTCAAAGGCTACAAGCAAAAACAAGGAAGAGATTATGACGAAAAATTTGCACCAGTTTCAAGAATGGAAACAATAAGAGCAGTGTTGTACATAGCAACACAACACAAGTGGAAAGTTTACCAAATAGATGTGAAATCAACATTCCCGAATGGAGTATTGATTGAAGAGGTTTATCTTGAACAAACTCTGGGCTATGAGAAAGAAGGCCAAGAGCACAAATTTTGCAGATTGAAGAAAGCTCTATATGGGCTGAAACAAGCACCAAGAGCATGGTACAGTAGGATAAATGCCTATCTACTAGAAAATGGGTTTGAAAAATGTGAAGGAGAACCCACATTATACATCAAGGTGAAAGATGGTAAGATGTTAATTGTCGTTTTGTATGTTAATGATGTGATATTCACAGGTAATGATTCTTACTTCATTGAGAATTTTAAATCAATCATGAAGAATGAATTTGAGATGACTAATATGGGATTGCTGAAATGCTTCTTAGGAATAGAAGTAGAGAAAAATGAAAATAAGATTTTTATCTCTCAAGCCAAATATGTAAATGAAGTTTTGGAAAGATTTAACATGCAGGATTACAAGGCAACAATTGCTCCTACGATGATGGGATTGAAGTTAAGAAAAGAATACAACAACAGGGATTTTCATCCAATTTTGTACAAGAGCATAGTTGGCAACCTCATGTATTTGACTACAACTAGGCCGAATATTATGCATGCTGTGAGTTTAATTTCTAGATTTATGGAAAGGCCAAAGGAAGCACATTTGCAAGCAGCAAAAATAATTCTGAGGTACGTGAAAAGAATAAAGAGGTATGGAATTGAATACACCACTTTAGAAAATTTTGAATTAATTGAATATACTGATAGTGATTGGGATGGAAGTATAAATGACAGAAAAATCACCTCTAGATATGTTTTCCATATGGGATCAAGAGCCATTTCATGGGCTTCTGAGAAACAACCAATTGTGGCTTTATCAATAGCAGAGACAGAGTATGTGGTAGCTACAACAACAACATGTCAAGAAGTTTGGATGAGGAGAGCGCTGAGGAGTTTGTGTCATGAAGAGGTAAAAGGAAAAACAATTTATTGTGATAATAGCTTAGCAATTGCATTGTCAAGGAATTTAGTGTTTCAAAAAATAATGAAACACATTGATGACAAGTATCACTACATCAGGGAGTTAGTGAACAATGGTGAAATTGTTCTGAAGCATTGCAGAACAGAGGAGCAGTTTGCTGATATTTTAACAAAACCATTAGGGAAAAAGAGTTTTAATTATTTAAGAAAATGTTTAGGCATGGAAGAGAACAATAGTTCTAATTAAGGGGGAGTGTTGAAATTTATCACAACAGCAAATCTGAGCTGAAGGACACTGCAACAACGTTTCTTGTTCTCCACACTTCACCGTGAATTGAATTTTCTCTGCAAACCCATTTTTTTTTTGTTAAAGGTCGTAAGCCTATGTTGCTGTGTGAAGTCATGGAATTTCAAATCTTGTCAACCCGTGCTTAAATCCTCACCTACCTACATTAAACATACACTAACCAATTTGACTTACCACATTTGTTTTGGAACTGATCGCACAACAACACATTCCAGGGGGCAGCAAGCTTGAGCTACAAAGGGTAGTGATGACCCACCGGAGGAGGTGACGTCACCTTCCTCTGGACCAATCAAAAGAGTTCTGTAGGGAAAAATAAATTGGATCTTGCATAATGTTTGAACCCCACAGAATGTTTGTTAAATGTTTTATTGTATTTGTTTTTTATTTGCCACAACATATGTTTTATTTTTTACTTTGGGTTAATGTTTTATTTACCGCAGAACATTTTGGTTTTTAACTTAGATAATATATGTTTTATAATATATATTGTAAATATATTATATTTACAATATATATATTGTAATAGTTTTTTAAGATATATATATATATATATATATATATATATATCTTAAAAAACTATTACAAAATATATATATATATATATATATATATATATATTATATATATATATACATGTCATGTGCATTGTGTAATGTAATAGAGGGAGAGCCCGAAGATTGAAGTGTAAGATTGTGTAGTGTAATATCCTCAAAGCGTTAAGAAGAAAAAAGACAGAGAGCAATACACGTTGAGTGAAAACTATGTGAGGTGTGTGCCCAAATAGCCGCAGAGTAGAAAGAAAGAGAGTTTGATATTTCCCGTGTTTTGTAGCAAAGGTTTTTTTTTGTTGTTGTGAATCCGTAACATGTAAGTTCTCGAGGAAGATCTCATTTTGTAAAAATTTAGTTTTTTTTTTATAAATATATGTTTTGCACATTCTCCGTATTTCATTTAAATATTTGTTTTTAAAAGAGAGATTTTATTTTATTCCTTCGTGCATTTGGAATTGTTCAAAAATTCCAACATTTAGAATATAGAAATCATTCTTATTTTATGGGTTTTGTTAATATAGGAAACAAGATGGGAAAATCTCAACAGCGGAAAAATAATTTCACCGAGAAAATCGTAAAGGTGCAAACGATTATTCTTCCATGGGGAAAGATAAATATGACAATAAATCCATGCTCGGAATATGAAATGATATCAAAATTGTGGGAATTGAATGAACCCTTATATGCGTAAAGAGAGAGCTTAAAAGAAGAAAGAGAAACCGCAAATAAAAATGAAGTCAAGGGAGGGAAACCGAGAGAGACTTAAGAAAGGTTATTAGTGCCCTTCAACAACACGTGAATGATGTTGTTGAACGACATTCAGATTTAGTTCGTAGATTCAAGTTAACATAATGTATCATAATGTGTCAAGTGGACATAAGTAGGTATTTGCTTGTAAAGAACAAGGACTTAAGAATCACTATAATCAGCAAGGGAAGAGGATATGATTGAATTTAAATTTGCAAGCAATTGCAAGAAAAGAAGAGAAAGAGAAGTTTAGAAAGAATTTAATGAAGAGCTTGAAAAGGTGATTTTATCATTGCAAAGAGAGAATGCTTCTCTGAGAATGAGAAAAGTTTATTGAATCTCAATGAGGAACCCAAAAGATCTCAAGAAATTTTATTCAAGTGTTTGATCAAGGATCAGAGAGTCATGTATCTAGAAAGTTAGTCGTGGGATTAATAGAATTGGCGTCAACAAAATCTACATATGATGAAGTATTTGTTGAACCAAATAAGATCAAAAGAAAGCATTACTAGATTATCAAATGATTCCCACCAAATCCAAGAAGAAAAAGAAGCTTTAAATCAGAACTTGATGTTATAGATGTCCATAACGAAGGAACTTAAATAAAAATTGTTGTCAACGGAGTCTATTTTGAAGAATCAAGGAATGGCTTCCAAGGGTAACAACAAATAGCTATGTTACATAGCCAACTTTTAATGTTGTAGAGAATAAGGACAACCAAATATTTGATATACAAAGAATTTGTGCCATGGTCACTAGTTAGCTGATTTACAAGGTCAACTAGGTCAACTATCATCCATTACAGAGGAAAACAAAGTTCCTTGAAGATAAAAACATTGAAATGGAGAGAAAGAAATTGGCTAATGACTAAGAACATATGCATCTTAAGGGTGGAATCGGGGAATTGGAAAGAGCTTTGAATATTTTCAACAAGGATCTTGAATTTCCAGTGGCCATGGCAGTGGAGAAAGATCGCGCTTAAATGATTTACAATACCAACCTCCACACCTGAGATGAAAAAAAGTGCATCCATGATGAAAACAATTCTTTTAGGACTGAATTGAACAATTATATAATGGCTTCGGTATAAAATTCTCCATCGTTCGTACAAGACAAGGGAATTGGAGAGTGCTTTAGAATCGTCAACAAGGATCTTGAATCTAGAGATATGAAGCTCCAACAAGCTGATGGCCGAACATCGCATTTGATTGAACATCCCGTGCATGGAAATGTAAAATTAGGCAGGGATGATAATGGAATTATACAAGTGGGCATGGAAAGGAGAACACTCACAAAGTCAATGAAAATGGGGAACCAAAAGGTGTGTATGCGAATGGAAAGCCCAACAATGTGCATGAAAAGCAACCACCAAAGCAATGACGCGGAAAGGGAAAAAATCCAAGGTGAAAAAAATAATTTTGTTGAACAAAATATTTTAACACATATGCCCTATAATCGCCTTGAGGGAGATTCCATACCTAGACAAATTTCGTATCAAGAAACATTTAGGTTTTTGGAACAGAGGCTACACGCAGCGCATTAGCTCGGTCTACGCCGATGATAGTTTTCTTCTTACATTTAGCTTTGAAAGTGGGATTTATCTCATTGGTGAAGCTTTTATCATTAATGCACTGATCAGGGAGACTATGTCTTCTCGACACATGACACTAGTAGAAATTTGGGACCTGTCCACGCTCGCAGGACCCTCCGTCCCCTTGAAATTTAGACAAATGTTCTCCATGTTGAGTCTTGTGGGATACTACATAAAGTGCATTCCCCAATACGAATTGATAACTGCGCCCATGACTAGATTAATCTGCAGAAGTGTGAAATTCCATTGGGATAATGAATGTCAGAGAAGTTTGCAGTTAGAAAGCGATATGACAGATACTATGCGATATGATTTGAGTTGAGGGGGGGGTTCTATCAATGGTTAAACATAGCTATTGATTAGATGTGTAATAAGGTGTGGCACACGCGCGGTATCTGTGCCAGTGGATTGAATGGTGCGCAGAGGTGTCAAAGCTAGTTGTTGGAATAGTAATGCTTGATAAGAACTAATTATTACCATTTTTAGGAGCATCCAAGATGCATTTAATGAGGGAATGTTTCCATATTTGGGACCATCTTTTTAGTAATGGAACCTCATTAACGTCTAAGGATTTGTTGCAGATGTGCCACAAGTATAAATATGAATCATGGGGTCGCAATAGTTCAGTTTGCATTCTAAGTGATTTTTATGCTCTGAGTTGTTTATTTGTCTTTTATTTTGCTGTTTCTATGTCCATATTGGATCCTATGTTTGAGGAATATTTGCCCCAAGCACATTTAGGATACATGATTTAGAGCATAATGATTGCCACCAGACCTGAAGAGGACCTTAACACGCAGGAGGTGCCTGTGGTAGAGACTCATGCACCATCTAAAACAAATAAGGGACAAACTTCTGGGACACGCAAATCCTCAAGAGAAAATACCCCTAGACCACACCATTCTACTAGAGAGAAGATGAAGAAACCCATGCCTGAACTCTTGGAAAATATCAAAGAATGGGATGATGAAGTCGTAGAAGTAGCACCATTCGCACGGTTGCCTGGTTACATTGTGCCGCACAATCCTATAGTGAAAGTGCCGAAGGACTTGGATACAGTGCGCGCAGGTATCCAAGTTCCCTTTATCACAGAGAACATCCCATTAATGGAGGGAGACATGCTCACAAAAATCCCTTAGTTATGCTTTGATGACTAGGACATTGCAGACGTGGAGAAATTTCCAGAGCTCACGTGAAAAATTTATCTTGATCCAGTTCCATATCTCAGTGGTCTGGTGCGCCTTAAACCTAAGAAGGAAATGATAGGTCTGCACAGGGAAAGGCTGCTTAATATTTTGTAGATCCATCATTTTGGGCGCAACCCCATCAATGATATTTGCATTAGGAACCTATTGGAATTTGTGCATGATGAGGCACTTAGGCTGGGAGAGCGCATCCCAATTGATGCCGACCTCATTCAAAAAATCACCAAATTTCCAAACAAGGGAGCCGACCCTATGGCTGATTTCAGAGGGAAAGTGCATGAGAAAACGTTGGCACATAAAATTAAGAAGAAGTATGATGTTATGCGCAAATCATAGGGATTTATGGTAGAATAAATAAATGACCCGATAGCCCATTTTGGCATGGTAATATTGGCTTTCAAAATGATGTGCAAGTGTAGGCCAAAGGAAGTTCCCACGCATATGATTGTGCTCACTAGGAGATGCGAAAAAGGGGTCATCTACAATTGGTGCACATACCTTTGCAAATAATTCCTTGAAAACATGCGCAAAAGTCCAGGAGGAAGGCAAGCAATTTCAGTATGCTTGACTCTTATTTTTAATCGCACTAATTGGGTGGAAAAACCATTAAGATACCCAATTCCTAGAACTTGCATAACTAATGTGTGAAGCTACACGCTACACGACCCTTTGGCACTCTTCTAACCCTATGTGAGCAAAATAAAACAAGATCTTTTGGGTCTTATATGATGCGAGCTTATACGAGGTGGTACAGTCAAAGCTGCCCTTATCCTTATGAGCAATATATAATGGTAGCATACTTTAAGGCTACATTTCATAATATCCACATCCGCGCGAAGGGCGCTGTAGAGGGTATCTGGTACGAGTTTCCCTATTTAGTGATCGAGGGCGATTTGATCAGGGACACACCAACACAACCATGCACCCTAATAAGAAAATCCACAAAGAAGGCCACAAAAAAATCATGTAGGTAGGGTAGCATCGATAGTGACAAACAAACCTGGTGACAAAGAGCCTACACCAACCACTACATAAGAAATTGCTAAGACCACCACAATGACAAAAAATAATGGCTTTGCACCCAAAGAAACTGAAGCAACTACATCCAAAGGCACAAAGCACAGTGCACAGACCAAGTTTGGTTCAAGGAAAAAGCAGAAGGGATCGAAGAAAATAGGAGAGGAAGTCCTGACACTAATGGAGGACGATCTCATTGAGATCGCAAAAACAGTGACCATTATGCAGGATGATCGTTGGATGAACATGGAGGTATAGTATAAATTTGCATTGGAGGTTGCCCATGTTGGCCTCCAAGAGTTGAAAATTCAAGTGAGCTAGATCCAAGGGAGCGTTATTCAAGCAAGCCATACCAATGTGCCTGTTAGCAGTGCACAACCTTTGGACGTAGCACTTCAATCATCAAGGGAGGGGCGATTTGTCCATATCCCCCTACCAACATTTCAAATGGATGTGAGCCAGTGCACTCAATTTACTGGTACAGGTGATGTGCATATTAATATTGATGTGTTTCCTGCAGGAAAGCTTCATCTTCTACACTCAGGCATTACTGACGAGCTAGAGTAACATGAAGCAACCGCGCAGACGCAGACCCACGATGCACAGAAACAAGTTGCACAAGTGCATAAGCAACAACAGTAGGTAGAGGCGACATATCACGCAACAGAAGCCCAGTGTGCTGCGTTGGAAGCCAAGAACGATCAAGTATGTTAGGATATTCCAGCGGTCACGACCACCGCTGCACCTACAAAAAAGCTGGAGGGACTAGCTGCTGCAATCAAGGTTGTGCACATGGAATATTTCACCATTCAAGCCGAGTATGAGTCGCGGATCTTCAAACCCAGCTTCAGCTGAACACACCTCCAGAGGTTCGTGCCAAGAGAGCAGTAGAGGTGAAGCAGGCCCAAGAAAGTATCGTCATTGCAATCACTCAATGTGACCAGTCTCTACCAAAGGCCATGGAAATTTGGGCTTTTGTCCATAATGATCCGGTCATGTAGCAGCTGCGCGACACACTTAGCACCAAGGAACAATAATTCAAGGAAATATGCATAGAAGCAACCACATTAGTGGTTCAACAGACACTCACTCGTCTACGAGAAGGTCACAGAATCCAAGGTGAAATTGCAGATTTGCGTCAAAAAGAACAAGTGCTCACAAAAATAATGCAACCATGGGAAGAGGAAGCGCTGTAACTCTCGCAAACACTAGAAAACATGCTCAAAATCATCCAGTAGACCCAACACAGTGTGGACATGACCACTAAAGGGCCCACGACAGACAATATGGTTCAGTAGGCACAAGGTGCAGCAGGGCAGAGCCTGGCGTTAGTGCTCCCTCTCTAAACTTCTGTCAAGATTCTTCGAGATAAAACCAAGGATAAAACCACAACACCTCAATGACTTGGGATGAGTCACTTGTTTGGGTTGGGGGCCTGTTGTGTTGGGTGTGGAGCCTGATTTTCATCCTGATTCAGAGATCCTTGTTTTAGCTGGATGTATACCCCAGGAAAATTGTACACCCTTGCAGCAGGGGGGTGTGGGGGGAGCTTGTCCCCCCAGCAGGGCCCGAGGGGGCTGACCCCCTGGCTGGGGGGTTTGGGGGCCAGCGGTCCCTCGGCGAGGGTTTCGGGGGTAGCACCTTCGAAGCTAGAAATAGATGTAAAATTGCCTTGTAAAAGTATAGTAATTTCTAGTTAATCTGGGCTGTTCATTAGGCGGATGATCTGACGGTAGAAGTTATGTTTAGTTTAAAGTTTTTTTCCCTAGAAAGAAACCCCTCTCTTTGTATGAGGGTATTGTATTGTGGCTATGTATTACATGTGTATTCTCTGAGCGAGAAATAGATAGGGAGACTGTGAGAGAGAACAAAGGATATTATAGCGGATCTGTTGTAGGTTTTGTCTCTTCATTTTGCTGGATAATAGAAAGGAAGGACTGGCTTTTCGGGGTGGACGTAGCCCAAAATAGGTGAACCACGTATATCTGTGTCTTTCTGGTTTTATGTAGTTTGTGTGCTTGTATTTTCCACATATTTGATGTGTTGCATTGCTCTATAATATATAATTTTCTAACAACTGGTATCAGAGACGAAGCTATATTTGGCTGATAAACTCGCAGGAAAGAAGGGTTCCTGGTACGAGTGGGAGCAATGGTGGAAGACAATAAGTTTAGGGTCGAGAAATTTAATGGCCAAAACTTCTCACTGTGGAAGATGCAGATGGAAGATTATCTATATCAGAAAGATCTGTACCTACCATTGAGCGGAAAAACAAAGAAGCCAGCGGCCATGACAGACGTGGAATGGAACATTCTCGATAGAAAGGCACCCGGAACAGTACATTTGTGCCTTGCGGCGTCATTCGCCTTCAATATTTCGAAGGAAACAACAACAGAGGGTTTTATGCAGACGTTGGCAAAACTATATGAAAAAACCTCGGCCTCAAACAAGGTATTTATTATGAAACGACTATTCAATATGAAGATGTCGGAAGGTGGATTTGTTGCAGACCATTTAAATGATTTTAATACAGTTACCAATCAGTTAAGTTCTGTAGGGGTAAAATTTGATGATGAAGTTAGAGCTCTGTTATTCTTGTGCTCATTGCCAGAGAGTTGGAATGGTTTAGTAATGGCCATTAGTAACTCTGTCTCTGGATCTAGTACTTTAAAGTTTGATGATGTTGTTGGTGCTATCCTTAGCAAGGAAATGCGACGGAAAATCTCCGGTGAGACATCAGGTAATGCTTTGAGTGCAGAGTCTAGGGGAAGAAGAATGGAAAGAGGAAAGAGCTCAGGATATCGCAGTAAATCAAGGAAAGGCAGATCCAAGTCCAGATCGGGGATAGTGTGCTAGAATTGCGGAAAGAAAGGACACCTAAAGAAAGACTGTAGATCTCGGAAGGGAAAAGAAGGAGACACACAGCAAGAAAACAATCATGAAGCAAATGTGACAGGTGATGTGTTACAAGATGCTTTGATTCTTTCTTTCTAAAATGTTACTGATTCTTGGGTTGTAGATTTAGGGGCTTCATTCCATGCCACACCTGATAAGAAATATTTTCATGACTATGTTCAAGGATATTTTGGACAAGTTCGTTTGGGTGATGATAAACCCTGTAAAATTGTTGGAATGGGTAAAGTTCTTGTAAAACAATAGAATGGAAAACAATGGATACTAAAGGAGGTAAGGCATGTTACAGATCTGAAGAAAAATATGATTTCAACAAGGTAGTTAGGCAGTGAAGGTTGTGTGATAACTTTCACAGATAAAACTTGGAAGGTCACCAAAGGAGCGCTGGTAATAGAAAAAGGTGAAAAGGTTGGTACATTGTATTTATGCAATGGTATTTCTAACTCTGTTAATGCTTTAACTTCCAAAGGAGCAGATGCAGGATTATGGCATCATAGGCTCGGACACATGAGTGAGAAGGGAATGAAGATTCTTCACTCAAGAAATTTGTTGCTAGGTTTGAAGAATGTTGATTTGGATTTCTATGAGAATTCCATTTATGGAAAACAGAAGAGAGTCAGATTTCTCAAAGTTGGGAAAGAAAAGAAGAGAGAAAAAATGGAGCTTGTGCATACAGATATATGGGGACCTACTTAGGTATCATCTCTTGGTGGCTCTCGTTATTATGTTACTTTTATTGATGATGCAACTAGAAAAACATGGATTTATCATATTCAGAATAAATCTGATGTATTTGATACTTTCAATAAATGGAAAGCTTTGGTTGAGATTGAGACAGGAAAGAAGTTGAAGCGTCTCAGATCAGACAATGGAGGTGAATATTGTAGCAAAGAGTTTGATAGGTACTGTTCAGAGCATGGAATTTGTAGAGAGAAGACAGTTCCAAGAACACCACAAGAAAATGGTGTGTCAGAAAGGATGAACAGAACAATCATGGAGCGTGCAAGGTGCATGAGATTGCATGCAGGATTGCCTTTAAAATTTTGGGAAGATGCTGTAGATACTGTTGTTTATCTAATAAATAGAGGGCCTTCAAGTTCCTTGGATGGTGGTATTCCAGAGGAACCATGGACAGGTAAAAAGGTAAAATAATCCTTTTTAAAGCCTTTTGGTTGTGAGGCCTTTGTCCATATTAATAAAGAAAACAGAACAAAGCTTGAGGCAAAATAAAAGAAATGTACCTTTATTGGATATGGTGTTAATGATTTTTGTTATCGCTTATATGATTATGAAAATCACAAAATCATTAGGAGCAGAGATGTAATATTCAATGAAAAGGTCTTGTATAAGAATCAGTTGCAGGAAAAGAAATAGGAAAAAGAAAGAAAGGAATACACGGTTCTTGATGAGATAACTGAAAAAGTAAAGGTGCCTGAAAATAATAATAATCAACAACCACAGCAGCAACAACCACCACAACAGCAACAGGCACCTCAAACACCTGAAAGTGGTGTTAGAAGATCTACCAGAATAAGTAGACCCCCTGAACGATACTCTCCTTCATTATATTATTTATTGCTGACTGATTCTGGTGAACCTGAATGTTATGAAGAAGCAATGCAGGTTGAAAGCAGGAAGAAGTGGGAGCTAGCCATGGAAGAAGAGATGGACTCCTTAATGCATAAACAGACTTGGGACTTAGTCAGGTTGCCTGCAGGTAAAACTACATTGCAGAATAAATGGGTTTACAGGCTGAAGGAAGAAGATGGAGGAAAACAGAGGTACAAAGCTAGACTTGTGGTGAAGGGTTTTGCACAGAAGAAAGGTATTGATTTTGATGAAATATTTTCTCCTGTTGTTAAGATGAATTCAATCAGAACTATTTTAAGTCTTGTAGCAGCGGAAGATTTACATCTTGAACAGTTAGATGTAAAGACAACATTTCTCCATGGAGATTTTGAGGAAGAGATATACATGCAGCAACCAGAAGGATATGAGGTAAAAGGGAAAGAAAAATTGGTGTGCAGGTTAAAGAAGAGCTTGTATGGCTTAAAATAGGCTCCAAGGCAATGGTATCTAAAATTTGACAAGTTTATGTCTGAACAAGGTTATACTAGATGTCACTCTGATCATTGTGTTTATCTGAAAAAGGAAAAATGATGGCAGCTATATTATATTGTTATTGTATGTAGATGACATGCTTGTTGCAGGGTCTAACATGCAGGAAATAAATGTGCTCAAAAGAAAATTGGCAAATTCATTTGCAATGAAGGATTTGGAAGCTGCAAAACAAATCCTTGGTATGAGGATAACTAGAGACAGGAAAAATCACAAATTAACACTGTCTCAGAATGAGTACATAGAGAAGGTGTTGAAAAGATTTAATATGCAGAATGCAAAACCAGTTAGTACACCTTTTGCTAGCCATTTCAAACTTAGTAAGGAGATGTGCCTAAAGACCCAAGAAGACATGGATTATATGTCTAAAGTTCCATATGCATCAGCAGTTGGAAGCTTAATGTATGCAATGGTCTGCACAAGGCCTGATATTGCACATGCAGTGGGAGTTGTAAGCAGGTACATGAATAATCCAAGAAAATAACATTGGATGGCAGTAAAATGGATTCTCAGATATTTGAGAGGTACCACAAATCAAGCATTATGCTTTGGTGGTTCAAACATTTCTCTACAGGGATATGTTGATGCAGATATGGAAGGTGATAGGGATAATAGGAGGAGAACTATAGGATATGTATTTACTGTAGGTGTAACAAATGTCAGTTGGGTTTCAAAAATCCAAGGTGTTGTTGCATTTTCAACAACAGAAGAAAAGTATGTTGCTGCTACAGAGGCTAGTAAATAAATGATTTGGTTACAAAGGTTTATGGATGAATTGAGTAAGAAGCATGATATGGGCACACTATACAGTGATAGCCAAAGTGCCATTCATCTTGCAAAGAACTCAGCATTTCATTCCAGGACTAAACACATACATCTCAAGTACCATTTCATACAGTCAGTATTGGAAGATGGAGAGTTGAAGCTGGAAAATATACACACTAGCCAGAATCGTGCAGATATGCTAACAAAATTTGTAACCAGGGAGAAACTGAGAATGTGCTTAGTTTCAATTGGTCTTCAAGGATGACGATGAAGATGAGAAACAACCAGGTCCAAAGAGGAGTCATTGTCCAACAAATGAAGTAGTGGTGGAGTTGCTACAATCAGTATCCAAGTGGGAGATTCTTGGGTGTGGAGCCTGATTTTCATCCTGATTCAGAGATCCTTGTTTTAGCTGGATGTATACCCAGGAAAACTATACACCCTTGAAGTGGGGGGGTGCGAGGGGGACTTGTTCCCCCTGCGGGGTCTGGGGGGGCTGACCCCCCGGCTGGGGGGTCTAGGGGCCAGCGGTCCCTTGGCAGGGGTTTCGGGGGCAGTGCCCCCGAAGCTAAAAACAGATGTAAAATTGCCTTGTAAAAGTATAGTGATTTCTAGTCAATCTGGGCCGTTCATTAGGCAGATGATCTGACGGTAGAAGTTATGTTTAGTTTAGGGTTTTTTTCCCTATAAGGCAACCCCTTTATTTGTATGAGGGTATTGTATTGTGATTGTGTATTACATATGTATTCTATGAGCGGGAAATAGATATGGAGACTATGAGAGAGAAGAGAGGATATTACAACGGATTTGCTGTAGGTTTTGTCTCTTAATTTTGCTAGATAATAGAAAGGAATGATTGGCTGTTAGGGGTGGACGTAACCCAAACTGGGTGAACCACATATATTTGTGTCTCTCTGGTTTTATGTGTTTCATGTGCTTGTATTTTCTGCATATTTTATGTGTTGCATTTCTCTGTAATATATAATTTTCTAACATGTTGGAACGGGGTCCCCTGAGGCACAAGCTTCAACGTTATATTTTTGTGTGTTTGTATGTGTGTGACGCAGTCAAAGGGCTTTTTCCTCCAATTTTGGGATATATTTAAGCTTAAATGTAAACTATGGGTCTCAAACCATGGTTTCAGAACATAGTATCTGTGCGCTAGGCATATTATAAATAGATAGCATTTTTCTAAGCTAAGTAGTTCGACTAAGTGATTGAGATATTGATATTTGGATAATATCTACATCTGTAAGAGTTTCGGGTTGGGTAAAGGGCTCCTACTGGTTGTGTGTGCGGAGACTAGTTCTAGCTAGCTGTGTGCGAACTCCGCTAGCTATGTGCACAGAAGGGATAGTAAGGGTTTTTGAAGGAAAATCTGATATATTGACAGATCTAAAGGATCAATAGAAGGAAAATTTTTGGAAAACTCTTTGTGTTATGTGCCTAATTTTTATTTATGCTTACTATCATTCTTTAATAATATCACACTATCTATTTTCTTATTGATGATTTCGTAGAGCTAATTGATGAGTTTATGCACAAATATTGACTTCTGTTAAGTAAGAGCAAGATCTGATTCTGATCTGTTGTCTGCACTTAAGAAAACCCTATTTATATGGTACTATCTCTACATTCTGTTATAAGCTATTGCGCAAGATGTTTGGATAACTTATGATTAAATGTTGATACATAATTGATCTGTTTAAGTCTTTGATGTGTTGTGATTTGGAACGACTTATGTTTTGTTTGTTTGCCCCAAAGTAATAGAAATTCTATGGTATTTTGTTAATGTTTGCGCAATCTCTATGCGTGCATCTGTATAAGTTTCCCGTGGGTTTTTACCAAGGACCACTCATCAATTTCTCCCTCAGGGTGCGGAAACCTGGTTCTAGCACCCCTCCATAGTGCTTTGGGTGAGACTTTATTTTGTGTAAGCAGATCACTGCCGAAAGGGACAATAGTTTGAGGGTTTGTTGGTTTATCCATAAACTCTGAACCTGGGTCAGGACCCCTCAAGACAACACTAAGGTTCATTGTTATCATATAAAATTGTTAAGGGGTGTGGGGCAAGTTAGAGGAGGGAATAAGTAGGGTAATTCCTAGGTGGTAAGAACCTCCTCCTCCACTGATATTTCTCATCCTTCTTAACATATTGTAGATGCTTGGGAGGTAGAAAGATGTTACTAAAACTAATGTTTAGTTGAAGCTAAAAAAAATATGGAGGAGATGGTGAAATAGGTTGAGGAAAATAGGAGGAAATTGACAAAGGAATAGTTACTCAAAGAGGTGAAGAGTTCAATTTGTAACGCATTCCATTCTTATGTGTAGGAAATAAAAAAATTTAGTATTTTTGAGAACTCTTGGCTACTCAAGACCATAATGGTGCATTTCGTAGAAAGGACACATGAATCACAACAACACACCTTACACACAATTAGGATTTTCAAAGACATGTTTGAGGCAATGTGCAAAGGGGTCTTTGGAATTAGTTTCTTAGTAATAGATGTAATTGTGGAACATGAAATCCAACCATAAGGTGATGAGGTATGTGTTACCCTATCCAACGCTATCATCCTCTCTTGGTCTCCACTTAGTCAACTTGTGTCATAGCTCCTAATCTCACAAGATATTGATAAAAACATTGTAAAATCATTTTTGAACCTCTTCCCTATACAAATTTCTAATAAAATTAACCCTTCCTTTTATGGAATACCCCTTTTGATGCCCTCAATACCTAAAATTCCTCTCTACATCACTTCCCCACCCCAAGATACTAGGGAAAATATTGACAATATCTTTCTAGATATAAAAACTCACTTTATGAATGAAAATGGTAAGATATTGGTCAACTAAGTGAAGCCTCCATGATTGCTCAGAACAAACTCCAAGACCAAAAATAAAATCAATTGAAACTGCAAAAAAATGATGACTATAGGTAAGAAGAAGAGTAGCTCCAATCACCCCTACCCTACTTTAGGCACAATTAAAATTTGAAAATATAAATAAATAAAAATTAATAATTTTTTTTACAAGTACTTTTTAAAATTCTATTTGTTTATTTGTATACTTAATAATAAACTTGTTAATACAATCGAAGCCCCACAATTGACTACTTTACATTAAGACGATAGACCGCTTAAAAATATGATTTTTATCTATAATATGATTTTTTTAAATACTCTAAATAATATATTGAAATATTAAGAATAATATAAATAACCTAATGATAATAATATTGATATATAGTTGGATTACTCTAGCTCTTTAAAAATAGTGTTTCTATATTATTATTTTGTACTGTTTTAAAATATGCTTAAGCCATCTCAACGAATAAGGCCAAGACACATACCAAAATACCAAATATTATGGTAGGTCAAGGTTTGACTTGAAATTTTAGCCATTAGTGGCTTCATAGTATTATTATTTAGAGAGCAAGTAATATACATACAAAGCACGATTTATAAGTTCTTTTCCTATTTATATTATTGTGTTATTCCACGGGGACGAGGGATAAGTGTGAGCTGTAAATTTCAATATTTTCTGTCATCTTTTATTGGTTTTTCCAACTCATCTTTCCTGCGGGGATAGGAAGGTAAAAAAAAAAAAAGAGTTTCTTCCCAGATTTTACCAGTAACTTGTGAAAACATTTTACTTCTTCGTTTTCGTTTTCCAGAAAAAGGTATTTATCTGTCACTTGCATTTTCTGTGTATCTCCTTCTTGCATAATTTTCATACTTCAAAATAAACAAACGGTCTAGATTTGAATTGTGTTTACTGTTGTGACCATTACTCTTGTAAATTTAAAATTTCCAATTTCTGAAATTGCCAACTGTCGACACTTATTTGAGGGCATTAATTTTTAGTGTGGAAATTAATCAAAATAGCAAATCAGAGCTAAAGGACATTGCAACAGCGTTTGTTGTTCTCCGCACTTCACCGTGAATTGAATTTCCGCTTTAAATCCCTGCAAATCTAGTTTTTTGGTTAAAGACCGTAGGCCTATGTTGCTGTGTGAAGTCATGGACTTTCAAAGCTTTCCATCACACATTTAAATCCTCATTTGCCTGCATTAAACATACACCAACCAGTTTGACTTACCGCATTTTTTTTTGAATTGATCACACAACAACACATTCTGGGGGGCAGCAAACTTGAGCTGCAAAGGGGAGTGATGACCCACCGGAGGAGGTGACGTCACCTTCCTCCGGACCAATCAAAAGAGCTTCGTGGGGACAAAGAAATTGGCTCTTGCATAATATTTGAATCCCATAGAATGTTTTTTAAATGTTTTATTGTATTTGTTTTTTATTTTCCGCAGCATATGTTTTATTTTTTACTTTGGGTTAATGTTTTATTTACTGCAGAACATTTTGGTTTTTAACTTAGATAATAGATTTTTTATAATATATATTGTAAATATATTATATTTACAACATATATATATATATATATATATATATATATTGTAATAGTTTGTTAAGATATATATACATGTCGTGTGCATTGTGTAATGTAACAGAGAAAGAGTTTGAAGGCTGAAGTGTAAGACTGTGTAGTTTAATATCCTCAAAGGCAAAATAAGAAAAGATACAGAGATAAATATACAGTGAGTGAAAACTGTGTGAAGGTGTGTGCCCAAATAGCCAGAGAGCAGAAAGATGGAGAGTTTGATAATCATTGTGCTTTGTAGCAGCATAAGTTTTTTTTGTTGTTGTGAATCCAGAACACAAAAGTTCTGAGGAAGATCTCATTTTGTAACAGTCCAATTTTTTTTTTAATGAAATATATGTTCTGCACATCTCTGTCTGCATTTTATTTAAATCTCTATGTTTAAAAGAGGGATTTTTTTTTATTCCTCTGTGTGTTTGGAATTGTTTAGAAATTCCAACATGGTATCATAGCTAGTCCAGGCTCTTTGTGTTTGACAAAGAAGCTGAAGGAATCAGGAGTTTTGTTGAAGGTTTCTCCAGCAGCGTGAAGGTTCAGCAAAGTAAATTCAAGTATTTATCAAAAATAGAGTTTATTGTTTATTGTGAAGATTACAGTCCAGAGAGCTGTAAAAGAGAAGTATCAAGAGTTTTAGAGACATATTTTATTTCTCAGCAGAGAGACAGTTCGTTTAAAAACCCAGTCAATTTTTTTTTAAAGCATAGTTCAGTGAGCTAGCTATGGTAGGAGCCAGCACAAGCACGAGTATAGGAAATACTCAACTCCCACAGTTCAATGGGAAGAACTATGACTATTGGGAAATCCCAATGAGAGCCCTATTTGCAACTCAAGATTTATGGGAGCTAGTTGAAGATGGTTTAGAAGAACTAGCAGATGAACAAGCGTTTAATGCCTTAACACAGGAAGAGAAGGATTCGCTGAAGAGATATAGGAAGAAGGACTCAAAAGCCCTCTTATATCTCTATCAAGCAGTGCATGAAAGTGTATTTCCAAGGATTTCAGCAGTAAAGAGGTCCAAGGATGCATGGGATATCCTCCAGACAACCTATCAAGGTATGGATAAGGTAAAGACAACAAAGCTTCAATTAATGAGAAGGGATTTTGAAGTCATTTGCATGAAAGAGTCTAACACAATAGACTCATTCTTTACTCTATTGATTGGATTGGTCACCCAAATTAGATCTCATGGAGAGACAGTAGAAGAGAAAAGAATAGTGGATAAAGTGTTAAGGAGCTTACCCTCAAGGTTTGATGTGATAGTCACAACCATTGAAGAGACAAATGATATCTGAAAGTTTACAGTTGATGAGCTTCATGCATCATTGATGACACATGAACAAATATTGGGTAGAACAACAAAATCATCTTTAGATCATGCCTTCAAGACCCAAATTCCTTTGAAAGAGAAAGAGGTCAAGGCAGAGGAAACTACAGAGGAAAAGGTAGAGGGAGAAGTCAGAACCGAGGAAGAAGGAGCATCCCAGCAAATACAAATGTAAGGGCAGCAATCAAAATCAGAAACAAGGCCAAGGCAGCAGCCAACAAGGTGGAAAAAATCAAGCACATGGACAAATGTATGATAAATCCCAAGTCCAATGTCATTACTGTAAGAAATATGGCCATTATGCCATGAATGTAGGAAGAAACATAGTGACATGAGTAATAGACCTAGTGCTAATTTTACTAAAGAAAATATCAGTCAAGAGAAGTTGTTTTTAGCATGTAATTTGAATAAAGAAAAGAATGAAGATATATGGTTTCTAGATTCAGGATGTAACAACCATATGTATGGAAACATTTCCATGTTTTCCATGATTAATGAAAATGTAAAGTCTCAAGTAACATTGGGGACAGATAGTAAGTTATTTGTCATGGGAAAAGACAGAGTAAATGTTTTGACAAAGAAAGGAGAAAGAAAAAACATATTAGATGTTTATTATGTGCCTGGTATGAAATGTAACCTTTTGAACATTGGATATCTCATTCAAAAAGGCTACAATGTTTTCTTTGAAGATGATGTATTCACCATCATGGATAAACACAAGAAATGTATCACACAAGTGAAGATGACAAGGAACATAATGTTCCCTCTCAAGATGAGAGCAGATTTGAAGAAAGGAGCTGAAATGGCAGCAGTGACATAAGAGACATTCCAAAGAGAAGCAAATGATGAAAATTGGTTATGGCACTTGAGATTTGGACATCTCAATTTCAGAGGTTTGAATTTCTTGCATAGGAAAGGAATGGTAAAGGGATTACCATTGATTGAGAAACCAGACAGCCTTTGTGAAGGCTGCATCTTGGGCAAACAACACAGAGAAAGCTTTCCATCAGGAAAGAGCATAAGGGAAAAGACACCCTTAGAAATTGTTCATTCAAATTTTTTTGGACCAATGAAAACACCATCATTACCAAGCAGCCACTATATGCTGACTTTTATTGATGATTATAAAAGAAAAACATGGGTTTATTTCTTGAAATATAAGAGTGAAGTGTTTGAGAAATTATGCCAGTTTAAAGCTCTTGTAGATAATCAAAGTGGGCAGCATTTTAAACTCTTAAGAACAGACAGAGGAGGAGAGTATATCTCAAAATAATTTCTACATTTTTCCAGAGAAAATGGGATAAATAAACAATTTACAACAAGGTATACACCGCAGCAAAATGGAGTTGCTGAAAGGAAAAGCCGAACCATCATGGACATGGTAAGAATTATCTGAAGGAAAAAAATTTTCCAAATGAATATTGGGTTGAAGTTGTACATTGTGCAACGTATATTTTAAATAGATGCCCAAGCAAATCTATCATGAACAAAGTTCTATAAGAAGCGTGGAGTAGAATAAAACAGCATGTCACCCACATGAGAGTATTCGGTTGCGTGGCTTATGCACACATTCTGGATCAGCTAAGGAATAAGTTGGATAGTAAGGGGGAGAAGTGCATATTTATTGGATACAGTGAAGAATCAAAGGCATGCCGACTGTATAACTCATCCACCAAGAATTTTTTTAATAAGCATAGATGTACAATTCATTGAGGAAGAAGCTTGGGATGGAAGCATTGAGAAAACAGTGAATGGAAAAAGTTGTTTGTCTCATGATGATGATGAGGAAGAAATGGCTGAAAGAAACCCCTCATTAGTAGCACCACCTCCACCAACACAAGGATAGCAAGGGACACCATAAGCAGGTATGAGAACACCCTTGAGAAGTGATGACAATGCTTCTCCAAGCACATCACAAGGAGCATATTTGAGTGATTCTAAAAGAAAAAATACACCAAGTAAAAGAGGAACTAGATTCAGAAGTTTGAATGAGATTTATGAGCAAGAGGCAGTAAATGAAGGTATGAAATATTTATTTGCATTATACTGTCATGTAGATGATCCTATTCATTTTGAAGAAGCTATAAAAGATAATAAATGGATAGATGCTATGGATGAAGAAATGAATGCAATAGAGAAAAATAAAACATGGGAACTAGTTGATCTCACAAAAGGCAAGGAAGTAATTGGAGTGAAATGGGTTTATAAAACCAAAAGCAATGCTAAAGGTAATATTGAAAGGCACAAGGCTAGAGTTGTTGTCAAAGGCTACAAGCAAAAACAAGGAAGAGATTATGACGAAAAATTTGCACCAGTTTCAAGAATGGAAACAATAAGAGCAGTGTTGTACATAGCAACACAACACAAGTGGAAAGTTTACCAAATAGATGTGAAATCAACATTCCCGAATGGAGTATTGATTGAAGAGGTTTATCTTGAACAAACTCTGGGCTATGAGAAAGAAGGCCAAGAGCACAAATTTTGCAGATTGAAGAAAGCTCTATATGGGCTGAAACAAGCACCAAGAGCATGGTACAGTAGGATAAATGCCTATCTACTAGAAAATGGGTTTGAAAAATGTGAAGGAGAACCCACATTATACATCAAGGTGAAAGATGGTAAGATGTTAATTGTCGTTTTGTATGTTAATGATGTGATATTCACAGGTAATGATTCTTACTTCATTGAGAATTTTAAATCAATCATGAAGAATGAATTTGAGATGACTAATATGGGATTGCTGAAATGCTTCTTAGGAATAGAAGTAGAGAAAAATGAAAATAAGATTTTTATCTCTCAAGCCAAATATGTAAATGAAGTTTTGGAAAGATTTAACATGCAGGATTACAAGGCAACAATTGCTCCTACGATGATGGGATTGAAGTTAAGAAAAGAATACAACAACAGGGATTTTCATCCAATTTTGTACAAGAGCATAGTTGGCAACCTCATGTATTTGACTACAACTAGGCCGAATATTATGCATGCTGTGAGTTTAATTTCTAGATTTATGGAAAGGCCAAAGGAAGCACATTTGCAAGCAGCAAAAATAATTCTGAGGTACGTGAAAAGAATAAAGAGGTATGGAATTGAATACACCACTTTAGAAAATTTTGAATTAATTGAATATACTGATAGTGATTGGGATGGAAGTATAAATGACAGAAAAATCACCTCTAGATATGTTTTCCATATGGGATCAAGAGCCATTTCATGGGCTTCTGAGAAACAACCAATTGTGGCTTTATCAATAGCAGAGACAGAGTATGTGGTAGCTACAACAACAACATGTCAAGAAGTTTGGATGAGGAGAGCGCTGAGGAGTTTGTGTCATGAAGAGGTAAAAGGAAAAACAATTTATTGTGATAATAGCTTAGCAATTGCATTGTCAAGGAATTTAGTGTTTCAAAAAATAATGAAACACATTGATGACAAGTATCACTACATCAGGGAGTTAGTGAACAATGGTGAAATTGTTCTGAAGCATTGCAGAACAGAGGAGCAGTTTGCTGATATTTTAACAAAACCATTAGGGAAAAAGAGTTTTAATTATTTAAGAAAATGTTTAGGCATGGAAGAGAACAATAGTTCTAATTAAGGGGGAGTGTTGAAATTTATCACAACAGCAAATCTGAGCTGAAGGACACTGCAACAACGTTTCTTGTTCTCCACACTTCACCGTGAATTGAATTTTCTCTGCAAACCCATTTTTTTTTTGTTAAAGGTCGTAAGCCTATGTTGCTGTGTGAAGTCATGGAATTTCAAATCTTGTCAACCCGTGCTTAAATCCTCACCTACCTACATTAAACATACACTAACCAATTTGACTTACCACATTTGTTTTGGAACTGATCGCACAACAACACATTCCAGGGGGCAGCAAGCTTGAGCTACAAAGGGTAGTGATGACCCACCGGAGGAGGTGACGTCACCTTCCTCTGGACCAATCAAAAGAGTTCTGTAGGGAAAAATAAATTGGATCTTGCATAATGTTTGAACCCCACAGAATGTTTGTTAAATGTTTTATTGTATTTGTTTTTTATTTGCCACAACATATGTTTTATTTTTTACTTTGGGTTAATGTTTTATTTACCGCAGAACATTTTGGTTTTTAACTTAGATAATATATGTTTTATAATATATATTGTAAATATATTATATTTACAATATATATATTGTAATAGTTTTTTAAGATATATATATATATATATATATATATATATATCTTAAAAAACTATTACAAAATATATATATATATATATATATATATATATATCTTAAAAAACTATTACAATATATATATATATATATATATATATATATATATGTCATGTGCATTGTGTAATGTAATAGAGGGAGAGCCCGAAGATTGAAGTGTAAGATTGTGTAGTGTAATATCCCCAAAGGCAGAAGAAGAAAAAAGACAGAGAGCAATACACAGTGAGTGAAAACTATGTGAGGGTGTGTGCCCAAATAGCCAGAGAGTAGAAAGAAAGAGAGTTTGATATTTCCTGTGTTTTGTAGCAGCAAAAGTTTTTTGTTGTTGTTGTGAATCCAGAACATGTAAGTTCTGAGGAAGATCTCATTTTGTAACAATTTAGTTTTTTTTTTATGAAATATATGTTTTGCACATCTCTGTCTGCATTTCATTTAAATATTTGTTTTTAAAAGAGAGATTTTATTTTATTCCTCTGTGCATTTGGAATTGTTCAAAAATTCCAACATTTAGAATATAGAAATCATTCTTATTTTATGGGTTTTGTTAATATAGGAAACAAGATGGGAAAAATCCAGCAGGCTGAAAATAATTTCACTGTCAGAAAATCGTAAAGGTGCAAACGATTATTCTTCCATGGGGAAAGATAAATATGACAATAAATCCATGCTCGGAAAATATGAAATGATATCAAAATTGTGGGAATTGAATCGAACCCTTATAGCAGAAAGAGAGAGCTTAAAAGAAGAAAGAGAAACTGCAAATAAAAATGAAGTCAAGTGGAGGGAAACTGAGAGAGACTTAAGAAAGGTTATTAGTGCCCTTCAACAACACGTGAATGATGTTGTTGAACGACATTCAGATTTAGTTCAGAGATTCAAGTTAACAGAAAATTGTATCAGTGAACATAATGAAATGCTTCAAGAGGTGGACACTGTTAGGTATTTGCTTGAAAAGCAGAATCAGAGAGTTGAAGATTTTCTTGTAAAGAACACTGGACTTAATAATCAGCTAGAGGAAAGGGAAGAGCATATGATTGAATTTAAATAATTGCAAGCACAATTTTCCAAGAAAATGGAGGAGAAGCACCCGGAGCTAGTGAAAGAATTTAATGAAGAGCTTGAAAAGGTGATTTTATCATTGCAAAGAGAGAATGCTTCTCTTGAGAATGAGAAAAGTTTCTTACTTCGGAATCTCAATGAGGAACCCAAAAGATCTCAAGAAATTTTATTCAAGTGTTTGAACAGTGATCAGAGAGTCATGTATCTAGAAAGTTAGTCGTGGGGATTGCGATAGAATTGGCGTCAACAAAATCTACATATGATGAAGTATTTGTTGAACCAAATAAGATCAAAGAAAGCATTACTAGATTATCAAATGATTCCCACCAAATCCAAGAAGAAAAAGAAGCTTTAAATCAGAACTTGATGTTATAGATGTCCATAACGAAGGAACTTGAATAAAAATTGTTGTCAACGGAGTCTTATTTTGAAGAACTGAAGGAATCTGCTTCCAAGGGTAAACAACAAATAGCTATGTTACATAGCCAACTTTTAGATGTTGTAGAGAATAAGGACAACCAAATATTTGATATACAGTGTGAACTTTGTGCCATGGTCTACTAGTTAGCTGATTTACAAGGTCAACTAGGTCAACTATCATCCATTACAGAGGAAAACAGGTTCCTTGAAGATAAAAACATTGAAATGGAGAGAAAGAAATTGGCTAATGACTAAGAACATATGCATCTTAAGGGTGGAATCGGGGAATTGGAAAGAGCTTTGAATATTTTCAACAAGGATCTTGAATCTTCCAGGGCCATGGCAGTGGAGAAAGATCGTCAGTTAAATGATTTACAATACCAACCTCCACACCTTGGCGATGAAAAAAAGTGCATCCATGATGAAAACAATTCTTTTAGGACTGAATTGAACAATTATATAATGGCTTCAGATAAAATTCTCCATCGTTCAGACAAGACAAGGGAATTGGAGAGTGCTTTAGAATCTGTCAACAAGGATCTTGAATCTAGAGATATGAAGCTCCAACAGTTGATGGCTGAACATCAGCATTTGATTGAACATCCTGTGCATGGAAATGTAAAATTAGGCAGTGTGGATGATAATGGAATTATAGACAGTGGGCATGGAAAGGAGAACACTCACAAAGTCAATGAAAATGGGGAACCAAAAGGTGTGTATGCGAATGGAAAGCCCAACAATGTGCATGAAAAGCAACCACCAAAGCAATGACGCGGAAAGGGAAAATCCAGAAGGTGAAAAAAATAATTTTGTTGAACAAAATATTTTAACACATATGCCCTATAATCAGCTTTGAGGAGATTCCATACCTTAGACAAATTTCTGTATCAAGAAACATTTAGGTTTTTGGAAAGGTTGTTATTTCTGAATTTAGGCATTTTTGAAAGGTTGTTATTTCTAAATTTACAGTTTTAGGTTGTTGCTGAACTATGTTCATATATATCAAAATCAATGGTTGTTTGAGTAAATTTGTTGTCATAATTACCAGAAAGCCACTGGTGACCCGTGGTAAAACTAGGTTGTTTTCCAAATCTATATCAATTATATTCCGTGTGTTTATATTTACTTTACAACTATGAGACTTGTATTTCCTAAGTTTATCCCTACTTTTTAGGATTGCTCTTTGGTTATGCATACAATATGTGGAATAAGTACGCTGGTATGAATTGGGTGAAGTTATTTTTGATGGGTGAAATCAAAATCTAGATGTCTGAATGTAATGATAAATTATAGCAATAAGAATTTCGGATATGAATTGGGTGCAATTATTTTCAATGGGTGAAGTCAAAATTTAGGTCTTTGAATGGAATGATAAATTAAATTATAACGATAAGAATTTTGGTTTCCAAATTTAGATATCTTAGATTTAAGTCAAACCATAATTTTTCAAAAATTAAAAAAATTTATAGAAACTCTTATATTATTTAAAAACTTCCAAAAACAACTCTTAATGTCCAAATAACTTCCAAAAAAACCTAATTGAGGCTACCATAAAAATTTAAATCTGAAGGCAACCATAAAAATTTAAATGTGAAGGAAATTTTATTTACACTGTTGAAGATAATATCAGTCTACAACTCCCACATATCCAAATTTATTGTCAGTGTGTATAATTCAACTAAATATATACCTGTGATGAAACTCCTATCCTATTTAAAAACTTCCAAAAACAACTCTTAATGTACAAATAACTTCCAAAAAAACCTAATTGAGGCTACCATAAAATTTTAAATCTGAAGGCAATCATAAAAATTTAAATGTGAAGGCAATTTTATTTACACTGTTGAAGATGATATTAGTCTACAACTGCCACATATCCATCTTTATTGTCAGTATGTATAATTCAACTGAATATAGACCTGTGATATAGGCCATCTTGTATAATTCAATTGAATATAGACCTGTGATATATTCCTTTAAATTATAGCTTTTATTTACCAAAATTCAATCAACCATATGTTGTGCAATATATTTCCGTCTTCCGTATTCCACATAACAGTGATGTTTCTTAAAAGCCCAGGATTAAATCCTGATTGGCAAGACTTCCTAGTAATTCTAGTACTGTTAAAATTCATGAATAATAAAATACAATGAGGAAAGAGGTATAACGGCAAAATGTTTTTCAACATTCTTCTTTCATATATCTGGAGCTTTGTTGAAGATATAAAATCACTTGGTTGTTTAAGTAGTCTTCCATTAAGTGTTGAACAACTCATAAAAGCTACGAATATATTAGAAGGGGCTCCTACACTAATTAAATGTATGTATATGGGTTTAATAACTCTTGCATGTTGGAAAATTAATCGTGTAAATGTTTTTGCAAGGAGATGAGTTAAATGAAGTTGTGAGTAGGGGTACATATTAGCTATTCCACAACATATTAGATAAATTAAAAGTGAAATAGAAATTTAATTCATATATTAACTCTCCAAAACACAATCATTTTTGTATAATAGCCCATGTTGTGTATTAATTTAGTCTTGTCATGTATTAAATGTTTTTGATATATATGTTTTGAATTAAAAATCATGTAGAAGTTGAATGCATTGTGGGGATGTAAGTGTGAAGAAGTCTAAGGAGAAAATAGTGGAACAAATTTTGGTGGGTGCCTGAAAACAATTTGTTACTGTGTGTTAATTTTGCAACCCAGGTGCATGTAAATCTAAGTAAGAACACTTCTTTTACTGGTTAAGCAGCCCCAACATCCACATGAATTATCTCATGTGTTTTGGAATCACAATATAAAGTTTAGTTAGTCCCCATATGGTTCTAGAAAATTGGAAGATTTTATCTCATGTGTTTTGGAATCACAATATAAAGTTTACTTAGTGCCCCATATGGTTCTAGAAAATTTGAAATATGGTTTTTACGAAACACTGTGTTTTACTATGTTTCACCGTGAGTAAATTTGTTTGATTTTATTCAACATGTTAATCTCCGCCACTTTGTATTAAAAGGAAGACCCATATGATTTAGTTTCAGCAACTGTGTATTTTGGTTTAAGAAATTTCCGCAACTCTATGTGAACTTTGTGTGTTGAAGAAGCATCCTCCATCTGTATTTAATTTTTAACATGGTATCAGAGATAGTGTTTTTACCACAAGTTAAAATTTGTTCTGAAGGCAGGCTATTTACAGCAGGGAGAGATTTTTTTCACACAAATAAAATGGTAGTAACAAGCACAATCTTGACTAATACACAAATACCTAAATTTAATGGAAAAAATTATGGTTATTGGGCTATTACAATGAAGGATATGTTTTCTTCCCAAGACATTTGGGAATGGTGGAGAATGCTTTCCAATAACCAGCAGATGCAGTAGCATACAATGATTTGATGCAAGAAGAAAGATATTTGTTGAGGGACAATAGGAAGGACTCAAAAGCCCTCTTCTACATTTTTGAAGCAGTTCATGAAAGTATCTTTCCTAGGATTGAAGTAGCAACAAAGTCCAAGAAAGCATGGGATACCCTCCAGACAACCTACCAAGGTATAGAAAAGGTGAAGACAGTAAAACAAAAAATGTTGACAAGATATTTTGAGACAATTTGTATGAAATATTCTAAGAATGTAGACTCATTTTTTACACATGTAATTATGCTAGTTACCTAGATTAGGTATCATGATGAGACACTTGAGGAAATGAGAATAGTTGACAAAGTTTTGAGAAGTATTCCATAAATATTTGATGTCACAGTTGTGGCCATAGAAGAGGCAAAGGATCTCTCACAGTTTTCAGTGGAGGAGCTTCATGCACCACTAATTTCTCATGAGCATAGATTGAACAGAGCAACAGAATCCTCATTGGAGCATTCTTTCAAGACACAAGTTTCATTTGGTCAAGGTAGGGGTCGAGGAAGATAAAATTCTAAAGGAAGAGGCAAAATCCCACAAAGAGGTGGAAGAAGCAACCCATCATTTTCAAGTGGAAGGGGTAACAATCAAAATTGAAGTCAAGGCTCAAGCCAGAATCAAGGACAATGTCAAAGGTATGATAAATGCCAAGTTCAATTTCATTATTGTAAAAAGTATGGTCATTATGTAAAAAAATGTAGAAATAATCAATATGACATAAGTAACAAACCAAGTGCAAATTTCATAAAGGAAAATCATAACCATGATAGCATGTTTTTTACTTGTAATGTAGCACAAGAAAAACAATGAGATGTATGGTTTCTAGATTCAAGGTGTAGCAACCACATGACTCATAACATAGAAATGTTTTCCAATTTAGATGAAATTGTGAAATATGAAGTGACATTAGGGACTGATAGCAAAGTCTCTATCATGGTAAAAGTAAGAGTCAACATTTTAAAAAATAAGGGAGAGAAGATGTATATTTCAGATGTTTACTTTTTCCTTGGTTTGAAGCATAACTTCATAAGCATTGGACAACTCATGCAAAAGGGATACAATGTATTTTTTTTAAATTATGTGTGTACAATTTTGGATAAGTCTCCAAGAAAAATTTCAGATGACAAACAATAGAATGTTTCCTCTCAAGATAAAATCATATTTGAAGGAAGGAGGTGCTCATGCACAACTCTCAATGAAATCACAACAGGATGAAAGAAAAATTGCAGATGTCACACAAGTAAACTTTCAAGCAGAGGTCAAATATGAAATTGGTTATGGAATTTGATATTTGGTCATCTCAACTTTGGAGGTTTGAATTTGTTGCATAACAAAGGCATGGTGAAAGGATTTCAACACAGAAAAACCGAACAGCCAATGTGAAGGATGCATCTTGGGAAAACAACATAGAGAATCTTTTCCAGCTGGAAAATCAATAAGGGCAAAGGCACCCTTGGAGATTTTCCATTCAAATTTATGTGGACCGATGAAAACACCATCAATTGGGAGCAGCTATTACATTTTGACTTTCATAGATGATTATACAAGGAAGACATGGGTTTACTTCCTAAAACAGAAAATTTAAGTGCTTGAGAACTTCCACCAATACAAATCTCTTGTTTAGAAGTAAAGTGGCCACTACATAAAGTCTTGAGGACTGATAGAGGTGGTGAATACATCACAAATGACTTCCTATGCTTTTGTAGGGAGCATGTAATTCACAAGAAATTTACAACAAGGTATACACCTCAACAAAATGGTGTCGCGGAAAGGAAGAATATGACCAATATGGAAATGGAAAGGAGTATGTTGAAGGAAAAGAATTTGCCAAATTATTATTGAGTTGAATTTGTCGCTTGTGAAAAATATATTATTAATAGGTGTCCAACCAAGAGCTTTAAGAACATAGTTCCTAAACAAGCATGGAGTGGAAGAAAGCATAATGTCACTCACATGAGAGTGTTTGGATGTGTGGCGTATGCACATGTCCCGAATGACTTGAGGAAGAAGTTGGAAAACAAGGGGGAAAAATGTGTATTTGTTGGATACAGTGATGAATTCAAGGCATACAAGCTCTAAAATCCATCAAACAAGAAATTCATAATTAGCAAATATGTTCAGTTCATAGAAGAGGAGGAAACATGGGATGGAAGTTTAGAGAAGGAAATCAATGTGAAAACATGCACACCACATGAAGACAAAGAGGAATTGACCGCAACAAGTAATTCCTTAACAATGAATCCTCCTACACCTACACAAGCTCAACAAAGCAGTCACCATGTGACACCATCAACAAATAATAGGATAGTGTTGTGCAACCAAGCAAGTTCTTCTCCAAGAACACCACAAAGATCTGCAACTCCATCTACTTTAAGCTCAACACCAAATGGCATATCAAGCCCATCTTCCGCAAGCATAAGAAGACCAAAATTCATAAATTTAAGTGAAGTTTAAGATCAAAATGAAGTTGATAGTAGCACTAGTATGAATTCCTTATTTGCATTATTTTTTCATGTATATGACTCAGTCCACTTTGAGGATGCAATCAAATATGTGAAATGGGATGTAGAAATGGATGAACAAATAGGAGCAATAGAAAATAATGACACATGGGAGTTACTGGACCTTTCGCAAGGAAAATAAGTCATTGGAGTGAAGTGGGTCTGTAAGACCAAGAGAAACATTAAAGGAAATATTGAAAGGCATAAATCAAGGCTAGTTTTCAAAGGATACAAGCAAAAACATGGAAGAGACTATGCGAAGACATTTGCGCCAATCACGAGGATGGAGATAGAGCATTCAGTGTTGTCAATTATCACGTAACGTAAATGGAAAGTGTATCAAATGGATGTAAAATTGGTGTTCTTAAATGGAGTTTTGAAAGATGAGGTGTATGTTGCGCAACCTTGTGGTTATGAAATAGAAGGCCAAGAAAACAAGTTTTGTAGGTTGAGAGAAGCTCTTTATGGGCTGAAGCAAGCACCATGTGCATGGTATAGCAGGATAGATGCTTACTTGATGGAAAGTGTGTTCGACAAATGTGACGGTGAGCCTACTCTCTACATCAAAGAAAGTGATGGTAAGCTTATTATTATTGTCTTATATCTAGATGATTTGATTTTACAAGGAGTGATGATTTCCTCATTGCTGATTTCAAAGAAGTAATGAAAAGTGAGTTTGAAATTATTGACTTGGGATTGTTAAGATATTTTTTGGCACAGAAGTGAAGCAAACTAGAAAATGGTATTTTTATCTCTCAAGCAAAGTATGTTGCAAACATTTTAGAGAGGTTTAATATGTAGAACAACAAGCTCGCACCAACTCCAACTATCATGGGGTTGAAGTTGAGAGAATAATATTTCAGCACCAATGTCATTCTGACATTATACAAAAGTATGGTGGGCATATTAATGTATTTTGCTGCAACTAGGCCTGACTTAATGTATGCAGTGAGCTTGGTGTCAAGGTTCATGGAGACACGCAACGAGACACATTGGCAAGTAGCCAAAAAGATTTTAAAGTATGTCAATGGGACAAAGGAGTATGGTATTTTGTACACCGCATCAGATTATTTTAGGCTAGTTGGTTATACTGACAGTGATTTGGTAGGAAGTGTTGATGACAGAGAGAGCATATCAGGATATTTTTTTCATTTGGGTTTGGGAGCCATTTCATGGGCTTCCAATAAGAAACCCACAGTATCATTGTCAATAGTAGAAGCTAAATATGTTGTCGCAACAACAACAAAATTTCAAATAGTCTGGATGAGAAGGATGTTGAGTGATTTATGCCATGAACAAGATGGAACAACAACAAATATTTTCTGCGACAACAATTCCACAATTGCACTATCAAATAATTTTGTTTTTCACAAGAGGGAAAATCACATTGATGCTAAATATAATTTCATAAGAGAATTAGTAAAAAATGGTGATATTTTGTTACAACACGACAGGTCAGAAGAATAATTTGTAGACATATTCACAAATCCATTGACACGTGGAAATTTTGTTTATCTCAGATATTGTTTTGTAATGGTCAATGATGGCAGTTCTAATTAAGAAGGAGTATTGGAAAATTAATCTCAACCACCGCATTTAATTTTATGACAACAACATACCTCAAAGTAAATGTTTTGTAGGTTGTGGATTGAGTTTGTAGGCAATGACATGAGTTAAGTGAAGTTCTGAGTAAGGGTAGATATAACCATTCAGCAACACATCAGATAAATTAAAAGTCAAATGGAAATTTAATTCATGGCTGGTAAAAGTTCAGGGGAAAACATTAACTCTGCAACACATAAAATCATTTTTGTATAATAGCCCATGTTGTGTATTAATTCTCCCATGCGTTGTATTAATTTAGTCTTGTCATTTATTAATTTCTTATATATATATATATATGTTTTGATTAACATGCATGTAGAATTGAATGCATTGTAGCATATGTAAGTTTGAAGAAGTTGAACAAATTTCGATGGGTGCATGAAAACAGTTTGCTACAGGTTTTAATTCCACATTCTGCAACCTTGGTGAATGTAAATCTCAGTAATAACACTTGATTTATTGGAAAATGAATCACAACCTCCATATGAATTATCTCATGTGCTTTGTAATCATAATATAAATCTCGATTAGTCACGATATGGTTCTATAAATTTGACGTGTGGTTTTTACAGCAACCACCTCTGTTTCACTGTGAGTAAATTTGTTTGATTTTATTTGCCCCATTATAGTTGCACAAGTCAAAATGTTTTAATCTCTACCACTCTGTATTAAAAGGAAGACTCATATGATTTAGTTTCCACAACTCTTTGTGTACTATGTGTGTTAAGGAAGCATCCTCCGTCTTTATTTAAATTTTTAACACTGCAATAAGTTTATAGTAATTCAAAAGTCAATAATGACTAGCTAATATATATATATATATATATATATATATATATATATATATATATATATATATATATATATATATATGTCAATTTTACGCTCCAGTGCTCCAAGAAAAGTTGGCTACACTCATTTCCTTCTAGCAACATGGACCATTGACTTCATTACAATTAATTCTTCGCAGGAGTTGTCTCAATCATATTAAATGACATTATGATCCTAGAGAAACCGACTAACATAGCATTGTCTTTCGTATAGCTATTAGCATACTTTTGAATTGCTACCCTTTGGATATTATTATTATAAGGAGTTTGGTATTACAGTCTGCATCGGGCTTGCTTTGTTGGGTTGAGTTGAGTTCCTGAGCAATTTCTTTAGTGAATAAAATGAGTTTCCACTGCATATTTAGCATTGGTGGTGCTTAGTGTTGTACAAACTCAACAAAATATAACAAAATAAATAACCCTAGTATGATAGTATTTGTTCATTCAATACGTTATGCTAATATATGTTCATCCATAAAAACGTTATATTGCTAATAAATGTTCATTGAACACGTTAAGAAATCAGAGGTCATTTTATTATTCAAAAATCATGCGTCATTTTATTATTAAATCAAAGTAATTTTTTTTAGCATCACCTTAAAGGTATTATCTAGAAAATTCAAATGCTCTAGAAAGATAGACCTACATATAAAATTCAAAATGCTCTAGAAAGATAGACCTACATAGAAAATTCAAATGCTCTAGAAAGATAGACATACACAGGGATGTGGTATAAAAATCATTTCAAGGTTCAGATTTATATGTTAATAGAGACACTTTTAATTTCATGTACATATTATAGTCAAGCACTTATATCATCTTTATCCATGATCAATTTCTCATCACTGTAACATCAATATAGCTACAAAAATGCCTAGGAAATGAATAAACTAAATTGTCATAAACAAACACCCAATTTGTAAGAATTGCAAGTGATGGAAAATAGTTTTAGTTATAATTTATAATTTCTTAAATCAAAGGTTAAACCATTTTCTAATTACTTTTTTAAGTGTAATTGAAAGTGATACATGTACTCAACCTACATACTTGTGAGTGCCACTTGTTTCAACATTTTGGGCAAGTTTCCACCTCGTTTGTTCAGTTTTGTTACTCTCTTCAACATGCGGCATTAAAGAAGTACACAAACAATTCAAAAGAGCGTTTTAAATAAACTTACACAACCTATGGGTTTCGGATATGGATATCGTTAGCTATTGGAATTAAGTATTATTGAGTGAATAAAAGTTTTGTAGATGAATTAACATGTTAAATATATTTATAATTAATATTGATGCAGGAAATACAAGAGAGGAAAAGAAGACAGAAATGAAAGACCATCATTCACTATGACCATGATCTGCCATGATGGAAAAATTGATGTCTTACCCAAACATCTGATTTTTTTCAACATCAACATGTACAAGGTTTTCATCCTTGCCATTCTATCCAAATCCTTTGGTTTGGTTATGGAACACTAACCTTTAAAGGATAAGAACAAATTGTGATGAGGATCCAACAAGGAGGAGATCAAAATACATACAATCCCCATTGTTTGTACATAAATTTATTTCCTCTGTATGTTTACCTACTTGGGTAGTCCTCATCTAAGTGGTACTCCTAGATTGCAAGCAATTCGTGATGGTAGTAATCACATCAATTTTTCTCGTGAAACTAATTTCCTATAGAGGCTAAAGAAGGAGTAGAAGAAGAAGAAGAATGCTAGACATGGCAATCTACAAGGCCAAAATACCATCATGCTTCTTTCTACTGGTCATGGTGTTTCCCTCATTGGATTTTTAAGGATTTCATAAAATCAGAGATGAGTCGTTTTCAAATGACATAATCACTGAGAAAAATGCAGAAATTGAGACCACATGACCAATTATAGGTGCCAAAATACTTTCAACTTTTTTTTTCTTCTTAAATTTTGTGCACTACAGTATTGTCCCCAGTAATACAGTCATTCATAGTATTGAAAACACAATACTTCCATTCATAATATTGCAAACACCATTAAGTATTTAGATATTTAGTTTAAACATACCTTGGAAATTTCATCTCGTCCCCGCAAATTTTAAATATGAAATATTTCCACAAATATAATGTGTTTAATTTTTTTGGGATGTGTATACACAACAAAGAATTATTATGATTAATATTCCATGATTAATTATAAAATGCTGAAACCACACATAAAATTCCATCTCAATACCCCATTAGAGGTCAGGCTCATTCCCACCATAAAGGCCCTCAGGGAAAAAACATTCACGTAAGAGGTTTAGCTCATCTAAGGTGTCTTGAGAGGGTATTTCTAGGGTATTATATTTGTATATGATCAGTAATTTTTAGTTCTCAGTGTTTTTCAAATGGATTATATATATATTACAAAACTTGTATACGAGAATGTAAGAAAAAACCTCACTAAAGAATGAATATTTGAATACGATACTTGGCTGATTAAATTTATCCTTTAAACAACTAGGTATTTATAAGTAAGATGTTTTAAAAAATAAAATCAAGTCCAATTCACTAGCGTAGAAGAGAGGTAAGTAGGTATAGATATGATTCATGCAACTCTCGGAACATAACTAGAAACTAATTGCATCATAAATTAGGAAGTGCAGGTATTGTTGAGCACAGAACCAACAACAAGATGCTACCAGAATGTTCCAAGGATGATGAGTCTCATAATGATCTTTATGGCTCTCAAATTGAAAATGGTAATTGGAAAAATGTACTCTTGTCTTTTGAAATATGAATAGATAATGTAAGGATTGTTTATAAATATTTACCTTTGGAATATGAATAGAAAATGTAAGTATATTTACCTGTGATGTGATGTAGATTAAGAATTGTGACATTTTTCATTTTTAGAACCATTGTTCGCTTCCTTTTTTAAAACATCAGCCTATAAGTGCCTAGAGGGCATGCCTGTCAAAATCACTCCACAAGTACCTAGAGGGCATGTCAATTATATCTACTATGGAGTTGCAAGTTGAGATAAGTGAGTTGATTCATTGAATTAATGTAAGCACAACTATTACAGAAAACACTGGGCTAACACGAGCAGGCTACGATAACTATTTATAAAATGTCTTAGATTCGGTTGAAGAACTAACACCAACAGACGACCAATTTGAAGAATAATGTACTTTTGATGTACGGAAGAGGGGAAAGAGGAATGAAGAGGAGGAAGAAGGATATTGTGTGGAACGAAGAGGGAAATTGAGAAAGTGGAGGTGACAAGTAGTGAGAAGAAGTGGCAGGTGTCCTACTACTGGAAGTGGAGGCTTTGGATTTGGATGTGTAATGCAATGGACAGAGCTTAGTTTTAAAAAATTTGCATAAAATAATTTACTTGCCCAAACCTTCCTAGTTTGCATAAAATAGCTTGTTGCGACATTTTTTTTAAATCCTTAGGATAAAATAACATGCCCTCACTGAAATAACATCGGGGCACGTGACACTTGCAATAAGAGGGTGAATTCAAAATTTTCGTTAAAATTTTCTTGCACTGAAATTGCCAACAATAAAATTTGGTTAAGACGTAAAAATTTACGGTCAACGGATGATTTAATAGCTCGTCAACGATCGAGCAAACACTATAATCCCTGTGGTGCCATAGGTAGGGACTAATAAAAGGGTGTGTATCTATGTATGTTTTCTCTAAAATTCAGTTATCTATTTTTAATCAAGGGTCTCTAAAGTGTAGAAATTAGCTGAATAAATCACTTATTCAATGGAGATTAACCTGATCACACATCAATTTCGAATTGCATGCATAACACATAATCTCTTCTACAATTAATTGTCACATGCGGAAAGAATAGAAGCGATAGCACATCAAATCATCACACACATTAACACAGTATGTATGGGGAAAGATTATAGCTGAAAACCCCTCAGCTATTCTGTATATTATAATGGAGAGAACATGCAGCAATACATAGTACAAACTCCTCACAAGTACTCAGTACTATCTCCCAAAGCTACACAAAAACTAGCTTGGTTTTGAACAAGTCACAGGTTCAAAACACACCCACTACTTCTCTGCCTCTATTGCGCAATCAAGGCTGGTCTAAATAGAGATCCAGGTTCGAATCTCACTGGCTTCAATTGCGCAATTGTCATTGGTAATTTCCTCCAAGTGTAATGCAAATCCCATGCAAAACTGATCCTCCAACTGATAGCTATACTCACCCTTTCATCTACCTCTTTCACTTGTCGCCACTGAACTGTCCATGCACTGAGTTAAAATGATGTGTTCTTTAGTTGAATAATGAGTTAATAATTAGTGAATTAAATAATATTTAATTCACACAACTCATCTCTAGTGTATTAGCCAGTTAAACTAAATACAACTAGTTCAACTAGCTAACCAGAACACCACCTCCATTAACTCCTCAATCAACTCCACCAAAACTCTGCCACATGAGTCTAACTGAAGTCTAACATGCAAGATGCCATCAAACCCTAGGAACCACATGATTCCTCTGTCAGTTGCATGAGCCACCTCCATGACTCGAACTGAAGTGATCCAAGAGAGTAAACTGCTGTTTATAGTCTAAATATTATTAAGGGTAAATAATATTTGACTTCCATATTTTTAGGAGAGGCAGTCTAAAAATAGCCTGTGACCTAAAAATATGAGTCTCATCTATTTTTACCAACATGTGGCATGCTTCAAGAATCTCCAACTGGAATCCCCGAATCATGCTTCGTATGTCTAAAAATAGACATAGTCTAAAAATAGATTTTTCGAAAAAAATCACATGTGTGGTCCCCACCTAGTTTAGGTGATCACTTTCCAACTAGGATCAAAAAAGATGTTTCAGGAGGCCTCCTTCACTGTTTCTTGTTTCCATTTTCAACACTCCCTCTCAACAAGAAAGGACTGTCTTTGCATGTGACATGCAACTCCATGCATTCGCCCTGCAACCTCCACAAGCGCCATGCAACTCCATGCATCTGCTCTGCAACTCTTCTGAAACTGAATAGGCTCCAAACAACTCAATCAGTCTTGATGCATCTAGCATCTATCATCAAAGTCTTTGACTTCTGCTGGTACCAACTGCACATGTCATCAGGAACTACTGCGCTGTTGAACTCTTGCACCCATGCACTCTTGCACTTGCTGTCAACTCTGATCCGCGCTCTAGTATCCGACACTGTCACTTTGATCTGCCTGCATCACTCCAACTGATCTTGCTACTGCTGCGCTATGGGCACCTCGTAGCCAGGTTCAACTCATGAGATCCACACCATCTCATGAATCTGCCCAGAAATCTCCTCATGGGATTACTCATGCATGTCGCCCCACCTCATACCTAGTGGTATAGCTGCATGCACTCCCTCTGCCCGTCTGGCATGAAATTTCTCTGCATGAGTGGTCTCTTCCACTCCATGATCCTCTTGTGGCTGCTCCACATCCCGAGGTTCACTATCACCTGCATGCAAAACTTGTTCCCTCTCAAGCATCAATTGCATGTCTTTCTCACCTGCATGCAACACTTGCTCCCTCTCAAGCTTTAGTTGCATGTCTTCCTTCCGCTTCCCAACAGTAGGAAGCTCCGTAGACATCCCATCTACTTCAAGTCTGTAGAGATTCTTTGCCCGAATCCCAACCTTCTTGACTTGTCCCATTGCCTTGTGCCGAAGGAAAACTTTTCCTTCTCTGAAGACAACTTCATACCATTTATCCTCTAACATTGCAACTGAGATCAAATTCTTTGTTAGACCTGGTACATGCAATACATCTTGTAAAAGAATGAGTTTACCTGACTCCCTCTGAAAGGTTATGGTACCAATTCTGGTCGCATTGTATCGTCCACCGTCACCCAACTCAACATGCATCTGGAGACCTTTCTCCACCAAGTCACTGAAAAGATTTGCATATCCCGTCATGTGAAAGGAAGCACCACTATCAATATACCACCCCAATCCCAATGCACTAGACAACATGCATGCGATCAATGATAAGTCCAGCTCAAATTGCGAGGCAAGAGCCTCACCAGCTGTAGATCCTGCAACCTTCTTGTTCTTCTTCTTCTTTGGGCAGTTCGTGGCATAATGTCCGTGATCATGGCAATGAAAGCACTTGACCTTGGACATGTCACGCTCTTTGCCATCCGCACCGGATTGAGAAGCCTTCTCCTTGCCCTTCCCCTTCCTTGCTTTGGCAGCCAAAGCACAGTCTTCTTCATCAGATACCTTTGATGAAGATCCATCTCTGGTAGTCCTCCTAATCTCCTCTTGCATGAGATCCGACCACAGTCGCTCCCATCCCGGCAACTTCTCCCGACCATTGACACTATCCTGATAGGAATGCCAAGCCTTCGGAAGACCAAGGAGAGCCAGGTCCACCATATCCTCATCTTCGACAGTCACCCCCACACTTCCCAACTCATCTCTGCACTGAGTGAACTTCGTGAGGTATTTTGCGATGCTGTCGCCTTTCTCCATCTTGATGTTCCTGAGTCTATCTTTGAGCGCCAGCTTCCTCTGATCGCTCTTGCTTTGGTACAGATCCGTCAAGGCTTTCCACATCAAATATGGAGAGGCCTTCCCGTGTAAACTGGATACAATGTGATCCTTTACACCCTCCAACAGGATCCTTCGACATTTTGCTTGTTTCTTTTGCCATGCTTCCACAACAGCTGCATCAGTAGAAGTAGGATTTGGAATCTCTTTCTCCATGAATTTCAACAGCCCATGATCATCTAATACAGCCTCCATGCGGTCCTTCCATGCAACATAATTCAAACTGCCTTCCAAGGCATATTCTAGTCGCAAACCGATGAAAGACATTTTCACCGCGGCACCAAGAACACAAATCTGCAAACTCGAATTTCACCACCAGCTGATAACTCAATCGCTTCCAATCTACACTTGAGAACAAATTATTTCCAAATCAGAGATTGACTGCATGGGCTTTTACCAGACCTTTCACTTTCCAAAGAAAGATGAATCCGGAGGCTATCTGGCCCGTATGCAGACTCTGTCCGAGGAAATAAGTTTGCAATCACCGTAATAGATCTCGACAATTAACTTGGCTCCGATACCATGTAGAAAATAGCTGAATAAATCACTTATTCAATGAAGATTAACCCGATCATACATCAATTTCGAATTGCATGCATAACACATAACCTTCTTCTACAATTAATTGTCACATGCGGAAAAATAGAAGCGATAGCACATCAAATCATCACACACATTAACACAGTATGTATGGGGAAAGCTTATAGTTGAAAACCCCGCAGCTATAGTATATTATAAATGGAGAGAACATGCAGCAAATACATAGTACAAACTCCTCACAAGTACTCAGTACTATCTCCCAAAGCTGCACAAAAACTAGCTTGGTTTTGAACAAGTCACAGGTTCAAAACACACCCACTACTTCTCTTCCTCTATCGCGCAATCAAGGCTGGTCTAAATTGAGATCCAGGTGTTCAATCTCACTCTGTCTGGTCCTGTAATTTAGTTTGTACTTCTCCATAGAAAATCACAACTGATTCCTCCAACCGAGAGCTATACTCACCCTATCACCTCTTTCAATTGGCTCCACCGAATCAAAAATTTGAGCAACTGAGGTAGGTTTTTTAATAATAAAGAGTGATAAAATTATAAATTAAATAACATTATTCACAACTCATCTCTAGTGTATTAGCTAGTTAAACTAAATACAACTAGTTCAACTAGTTAACCAGAACACCACCTCCATTAACTCCTCAATCAACTCCACCAAAACTCTGCCACATGAGTCTAACTGAAGTCTAACATGCAAGATGCCATCAAACCCTAGGAACCACATGATTCCTCTGTTAGTTGCATGAGCCACCTCCATGACTCGAACTGAAGTGCTCCAAGAGAGTACACTGTTGTTTATAGTCTAAATATTATTAAGGGTAAATAATATTTGACTTCCATATTTTTAGGAGAGGCAGTCTAAAAATAGCCTGTGACCCAAAAATATGAGTCTCATCTATTTTTACCAACATGTGGCATGCTTCAAGAATCTCCAACTGGAATCCCCGAATCATGCTCCGTATGTCTAAAAATAGACATAGTCTAAAAATAGATTTTTCGACAAAATTCACATGTGTGGTCCCCACCTAGTTTAGGTGATCACTTTCCAACTAGGATCAGGAAAGATGTTTCAGGAGGCCTCCTTCACTGTTTCTTGTTGCCATTTTCAACATAAAGTTTCATAATATCAAGTTTTAATGAATGTGTTTATACATACATTTTTAAGGTTTCATAATCAATTTTTAATCAATTTATATATGTTATTAAAAGTTCTATATTCATATTTCTACTAGTGCAGTTTTTAGTTTTTAAAGTTCTAATCATGTGTTTTTAAAGTTCAATAATCAAATTTTTAAACTTTAATATGATTATGTGTGTGGGGTTTTTAATGTCCTTTTCCTTAATATAAAATATTTATTTTTTATATATATGAATTATTTTTGAATTATATGATTTTCAATTTTATATATGTATTTAAAAATATTATTATTATCTATTAATGAAATTGATGAGACAGAGAGAGCTCTACAAACTTTCATGGCGGCTAGGGCTTCTCCCTAGCTGACCATTTATGCTTAGTTTGCATGAATATTCTGCATATCTCTTTTGTAATGGTGAATTCTTATGATTTGGTGGAAACGTCATTTTTTTTGCAGGTATGGTTGTTGGTATAGCAAGCTATTTTTTGGTTTCATACAATTCCATGTTGAAATTTGGTTATGGTCTTCTTGTGGTTCAAGAAATTCCTTCCCTCAATGTTCTTGTGGACGAGGAAGTTATCAATTGTGAATTTTTTTTTTTATCAAGGTCTGGTTTGAAAGTTTAATGGGTTTTAGTCACATCTGACTCATTTGCAAGAATGAATATTTGAGGAATGGAATCCCCTTTTTAAGGATGAATTCAAAAATTATCCTTTGGCTCATGGTTTTTTCCTTGTGGTTTTTTTATAACATAGAGGACAAGAAGTCCATTTGCAAAGTTGGGTCATGATTTGCAGGTATTGTCAATCTCTTCATGCAACTCTCGAGCCCCACTTTTGATTAGGTAATGACATCAATATCTATGACTCTAGTTTGTGTAAGGCTTCTGAAACTTCCCTTGCAATTTGGAATCTTCCATCACTTTCCTCTACTAGGAATGTGTTGAGAAATTTTTATGATCGTTGTCTTGAAAGGGAAAAAAATTTCAAGACTACTTAATCCAGAATATGTGTGGAGATGGACTTCAACAATGGTTTTTTTTTTTTTTTTCTTTTCTTTCGTGAAGATTAGTATAATGGCTCCAAACTATGTTTGGGTGCAAAAGCTCAACTATGAGAATATTGTTTTTCTGGCGTAGAGCATGTTATGAAACAAGGCACGTAATTAAAAACTACCTCACATTTATAGAAAATAAAAGACTCAGAAAAATCCCGAAGGCCGAAATGGTGAGAAGGAGATCATGGAATTCACTATACATTATTTAAAGAGGAAGTGCTTTAGGAAAAGAAAGAACCAGAAGATAATAAGGAAGTAGATATGCAAATAAATTGTACCGGCGAAAATAGAAACTAAGCATCAAATATTGAATGCCAATGAGGATCCTTCAAACTCAGCAAAAGTAGGAAAGAAGAAAACCCTCATGGAAAATGAGGAAGAATCAAAATTCCACTTGCCAAAGAATGATATGCTAGAAATTTTCTAGCATCTTCTTGGGCATATCAAGCAAATGAGGAAGAATCAAATTTTCACTTGTTGAAGAATGATATGCTGGAAATAAATGAAATGATGGGCTAGGCTCAAGTTAGGAAGAAAGAAAAATGCATTTCGCCAAGGAAAAGGAGAAGTTAGACTAGGTCGAAATAAATGTGGTGAATAATGGAATATATATATATATATATATGGATTATTTTTGGATTATTTTTAGTGGGAAAGGTCTGGAATTTTTGTGTCATGGGAAACTCGTTTGAGGGTATGGATTGAGCCCCCATGCTCAATTTCAAACCTTCAAGGAAGCTTGGAATATAGAAATTTTTTGGCCTAGTGACCATATTTTTTAACACAAATTTTCTACCTGTTTATTTGAAAACAAAATAAAAGTAATAAATGAATTTAAATTTAAATATTTTTATTCTAAATTTTTGAATATTTAATAATTAAACTCTAAAAAAATGTTTTTATACTTAAATAACAAAAAATAATATAATAAACATGGTGAATGTAAATAATTTAAATATGCATAAATAAATTCCAAGATAAATATTAAAAGTTAGTGTAGTGTAAGAATAAGTAAACCATGGTTGACCATGTTAAATAATGGTCAACGATGGTCAACATGCTCAAACATTCCTTGGTCCAATTAATGAGGTTTTTTGTTACACAAAAACCCATAAGCATTATTAAACTTCCAAACCCTTACCATTACTTTAAGTGGGTGGTTAGTTCCATGTTTTGAGGGTGGTGTTTAGTCCACATAATTGATTTCCAATGAGGTGAGTGTGACAATTACTCAAACACCCCCCTCAAACGCAACTCGAGGAATCAAACCTGGGCTAAGGCTTTGATACCATATTGATGTTTTCTATTACACCAAAACTTGTAGGAATTAGTAAACATCCAAACCATTAACATTACCTTGAGTGAGTATTTAGTCCCATGTTCCCATATTGGTGATTAGTCCACTTATTTCATTCCCAATGAGGTAGGTGTGAAAAATACTCCAACATGAGTAATGTTGATCAAACCATGGTCAACATGATCAACCATCCACAGCCATGGTCAACATGAACATACATGGTTAACATGATAAAGCATGGATAGTCATGCTCAAAAATGGTCAACCAAAATATAATTAGCCATGTGTTTTCGTTGCTACAACACCCTCCAAATTTTCACTACATTCAAATTTTGGAGCCTACTTCATTGTCGTATCTAGTATCTCCTTGGTCATCAAGTGTCATTTCAATTCATCTATATGTTTCAATTTTTCTTGATCATCCTCATTTGTCGTTGCAATTATTAGAACATCTTTAGTGTATTTCATGGTCGTAACACCTTTTAAGTTGTAAAATGACACTTCCTGGTCGTAGTCACACACACTTTGTTTTTGTACTTGGGGAATGTATGAAAATTGGTGTTTAGGTGTCTATTTATCATTGTTCAAGATTTTCTAACTTTTATTGATGATTTTATATGTGTCTCACCTGATTTTACTTCTAAAATCATCGTTTTCACCCCATGTTATATCTTCCAGACTTAGGAAAATTTTGGTTTGAAAGTGAACCCATTAAGGCAAGAAGCACATGAGCATACTCCTAAGCCTTGATTAGGAATCCTTCATTGTTCAGACGTGCACCATGTTCCCTCCTAGAGTGAATAACACACTCCTAATTATATTTTCCCTTATTCCAATTTGAGTCCTTAAAGAATAGAGCCTTTGATTTGAGAACATTCCTTCGACTCGAAGAAGTGCTTCCTCCTTGAGCGCATGAGTGCACCCCGAAGACCAAAATATGTACTCCTTTAGCCTTCAGCAATGCTCCCTATTGCCTCCTTTGAATTTTGAGTGTATGAGTGCACTCTGAAGTCCTAAAGCTTCATCCTTTTTCCTTCGATGATGCGCCATGCACCCTCCTTTTCCTTCTTGAGTGCATGAGTGTACCCCACAACCCTTAATCCTTTCCCTTCAACCTTCATATTTATGCCATGCACCCCCCTTGTCTCCCTTGAGTTCAAAACACACTTGAGAGTCATGAAGCCTCATCCTTCATCCTTCAGACATGTTCCTTGCACCCCCCCCCCCCCCCTCAAGTGCCTTTCTCTCTTGATTGCATGAGCACACCTCAAAGCCTTGAAGCTTCTTCTCTTCATCCCTTTATCCTTTCGAAGTGTACCCTTGCACCGAGAAACTGTCCTTGCTCTCCCAAGCACGTTGTTAAGGCACAAAAAAAAATATGCATTAAACATGTTAGAATAGTACATTTTCAAGTTGATGCTTGCTTGTCATGAGCAATTAAAGCTATAGGTATTTCAAGAACAACATGGAAAGCATGCATGAATAAGATCAGGAAAATTAGGCAGACAAAGGAAGCATTAAAGAACAAAGAACACATTGAAGTCTTGATGATTTAGGCACCTTGAATACTCCATAATATCAAAAACCCTTTGGAGGGTGAAGAAATCAACGATCAGAAACTGTATTCAGAACAAATACACGAGTGACATCCATGTCACATACTAAAGAAATTCCATGTCATCAGTCACTATGAGTACCTGTCATCAAAGATAGTGACTTGTCATGTCTCATCAAATGATGATGTGTAAGTCATGATGTAATTATGTAATAATTGTAAAGGCAAATAAGTGGAAGTCCAAGAGTCTTGTATGGAAGAAAGAGCCATGGAAGTCCAAAATACATGTAGTACCAAGAGTAATATGCAATTCCAAAGTAATTTGCAAGCCCAAAGGTCATTTAGAGTTGGAAATTCAAGACTCATGGGGATGTGAAAGGTCATGCTTGAAGTTATAAGAGGGTCCTCATTTCTCATGTAAACGTCTTTTAATTTGGCTTCTCCCATAGGAATTAGAGAGATAGAGGTAGTGCTTTTGGGGGGAAAGTAGTGGCTCTAACGCTCCACTATTAGTGCTAGTGATGTTAATTGTACTTATGTGTCTTGGAACATTTACTTAATACTAGAAGCCTTTTGGCCATCACATTTTCATACATGGGTTGTGGATGCTTTTAGACTAGTCTTGGAATATTTATGATTCATGCTTGCTTTCATATGTACTTGAGTAATTGAACTATTTTGGTGACTTTGGTGCTCAACTTATTGGAAATGAGTTGTAATGATTGTAATGATCATCATTAGGGTAATTTTGAGGTCTAAAATAGGCCTCCTAAGGAAATTATGAAATAATAGTGGAAATAATAAAATACAATTAGATTACATCATCAAAGTTTAAAGGGAAAAAAGAAAAAACTTATTTTTCAACTCATATTTTCAACTTATCTCCCTATGGGTTTACTCAAATTTCGAGTGGGAACACTCATTGGATGCATAATTTGATTCCACATCCAAGGAGTACTCATGTTGCATACTTTCGATGGACCCTGCTACATGAAAAATGATAAATACATGAAAAATGTGATAGCAATCACGTTTTTTCATGTAGCATGGTCCATAGAAAGTATGCAACATGGGTACTACTTGGGTCAGGAATTAATTGTTTCATCCACCAAGTACTCTGGCTGGAAATTTGAGTAAAAATTTAAGGAGATAAGTTGAAAAAGTAGTTTTCTTATTGTATTATTTTTTAATATTTTTACTTTTTTACCCCAAAAATGTTGAATCATCCCCCATGGTTGACATCATCATCTTGAATCCTATTGGTTCTTATATTTTATTTTTGTTGTACATTTTTCTTACGAGGCTTATTTTAGACCTCAAAAGTTGTCTAATGCGCATCTATGTGGACTATTTCGCTTGATGTTGGATGAGTCTTTCTCATATGTTCGAGTTTCTCCATTAGATTAGTAATATTAATCTCTTTTATAGACTCACTTTATTCTCCTCTACAGTGAAATAATATTGATACATCTTCAATCAAACATTCATAAAGCACAATCTCTTGCTCATTCAAAATCACATGTGCACTTCTCTCTCATGATAACTTCTTAAGCCAAGGCATATATTTAAGTAAACGACATTTGGGTCATATTCAAAATTGGAATCCTACACCAAACACTCTGAGGTCTAATTGTAACCTCATATCGGGGATATCCCTTGTATGTTGGCAGTATGCAACACTATCAAAATTCTAGCACTAGAAGGAGGGAAACCAGTTTTTTATGGATGATTAATATACACCTCCTAATCATTCATCTTTTGTAAAAGGAAGTAAAATTTCGAGCATTATTCCAACTCCTACCACATAAGTAGGATGGTCTTCTCATCCTGGTCTAGATTTGGACTACGAGGTTAGTTATGAACAACTATGGGTAGTACAACCTATAACTCGTCGATTTGCGAAATTTATCAGTTTACTTCATGTTGCTCATAATATTTCGCATCATCCTAGGAAGAAATAAAAAAACTCATACCAATGTATTAGTTGCATCAATGGAAGATTTGGTTTTTTCCACTTCTTAGGAGTTAGAAGAGTCTTTAGAAGAAACAGTTCATCAAGACCCACTTTCATCCATTCATGAAAGGTACAAGGAAGACGTTGTGTTTTCTAACATAGAGCAACCTATGATTGAGTTAGAACTTAACAGTGGTTTAAATGGTGAAGGATAAGGCTTGTAAGATTTTGAAAAGGAGGAGGAACCAAGAGACAAATACATGGATGATCAGGACTTAGATTGGATGGCCCAAGGGCCACTTGCTCTCCCAGATAACCTTCATGTAATTCCGAGACATCCAGAGAAGTTGTTATCAAATTTTTATCTAGACAAGAAGAATAATGCAGAAGATCGTATCGATGATTTCCACATGCATATATAGATGCTAGAAGTATGGTATGATGATGTTTCTTGTAGATTTTTCCTTTCACTATAGAAGGTATAGCAACAACATGGTACCCTAATCTGCATGTTAATTAAATCCATAGTTGGAGGGAGTTTAAGAAGTTGCTTTCGGAGAAATATTCTGACAACAAGACTCCCACCATGTTATTAAAGCATCTTGGATATATTAAGATGGGGGGAAAGGAGAAATTTAATACTTCAATCAAAAGTTCAATCGCATGATGAATAAGTTTCCCCTAGGCACGCAACATCACGATTATATTACTATTTATTACTATACAAATTCCTTTCCCATAAACATTTCCTCTTTTTTCGAAGAAGATGCAAATGAGACATTGGCCCTGAAATTTTTAGAATTGATCATTGTGGAGAAATAATTGTGTGAAATTTGAGTTATTAGAGATGATGATGAATCTAAATACTCTAAGGAGGCTAGAAAGAATTCTCAACCTTCATCGAGTAAGGCTAAAGAAAAGTATTCTTTAGATATTTAAATCTTGACTAGGACATTCAATGCACACACTAATGAAGTTTCAGAAGTAAAGAGAAGGTCAAGGAAGAGTTTTGCGAGTAGCAAGTCTCCCAAGTATTTCCATTTCAAAAGGAATAGTAACAAAAAAAATAATCAATCGACTAAATATTCCAAGGGTTTGAATGTTGTGTTGAATATAGAAATTACACGCATTGATAATTAGTATTCCTTCCATCAGTAATGGAATTTAGAGAAAACATCCCCATAGTGGGACAACAACATGGATTCTCTGGCTTCACACATTGTGGATACCTTACTAGAAGATGAGTAGTCTCAAGAAAAATAAATAGATGAAGCTGCAACAACTGAAGAAAGTACAAGTATTGGATATGTAATAAATGATTTCGATTGTATTCTCAATGTGGATAAGAAGAGTTTTGAAGAACCACCTCAAAGTGAGCTCCCCCCTTAGAAGAAGAATCATCAATATAGCTTGAGGAGTCAGGGGCCGACTAATGAAAATGAGGTGATGAAACAAAAATTGAAGGAGAAACTATTAAGAAGTATCTCAGCACTGACTATTCCTGCTAAGAATCCACAAAGTAATTCTTGAAATTATATTGCTTCTATGAACACTTCCTCGAGTAGCAGAAATAAGTCCATCCCTCCAGAAGTGTCCAACAAAGAGACTCCCCCAGATACTTCAACACTAGCTGCTAAAAATGAAACAATTAATTAATTATAGTTGAATATTTGAAGAGACATCGTGCCAATATTTCCATTTTTGAGCTTGCAAAGATAATAGGCCATGTGAACTACTTGTGCAAGCCTTTTCAAAACCTTTTCTAGATGAAAAAGCTTCTACCTCTCAAAAGGTGTTTGGTAAATATTTTGGTTCCCTTAAATCTATGCCCTCCATTTTTGTTAACCTTTGAAAGTTTTAATTAAAATTTCCATAATTTTTTAGCCAATTTAGGTGCACCTGTGAATGCAATGCCATTATCTATTTCTAGGAAAATTAATGCTAAATGGGATAAAACTGATGCACAAATTTTTCAGTTGGACAAATATTTTTTCCAAGCTATTTGTGAACTCAAGAATGTTATTTTTCGATTATCCTATGATCATCGAGTACACCAATGTATAAACATTGTAATTGTGGACATCTCTGAATCCTATGGCGTACTCCTTAGTAGAGACTAGTCTAGTAAAATACAATGGTATTTTTCTACAGATTGATCACATTTATGGATTCCATAGAAGGTGTTATCACTCAGAACAAAAAATGAAACATCATTTGACATAGTCTTATATGCTCATGTGTCAAAGGTATGGTCATCGAATTCATTTTTCATTACTTGGTAAAGAAAAATTTAAAATTTTTCTTATAAGCCTATCCTAAGGTCCAAACCCACCCCCATTCAGGTCTTTTCATGTCACGTCAGTCATTATTTCCTGACATATTTCATTTCCCAAGCTTACAACTCCGAAAAGGTCATTTTAGCCAAGAATTCCTACTTTCATGGTGAATTACACATAAAAAAACACAATTTTCACTACGAAACTGCCCAGAAATACACTAAGTATACTACGAAATTAGGAGGTATTCATGTCTGTCTTTTCAAAACAGGTGCTAGGTGTTAGTTAATGATTGAAAGGGTTAGGGTAGATGTCATTCGAGTCAATTGGGGTTAAATCAAGGTACAATGGTCATGGCTGAAGTCATTATTACCATTTTAAGCATTTATGAGTCATGATTATGCCATGAGTTGTCATCGAACTTTAAAATATTTCCCAATTGAGTCATTTGTCATTCTTTGCTCCCTCTTTGCATGTTCTTGAGCTCTGGAGAGCTATTTCACTATGCCCAAGTTGTGGCTGCCATTTTTAAAAGTTTGTAGGTATCACTGATAAAGTGAGGCAGAGAAGCACATAAAAGTACCATGGCTGCAAAGAGGAAGACTAAAAAAGGTGGCCACTGTCTCAGATATGAGCCATTAGACATGAACCTCATAAATGAAGACCCGAAAATTTTAGAAGTTTTCAAAAGAACAGGGTGTTTGCAGTTTTTCCAAAGATTAAAAAGATGCCATGTACAGGTTTCTAAAGAGTTTGCCCTAAATTTCAATGGTACAGCTACAAAAGTGGGAAAGTTGAACCTCACTATAACACTAGAGACTATTGTAGCAGCAACAGTAATTCCAAGAGGGGGAGAACAATGGTTCAAAGGTTTCAAATTCAACATGCAGGATTGTAAGGAATTTATCAAGCTAGAACATAGTGAGGTTGACCTTACAAATTCCATTCCAAGGAGCTACATGAAAGACAATTTCTCAAAGTTACTGCTTATCATTCAGAAATACTTCACTTGTGAAGGGATGTATCATAAGGTGTATTCTTACCACTTTAGGCTTCCGCTACATTTTTTTGGTAAGAAATCTATTGATCTACCTTTTTACTTATATAGAAGCGTAGCAAAAGTGGCACATAAATTTCAAGTTAAATCTGAAGGAAATGAAACCTCACTCTTTCATCATGGTTTAATCAATTTTCTAGTTTTATAGGAGTTAAAAATACTAGGCAGAGACTAGTCTTCTTTTCTATTTGTGAGTGGTTTTGAATTAGATCCCATTACCCCTAAAAGAACTCCTAAACCTAGAGGTATACCATCACCTTTAGTGGTAGAAAAAAGTGAACCTTTAGTGGTAGAGAAAAATGAGCCCATAGGGGCAGAGAAAAGTGAACCAGTAATCATGGAAATAGAGCAATTGCAGAAACTTGATACACCTAATGTTTCACCTGCAAAACAAAAACCAACTGTGAGAAAACCTACAAAACAAGAGCCAAATTTGAGTAAACATGGCAACAAAAGGATTACAAGAAGCCAAAAAATGGCTAAGGGCAATTTAGAATACATTCTGCATGCTATTGATATTGAGGAAACCCCCATATTCCAAGCTGAAGATATAGATAAGGGAGGAAAGAAGCTCAAGAAAGCCCAATCAACAAAGAATTTAGATTTTTAAGGTGAGGATGCAGGTTTCATGTTTCAGGCTAGAAAAACCATGAAAATAAATGCTAGAAAACTCTTGGAAATAAGTAAAGAAGTTCAGAGGGTCACTGACACTGTCCGGCCACCACCAAGTATCATTGACCTATCATCACCTACAAAAGAAGATCCATTCATCAAGAAAAATAAATTAAAGGAGAAAATAATTGAAAAAATAGAGTTTGAGTTCCTTGAGGAGAAGTTGAAGTTAGTAAATCATGAAATAGTAGTCTTGAAGAAAGAGGCAAGGAAACATAATGTTCAAAAAGTACAGTTTGAGAAAATTAAAGAGATTTGGGAAGAGCAAGTTGATAGTGTGTCAAAGACCTTAGATGATACACAATAATTAATCAAATGGACTTAGCCATTCAAAATATAGGTTAAGCATGCTAAAGAAATTAACGTGCACTTGAATCTAGCAACAGAAAATTGAACGACCAAGTCAAGGACCTCCAAGAGCAGTTAGAATTGATCTATGAGGAGTTGGAGAAGAAGGGCTTAAAGATGACTGTAGTTGAGGAACCCATAGCTCAACTCATCATTAATGAAGAAGAAACACCTCAAGGCTCTTACGTTGAGTTTGATTATGTTTTAAGAGGTTAATGGCATGTTGAAAACCAAGTTTCTATAGCTGGAGGTTACCTTTTTGAGACAGTGTCAAAATCTAGAAATTTCATAGTTTTCCACAGTTTCGTAGTGTTTCCTAGGCTTGAAGCCAGGAAAAAGCTATGAAAATTTATGTAGATTTATTTTTGCTTCTAAAACCACCTTTTTAGCTTTCAAGGAGGGGAAATGGTAGTGATGATGTGTCAGGTCATGATGGACACTATGGAACATGTAATATTCCCAAATGGGGAATGCAGCAATACAATGCAGAAAGATAGGAAAATAATGCAGATCATATTTTATATAGAAAGAGGCCAATAAGGAGACCTTTCATTTGTTATTACAACAAAAAAATTTATGTAAGAAGTGTCCCATAAGATGCATAACAGGAAAAGAAAGTCTCCAATGAGAAAAATCCCTCAATATAAGGTGCTGCAACCATGTATAAAAGCTGGAAAACCCTTATAGTGTTATTTTATTACCTCTGCAATAGTAGTATATTATACATCAGATATAGAATTTTTATGTGCATAAAAATTTATATCTATATTAAATCCATGCACTATAGAAGCTCCTCTAAAGAACCCCCTTGGGGTTTTCAGCAAAACACCAAGCACAAGTTGTAAATCTGAGATCTAAGACTATAGATCTACTGAAAATTATAGATTTGGAAAATGTGGCTGAACTGATATAGAAAATAGAATAGCCTCCTCCAATAGATCTCCAAAGTGAAGAACAGAACCCCAACACTTAGAAAATTAACTCTCCAAATGGTGTGTTGAACCACCCTCCAACTGCACCTATAGAAATAACACAGATATGGAAGTATACTACATTGTAGGGATCAAAATATAGTTGGCCTCATGCCAAGATCTGAAAATTATGCTCTATCCCTCCAATATTTTCCTCCCAATGAAGTATAAACCTCCTCCACTGAAAATGAGCACTAAAATGGCCTAGATCTCAAAGATCTAGTCTCCACTTGCTGTAGCTTGCAAAAATAACCAAACCCTCAACAAGATCTATGTTGTAGTTGAAAGAAGAAGCTTGGCCCTAAGCCAGATAGTGGAAAATGCAATACAAACTCTCCCAAGAACTACTCAATGGGAAGAGGTGGGATTCCCGATCAGGAACACCCAATGATAAACATCATTCAATCTTAGCTAAATAGAAAGAGAGAGATATATGTCTAAATAGACCATATATTCAGAAAATATGATAGACATCAACAACCTTCTAATGCTTCCATCCCCTTTCTTTTATAAGATAAGAGCTTGCAAACCCTAAACCAATTTCAATGATATCACTTCTTTCACACAAGGCATATCCATCTAAAACTGCATTGTACCTCATTGATGGCCACTCCTCCATGACAACGTTGTAGATTTGGTCAAGGTTGACCTAGTCAAAATGTTCCAGTCCCTTTCACACCTAAGGGTGCTTGATTTAACAACCAAGATTTAGCCTTTTCATATTTGGCATTTATTTATTCATTATTAAGGAGTATTATGGACCTCCTTTGCTCATTTATTCTTTAAACAAATTTATAAAACAAAAATGAATATTCCAATTAGCTCATGACTAATTGGGAATATTACAATCCTCCCTTCCCAAATGTTGCTTGTCCTCAAGCAACTAACAAGGTGAGTGCTGCAACTCTTCTCCTCCTCCATTGCTGACATCAATATGTGCTTAGCTTCCTCCATAAGGTAAGTGTTCACCAATCCATCCCTCCATGAATTGCTCCACCAAATTTCTCATGAGATGTAAATAATCCATCCCATAAGGAGACAATAGATCAAATGAAATAAACATGGTTTGCCCAATGTTATCCCTAAAACATGTAGCATAAGATACATGGATAATTTCCATCCCATAGGGCACATACATAGCTTGCATCCTCCCTCCATAGATTCCCATAAAAAGTACAAGTACATCATCAATTTATGGGATCAAAACTACATACATACAAACATAAATTTGTGCATATGGAGGTGGGTCACAGTCCCACATGTGGAACCAGTGTAGTGCATCTCCTGACTGCATTAGATCATGATGTGGTAAGTGGTTTCCCCACCACTTACTTTCTTCCCAAGTCATCTGACTATGGCTGAAAGTGTGAGATATATTAGGTGCCTTAGGAATGCACCCATCAGAAACAAAATTTCCCTTTGATCTCCAAGGGAGTGGCCATGTTCAGAAATTTTTTGGCCCAAATTTGGCCATGAAATTTATAAGTTACAATACTCCTTCTTGGATTTATGGCCTGCATATACAAGTTGAAATAATTCATACAATAATCAAATTAAATATTATTTACATGAACATACTCTTCACCAACATTCTTCCTTAAAAAAATGGAGTGGTTCATAGATCTATCTCCTCTCCCATAAAGAGAAAGAGATGGCTGAATTAACTCTTTCATAGATTCATGTTGTTGTTCCAACTCCACATGGTTCATGCATCTTTGAAAATTCTGATATAGTTCTCCTTCGAAGCCCTTCCAAGTTTAGCTCCTCATGATCATGTTGTAAACCTTCATGGAATATGTGTGGCTGAAAAAAACTCTTCATAAGCTCTTTGTAGTAACTTCTCCTTGAGCTTGGAGGCTCTAGATAAGAATATCCTACCATGATAATAGATGACTCCTTCTTGGACTGAATAGCCCTCTTTATGTAGTTGGCCATCAAGTATCATGCATGTGTGACGATCCTTGGAATAATCCACCAACAATTGGGATTTCCAATATGGATCAATCTCCCATAGTGACAGCGCTGATGATACATCAAAAGAAATGTATGCCATATGGCTGCTCTCCTCCTTGACATCTCCCATGCCAAAGGTACATGTTGGAAGGTCATTCCTCCCATGCTTCTCCTCCCTGACATCTCCCATGCCAAAGGTATATGATGTAAGGTTTCTATACCCTCCTTGTTGCCCCTCTTGCATATGCACATGCTCAAAAGAAGATGGAAGTTATTGGAAGTTAGTCTCCCATGGAAGGTTATCATCTATCCAAAACCTTCTTGGTCTTTCCAAAGTATGCATGTGTGGCCACCTTCTTCTATCATGTATGGAAGATTTCTATCCAAGTGAGTTAATATTTTGAGTCCCCATAGCCAAGGAATGGTCTCCTTGCCCCTTGATGGTGTCATCCTCCAATCTTGTAGCATCTCCTCTCAGTGCAGTATGAGATGAGAGAGTGGATAATGGTGATAATGGAAGAGTATCTCCCTCCTTCTTGAGCTCACCAAATACTCTCAGCATTATATTTTGTTCTTCTAATGCTTCCATCCTTCTCGGATCTATGAATGGAGCATCAAGATGTGAGACATATTTCACCAAATCTGAATTAGGTGGTCTCCCAGGTGGTTTACCACAAGATAATGATGTCTGATGAATTATCCCCATGTGCATAATAGATGGGATCATCATATCCCTACTTCCACTGCGCAAATTTAGCTCTTTTTTATGTGTGAAAGTGTTATGAGAATTGGGTACCACTCTTAGTGATGCAAGAGTCTCTCTAGTTGGATAAATTGATCCCTCCTCACCTCCATGTGGTGGTGGATCATCTCCTGCTATTCCAGCATTGTGAGCCCTCTCTTGTTCCTCTTCTTCTTCCTCCTCATCATCTAAGAAGGCTTCTATGTAATATGCTTTTCCAGCTACACATTTATGTCCAGGTGCCCATGATTCTTAGCAAGTGAAGCAGAGCTTCCTTCTTCTTAGATCTCTCCGGAAATCATCATCAAGAGGTTTCTTGTATTGAATCTCCTTTGAAGGAGCAACCTTTTCTTCTTTTCGCATTGATGGAAAAGAGTGCTTATGTTGAAATGTTTCCTTTGCTTTTGGCAAGGAATCTTGAAGATCTCTAGCCCTTTCAATGAAATCTTGTAGGGTAGTGGGCTTGGTAGATTTAACCAACCCATGAAGAGGTTCATCTAACCCATCTATGAACATATACAAACTTATTTCTACAGATAAATCAGGAACCATAATAGAATGTTTTAAAACTCAGAAATATATTTTTCTTGATTACCTAATTGTTTAATCTTTACAAGCTTCATAAATGGTGCTTCAGGATCTCATCTATCAAATATTTCCACCAGCCTTCTAGTGAACTCTGAATATTCAGTCACATTGGCATGACCCAATGTAGACAAGCCATGGAACCACCAATCATGTGCTTCACCCTCAAGGTGTAGCGCTGCAATATTAATGGCCTCAATCTCTAGAACCTTGTTCAACTGAAAGTAGAGGTCAAGTTTTTCTACCCAATATTTGGCAGAACTCTTGGATGACCCATCAAAATTGGGTAAAAAGAATCTGCCCATAGTGTGGTGTTGATTATGATTCTGAATGAATCCAACACCTCTATGATGATGCCTTAGTCTTATATTGCCCTTTTTTTGACAAAACTCCTGAAAACTCAAGTGATCTTTGAATCTCTGATTTTGAGACTCATATTCTTCAAAATAATCTTCAAGGGATTCATGCTCTTGAAACCCTTCCTTTCCCGTAGCCAAAAATGTATGTGTTAGTATGATTCTTTCGCCGTAAAAGATCACTTTAGCTATGCATAACAAATAGCCCTAACATCGATTATGGCTGCAAAATATCTTTAATTCTGCTACACAAATTCAGATCTAAGCACAAAATACATTAAGCAGATAAAATATAATATGGCTCCATGCATCCAATAGACAAGACAAGAACAAAGTGTTTAAAAGAATGATTTGTATTATATTAAAGAATGGGACACCTAAGAGGAAAACAAGAAAGGTGTTTTCCGGTTATCCTCAGTGGGATGGGTTCTTGGAAGTCCTCAGTGTTTCAAATCTAAAAATTCCTCTCTCTTATTGTGGTAGAAAACCCAGACAAACATAGAACTCAATGGGAGCTCACAAGGTAAAAAATGGAAAATGGTGACCAAGAATAGATCTAGTGTGATCTAATGGAATGAAGGTGACTAATGAATGGGGAAAACCCTCCTATTTATAACAAAATATTAGGGTTATCTAGAACTTGTTGCATGAATAAAATATTATTAATCAAATTCTAGAACCACCCTTTAGGAATATTTTATTATATTTGTTGGAGGGAAAAGATCTTTTGGCGTGGGTCAATTCCTTTATTTATAAACAATAAATAAATAAATGATTTATTTATTATTTTAGGGAGATGATGGGGATATAATTAAATAAATAATGATTTAATTAATTAATTTCCTTGTTTTGGGTTAAATATGACCAGGAAATATGGACCAATGTTATTTGACATGGTGAAAGAAATTTTATTTAGGGTAAAATTGGTCTTACATGGTGTACTTGGGTTCATCTAATGATAATGAGTTATATGACCAAAAAAATGGTGTAACAGTATGCATGGTAGAGCATTGGGAAACTTGTGGCTGATGCACTGGTTGATCATTCCAGTGGTGAGACATGCCAGAGCCTTCTCCATGATGAAATCATTTAGGGGATTCCTTGATTATGTCCATCCTCATCTCTTTGATCTCTCTAGCAAGGTCTTTCATGGCTCTAAGAAGGATCTTAGGGAAATCCTTATCTTCATATTCACCTCTAGATAAAGGGGCTTTACCCTTGTCTTCATTACCGTTTGTATAATCAAAATTTATGTGCCTTCTCTTTTGATACCTCTTTTCTCTGTCAGTAAGAGGCTATCCTTCTTCAGAAGATATATTGGCTTTAGAATGCATAGGCTGTGCCAAGATGATGCTCTGATACCACTGTAATATTCCCAAATGGGGAATGCAGCAATACAATGTAGAAAGATAGGAAAATAATGAAAATCATATTTTATATAGCAAGAGGCCAATATGGAGACCCTTCATTTGTTATTACAGCAGAAAAATGTATATAAAAAGTGGCCCATAAGATGCATAACAGGAAAATAAATTCTCCAATGAGAAAAATCCATCAATATGAGGTGCTGCAACCGTGCATAAAAGCTGGAAAACCCTTACAGTGTTATTTTATTGCCTCTTCAACAGCAGTAGATTATACATCAGATCTAGAGCTTCTATGTGCATAAATAGTTAGATCTATATCAGATCCATGCACTATACAAGCTCCTATAAAGAACCCCCTTGGGGTTTTCAGCAAAAAACCAAGCACGAGTTGTAGATCTAAGATCTAAGACTACAGATCTACTGAAAATTACAGATCTTGAAAGTGTGGCTGAACTGATATAGGAAATAGAATATCCTCCTCCAATAGATCTCCAAGGTGAAGGGCAGATCCCCAACACTTAGAAAATCAACTCTCCAAAAGGTGTGCTGAATCACCCTATAAATGCACCAATAGAAATAACGCAGATCTAGAAGTATATTGCACTGTAGGGATCAAAATATAGTTGGCCTCATGCCAATATCTGAAAATGATGTTCAAGCCCTCCAATATTGTCCTCCCAATGAAGTAGAAACGTCCTCCACTAAAATGGAGCACTGAAATGGCCTAGATCTGAAAGATCTAGTCTCCACTTGCTGCAGCTTGAAAAAAAAACCAAACCCTTAATAGGATCTGCACTGTAGTTGAAAGAAGAAGCTTGGCCCTAATCTAGATAGTGGACAATGTAATACAAACTCTCCCAAGAGCTACTCAATGGGAAGGGGTGGGATTCCCGATCAGGAACACCCAATGCTAAACAACATTCAATCTCAGCTAAACAGAAAGAGAGAGATATATGTTTAAATAGACCATATATTCAGAAAATATGATAAACATCAACAACCTTTTAATGCTTCCATCCCCTTCCTTTTATAAGACAAGAGCTTGCAAACCCTAAACCACTTCCAATGAGATATTTCACACAAGGCATCTCCATCTAAAATTTCATTGTACCTCATTGATGGCCACTCCTCCATGACAGTGCTATAGATTTGGTCAAGGTTGACCCAGTCAAAATGTTCCAGCCCCTTTCACACCTAAGGGTGCTTGATTTAACAACCAAGATTTAGCCTTTTCATATTTGGCATTGATTTATTCATTATTAAGGATTATTATGGACCTCCTTTGCTCTTTTATTCTTTAAACAAAGTAATAAACCAAAAAATAATTTTCCAATTAGCTCATGACTAATTGGGAATATTACAGAATGGCAAAGAAGCAAAAATTTTGAGTTAAAAAGCCATTTTTTGAACGCTATGAAAGCACGTTATGAAACTACTCTATTTTAGTAATGAGCTATTTTTAAAGGTTTCTGATTAGTTTAAAAGCATTTTTGGACAAGTGGACACATCCAACAGATCAAGGGACCTTGCCACCAAAAATTTATGACTTGAAGACCATGAAATGGAGACAACTCATCAGTTGAAGCCTTCGTTGAAGATAGGGTTATGTTTTCCTGAAAATTAGGGTTTGTTTCCATATGTTGAGGAGGATATTTAAGATGTCAAGTAGTGATGAGATATGTCATAGCTTATTCGAACATGTGAGGCTTAGTTGTTAGATATGTAACTATTTTAAAAGATAAGGTAGTTTGATGTAATACATAGGAGTTTGAGTCCTATTAGGAAAAGGTTTGTTTTCGAATATAGTTGTCATTTCCTGATTAAAAGACATGTTTTTTTGTTATGTAAGGTTTCATTAAAAGAGTTTGATGAATCTAGCCAAGAGGCAAATCATATCTGATGTAATAAGCTCTATTTAAAGGCAGATTATCAAAGTTGTAAAGGGTTGGAGATTTTTTGCAACATATGATGTTTTATGTAATTTAAATGATATCAATAATAGAGAGGACTTCCTCTTGACAAACCTAAGATTCTCATGGAGTTTTTAATGCCTTTCTGATCTGTATTTTTATGTGTACTACTTGTAGTAGATTTCATATTTATTATGCAGAATTCATATGTGTATGATTTGACTTCCTTTATTGATGAAACGACTGTGTTTCCCTATGTTCTATGTGTAATTTTCCTTTGTTAAAGACTCTTATCTACCTCAGCTTCCATTTCAAGGAACCTTGCTTACTGAATCTACTGATTTTTTGACTCCATAAGCCCAATGGTTGCAAGCCTGCATTCTTTCAACCTACATATACAAAAATCAAGTTACTTTTCAAATAGAGTTATCCATATAATCTTATCATTATCTAATATCATAAACCCCTTTGAGAGAGCCCTCTTAGACTAAATAGGTTAAGCTTCAGTCAAAAACTTATTTGAAATAGTTACATAGAGTTGTCTTATCATTAGCCAATCAAGTGAAATTTTGTGATAACATAAGGGAATAAACAACCTGATTCAAGTATAAAATGAATTATACATAAAATATAGTGTGACACTACTTGAGGGCCATAATGTGCATGCCAAATTTTTTGATTTCATATTTGCAAATTGTTTTTTTGGAAACCGATCATGGGTTTTATTAAGCACAATCATCACTTGTCCCCCTAGATACACATTTGGAGCTCTGTCCTTGTACATCAACTGGTGCAAATGAGTCTTGTAACATAGATGTGCGTAGGTGAAAATGTGAAGCTGGGTTACACTTTTTGCCCTTTTTTTGAGAAAAAAATTTCATTTTTTTCGGTTCTTCAACTTTCTGCAAAATATAACAATTTTTTTGTGTAGAATTTCATTTTGCGATAAAAATAAAAGTTGTGAGAAATTTTGTTAGCTTTCTATTACTTATTTTTTGAAAAATTTTTATGCAGATTTGATATGTCAACTTAGCGTTTCTTTGAGTGTGTGTTTCTTAACAATCAAAGGATTCATAAGAAGTCATGTTATGACACAATGTTGTATTCATTGAAAATTTGTGTTTTTGAAAAAACAAAATGTGTTACAACAATATAGACAGAGTCTAATTTGTTTTCGTCATATTTACAAAGCCAATGGATGCATATCATAATTACTAGAATTTTTTGAACTGGTCCAATACGAAAAACTGCGTATTTTGGATATGTTTCGCGTTGCAAGAAATTTCTTAACATATAAGTTATAAACTAAAAATCTAAAAGCTACCCATTAGAGACAACGGACCAATGTAATGCCCCATAATTTTTTCAATTTTTTTTTACAATGTATTTTGGGAGATACAAAATTTTGATTTCACTGAATCACAATGACCCTCAGAAATTGTTTGCACCCATTTCATTAGAAAAATAATTAAAATTATTAAACGTTTATGAAATTCCATAAACGTTATATTTCCTGAAAGTAGATTCAATTTTGAAAATGCTTGTCTTGGTTCTGATAGTTAATTAACAACCTTTCATGGAGTTTAATCAGTCCGAAGTTGCATAACCGTATTCAGAGCCTAGTTTTTGCGTAATTGATGACGCGTTAGTTCGGCCGAACTATGTTTTCCGCTTAAGACTCGTTAAATCTAACGTCTTAATCGTTCAGCCGAACTTTTGATCAAAATTTCGGCCGAACTATTGTATAACTCTCCGTCGGCCGGAGACTTTTGCGGAGCCCCCTACTAAAACACATTTCACGTCAATATAAATTGCCGCAAAATGATTCACAATTTTCGCAAATTTCACACACTTCTTCTCATTTTACAAAGATTTGGTTTGGGTTCAAAAAAATTTCTTCAAAGTTTGGATTTAAGAGCATTTCTTGGTTGATTTTACAATTTTGGGTTTAAAGAATTTTTTTGGAGGACATTTCTTAGAGGCGGCGTGATTTTGGCAAAAATTGTAAAAAATTTCTTGGACGTACATTCAAAAGACATTTCTTGGAAATATGTACGTGTTTTGAGTTGAAGTAAATATTTTGAGCTTCGTTTCATTTTTATAAGACATTTTTCTCTCGAATTTTTTAAAGTGTTTTGGATTGGGAAATCGAAAAAGAGACCCTGAGGCACGTAGAGAAGAGACTAGACAATCTCGCAAAAGAAAGTTAGAAGCCCTCTCAAATATTGAAGAGGAAAATCAACCTCAAGCAGAAATTGAAGTAGGTATGTAAATGTAAATATTATGATCTATTGATATATTTTTAAAATTTTCCCAATGTAAAATGTGAAGCTTAATTTTTATTTGATGAACTAGTTTGAAAAATATTTGTTTAATGTAAACAGACAGAGATACTCCTCAAAATATTGAAGAAGAAAATCAGCCTCAAGCAGAGATTGAAGCAGGTATGTAAATGTAAATATTATGGTCTATTGATATATTTAAAATTTTCCTAATGTAAAATGTGAAGCTTAATTTTTATTTGATGAACTAGTTTGAAAAATATTTTGTTTAATGTAAACAGATAGAAATACTCCTCAAAATATTGAAGAAGAAAATCAACCTCAAGCAGAAATTGAAGCAAGTATGTAAATGTAAATATTATGATCTATTGATATATTTAAAATTTTCCTAATGTAAAATGTGAAGCTTAATTTTTATTTGATGAACTAGTTTGAAAAATATTTTGTTTAATGTAAACAGACAAAGATACTCCTCAAAATAGTGAAGAAGAAAATCATCCTCAAGCAGAAATTGAAGCGGGTATGTAAATGTATATATTACGATCTATTGATATATTTAAAATTTTCCTAATATTTATTGACATATTTATTAATTTAGTGATTTATTGAATATGTACTATTTTTTCGAATATGTACAGATGAAATCACTATCGATAATGAGATGTTAGAAAATGTTGACACTCACACATATGGAGATAAAAAACCTGACCATGTTATATGATATCGTGTCAACCGCATTTTTTAAAAAGTATTTATTAAATGAGCGAGTGACAGTTCAGGCTCAAATGTTGAAAGGTCTCCTATCATCAAGGAAATTAAAAGAAGCGACGACACTATTGGGTATTCGAAAATCAACCAAAGATTAAAAAATGAAGGAAGAGGTGATAAAAAATATGAGTAGTGCTATAAATTCAATTAAGAGATCTAGAGATAAATATGTTTCAAATGTACGTAGAGGAATACAGATGGCAATGGTTTCACCAAGTAATCAAGAGAATCGTTTGATAACATCTATGGCACGAGCACTGGGAACCTCGAGAAAAAATCTGTACAAACATCGAAAATTTTGACTGCAAATAGATGTAAATGATGAACTTGCTTGTTGGAGAGCTATTTGTAGGAAACCATACAAAGATAGACTTGGAGAAAATATTAAAAAAATAATATATGAATATTGGAAGAACAATTCGCGTGTTTCACCAACTGCAAGACATGTAATGCGAAGAAGAATAGCATGAAATCAATACGAAGAACATGAAAACATCTCTTGGAAACCGCTCAGATAGAGTTATTCAACAAGTTCAAAGAAGAGAATCGTCAACTTCAGGTTTCACTCAGTGCTTTTGTTCAACAAAAACCATGGTATGTAAAACCTATCACCGTACGCGACACTTGTTGTTTCCATTATCATGTGGAATTTCAGTTATATTATGACACATTCCTTGATTTCAGTAGAACATTATGGAAGGATTCACCTCCTCCTTCCACTATCCATGAATTCATATCTCAAATTCTATGTGAAAGAGAAAGCGATGAACTATTTTACAAAAAGAGATGTGTTGGTGGTAAAAAATGCGATGATTGTGGAAATTTGACTAAATTTCAAAACAAATATCTTATTGATATAAATGATCAATCATTGTCCAACATGAAAGTGAAATGGAAGAGATATGAATATATCGGTACATCGATTCAAGGTGCAAATACTGTTAAAAGAATCAAATTACAAGAAGACGAAATTTTTCTGATAGACTTTTTGAGAAAGTTTGAGGCAGAAATTTACAAATACACCAAGCATTCCCATAGAGCTCGATGGCAAGACTTTCAATTCAAAAAATTTCGTGAATTTTTTCCACCAGGGACCATTTTTTCAGTGATTGATTTTGCAGAAAATTACACATTTGTTCGACAAAAATAAATTCAGAGTGAATACTATCATTCTGACCAAGTCTCCATGCTCGTCCATATTCTATATAGACATGTTGAACAAAATGTCGATCATATAGAAAGCAGGAGTGAAAATCGACATATCATTAAAGAATATCACTTTTATATCAGTGACAATCGTACACATGATACATGTTTTGTACAACATTGTTTTGGAAGAATTTATGATTCATTGAAAAATCGTGGAATAACATTCAATGAACATTGGATATGGTCAGACAGATGCGCAGGTCAATTCAAATCTGCATGATCATTCTTTTGGTTGTGTTGTCTTCATAAGAAAACCTGCATTAAACATTGTTGGAATTCTTTGAGACTGGCCATGGAAAAGGAGAACATGACGGTGCAGGAGCATGCATAAAACGAGTACTTTGAAGATATCAAATGAACCACTTTGCACGCCGACTTGTGAACGCTGAAGAAGTTGTTCAATGGTGCATCACTGCTCTAAGCCATGAAATTAACCCATCAAGAGAAGTGCGAAGGTACATTCAATTTAATTTATATTGGAAATCTAATTTTAAGCATTGTACATTTATCATGCAATGATTATTTTTAATTGTATTTTGATATCATATTTACAAATTATTTTTCTAATTTTCCATATAAAGGTTTTTCTGGCATATTGGAATCGAAGACGTAGATAGATCAATTGGAAATGACGTTGAAACAATAAAAGGGACTCAAAAATTGCATTCAATTCAAACAAAGTTGTCCAAAAATGTGTTTGCATTGGATAAAAGAAAATATTCTTGTTTTTGTGATGTTTGCATAGACAACACAAAATCCAATGACGTTTGTGAAAACAAAATGTATGTGAACGATTGGAAACATATAGAGCTAAATACAAAGGGAAAAATGTTTGTTGCAATGTTTGAAGAAATGCAATCAGAGGAAACTACAATATCATCTGATGGTGATCGAGTTTCTAATCTTGTTAGAGAAGGTAACATTTGAATTACTTTCTAATGATTTAAAGATCTAGAAATAAATTTAAATATGCATAGTTAAATGTTAAATTTTTATTTTATTGTGCAGGAGATGTTTTTGCTGTAATTGCACCTATTGAAAACGATGAAAATGTGAAGTATTATTTGATGCGTTGCACTAAACGAAAAATGAAATTATTACAAGACTATAATGATCACAGATTTCAGTATGACAAAGGGTCTATTATACTGAAAGGTTATTTTTTCAAACAAACTCGTCAAAGTGGAGACTTTGTTTACTTTGAAGACTATGAACCTGATTCCATAAGTTGTCAATATAGTCACTTGGTGTGTGCAACACGCATAAAGTTGATAGAAGCTCAATCAAAGAAAAAATCGAAAATTAAGAAATGGAAAATGTCAAAATCTGATCATGAACGGATTATTGAAGATAGAATTCCATTAGAATTTTTTTGAGTGAAGTGTCCAACAATTTATTATATTTGGATTAAATATGTACAAATTTAATGAAAAAATATTGATCTTTTAAACCTTTCGGTACTCAACTAAAAATTGAACTGCTTATGTTATTTGTGGTTTGCAAATGTTACAAATTGTTTGGGTACAAGCACGTGCTCTAGTTTCCACTGAAAATAGTTTTTCTATACATGTGCATTGATTAAAAATGTTAAATATGTATTGGATATATATATATTCTAGAATGAAATTAATTGTTCTTGTATATTAATTGTTCTTGTATATGTTCTCCGACCATATGGTACAAATTATTTCACTTTATTTTGTAAAGTCAGATTCGGTCCCCATATGGCGTAGCCTCCAAGGGACGAGATAACAAGTGGTTGTCCCCACTTGCCCGAATCTCGACTTTTAAGTACAATTTTACTGTTTATGTCAAGCATCTTACTTGATGTCCTAGCCAAAGATAGATTCTCTTTGTTTCAAGTTTCCAATAAAAGTTGTCACCGAATGACCTGCTCGAACTCTTGTAGTAAACACCATACCTCATCTCTCTTGCTCTCCAATATTATTAGGTTTAATTATTATAACACAAAAATCGTTCAACGTTGTCAATAATTTTTTGCGCTTAGACTAAAATCAATGAACACTATTAATCCAATGTCTTTACAAGTAATGTACCATCATACATGCAATTATATCAAATTAGAAATCAACATATACAATGAAATCAATGGGGATTGTCTTGTTACAAGTAACATAATTTCAATTCAAGCAGACCCAGGATCGAATTATTCTATGGAGCTTCATGAGAAGAGATATGTGAAAAGCACTGTTAAGCCATGCCAATTATAATTCAACAATGCAACAAAAACATTTAACAAATTAAATATCACATGCCAAAGTCGTTTCAAGTTTTCGGTAAAAGTTGTCGCCGAATGACCTACTAAAATATTATAAATACTAACTTTGTAAGATCATTTGGCATTCGGAAAAATTCGAAAGTCTTAGACTGTCAATCAATTTAAAGTATCATTCACCCTAGGGAGTGTAAAATATTCAATGTAGGTTGGTGACGATGCTCACTCCTAGCTTGAAGTAGCGCCAATGACCAATTCTTTAATTAATTCCAATGCACTAGACCAAAGTTGGTTCAACCTACTTGGTTTTTCACGCAAGAAATTCCAAGGATGGACTTTATAGACAAACTGCTGAAATTGAAAAGCTTGACATGGAGATACGACAAGGTGAACAAAGACTTCAGGAACTCTTTATGGAAAGGGCTCACTTGAAGGAAATAAGCACCACGTTGCGGGGTAAAGTCAAGAACATGGAAGATAAGATCAAGAGGGACTTTCTTGATCCGAAACCTATTGGTTTGAAGAAAGAAAATGCATGTGTTGGCACACTTGAAAAAGAAGACGACCACACTATGAGGATTGGTGCACTTCGTTTGGAAGGAGTCAATATATGTCGTATTGGAGCAATTAGACAGAATTCGAAAAGGAAAGAGCTTGAACCAATTCAAGCAAGCCCAGGATCAAATTGTTATATGGAGCTTCATGAGAAGAGATATGTGAAAAGCACTGTTAAGCCAAGGGCTAGTTCGAAAAACATATTGGAAGAGGAAATGTTGAAGAAGATTGCGAAAGTAAGGCACAAGACAAGGAGGAGGAATGATGATGAAAGTTCCTTGGACTTGAGATTCATGTCTACAACCGTACATGTGAAAAAGTTCTCTGCTTTGATAGACACGGGGGCTACCCATAGCTTCTTAAGTCGAAAGGCAGCTTCATCTCTTAGAAAGAGGAAGGCTAGCATCGAGAAAGAGTTGAGTGCTTTCAAGGCAGTCAACTCAAGGATAAAAGTAGCACGACTGGTGTCATGAAAAGCACACATGTGAGAGTAGGGTCATGGTTTTGAAAGATAGACTTAAGAGTCATTGACATGGATGATCATTCTATGATGGACCATACCAATGATGGACCGAGACATTCTCTTAATTCTTGTGATCCATCTTAAACTATTTTATGAAAGATAGATAAACCATTTAAATATTTAGCTCAAACTCTTGTAGTAAACACCATACATTCTCTTAATTCTTGTGATCAATCTTAAACTATTTTATGAAAGATAGATAAACCATTTAAATATTTAGCTCAAACTCTTGTAGTAAACACCATACCTCAAGTCTCTCTTGCTCTCCAATAATATTAGGTTTAATTATTATAACACAAAAATCATTCTACATTGTCAATAATTTTTTGCGCTTACACTGAAATCAATGAACACTATTAATCCAATGACTTTAAAAGTAATGTACCATCATACATGCAATTATATCAAATCAGAAATCAACATATACTACATAATGAAATCAATGCGGATTGTTTTGTTACAAGTAACATTTAAATTTACCACATGTGCAAATGTAGGTTCACATTCTATCATTCATGTAGTTTTAAAAACTTCAGATACCATTAGAATTATAATTCAACTATCCAACAAGAACATTTAACATTAAATATCACATGCCATGCCAATTATAATTCAACTATCCAACAAAAATATTTAACATTAAATATCAAATGTCAAATGTAATTCAATGACAACATTACTTCGCATTCACATGCCAAAAGTACTAAAACCATCCAAAGAACACTGAAATCAATGAACAAGTTATTAATCCAATGACTTTACAAGTAATGTACCATCATATGTATGCAACTATATCAAATCAGAAATCAACATATAATGTAATGAAATCAATGGGGATTGTCTTGTTACAAGTAACATTTCAATTTACCACATGTGCAAATGTAGGTTCACATTCCATCATTCATGTAGTTTTAAAAACTTCAAATGCCATGCCAATTTTAATTCAACTATCTAACAAAAACATTTAACATTAAATATCACATGCCATGCCAATTATAATTCAACTATCCAAAAAAAACATTTAACATATGTCCAAAAAAATGTCCAAAAAACATATTGTAATAAAATATGTCCAAAAATTGTAAATCTCACTCAAGTATCAAACTGTATCAAGTTTAACAAATTTTAAAACCATCTAAATTTTGAAATAAAATCAAATCTACTGTATATCTTGTCCATCAAATGGAGGATCTAGCCTCTGGGTCTTGATTAGCTCGCTATCTTGTAAAGGGAAAACCTACATACACAATGCACATGTACTTAAACATTAAAATTTGAAGTTTTAAAAATGAATGAGAACATATATATCTAGAACTTCATGTAAAAAACAAAATATATAACAAAAAAATCACGCAATACCTCGTAAGGTTGCCTCTCCATTTGATGGACAGGATCTGCCATAGAAACAACTCCAGTGGTAACCTGTACAATATACATGTACAATTAAATATAAATATATATATATACATAAATAATTTATATAAATTAAAAACTTTCAAATGAAAATGCACGTCTACATATATAAACTTATTTGAACAATAATATTAAAAAAAAGAACTAAAGACAACTTCTTCAAATGCTGTGGATGTTCCTATCTCCGTCGCTAAAGTCCTCGGATTAAAAAAATCTTCTATACGAACCTAAATTCAGAAAATTTTAAATAACTCAAAATATAGATCTCTCTCTATATATCTCAATTTTTAATGGAACTTTTTGAGGTAACATAAATTTTGAACTTGTGAAAAATTGTCCATACTTGTACATCTCCCAATGAAGTAGAAGGTATATCTCCTAAAGAAGAAGAAGGTACTGACATCCCAAAAACATCAGACGAAATCGGTACCTGTTAAAACATTTTATCGAATTATATATACATACATGTACATGGTGGCAACAATTATTTATTTTAGAGTCACTTAAAAAACACTAACATACATCTGCCAACATATCATGATGGCCAGACCCAGTTGCATCGTTTGAGCCAGAGGTCCCGAACGTAATATTAACATTTTCATCACGCATCATGCCTGAGAACTGCAAATGGTGTTTTAACATATAATCATACATTTTTGTTAGATTAATGTACACATATAAATAAATGTATACATGTGTACATACACATGTATTTATTACAAATTGTACACGTATATGTAAATATAATTTCAAACCCTAAGGTCACTAACACATACCGTTCCGGTGCCCTCTTCCTCATGAAAAATTAGGTCTTGCAGACCATTGCGACAATTTATTGCGTATGTTCGGAGATCTTCAACATTCATGTTGTAAATCTCCTCATCTGTATAATAAACAAAATTGGCACGTGCATGTTCATGTGCTCTTAGTCTATTTAAGCCAATATTGACTCCACTCAATCCGCTATGAACATTTTCGATCATAACATCTCTTGCTTCACGACTTATTTGAGAAGTCCCATCCATCTCTGATCGCAGGGTTTTGACTCGAGACGGTCGACTCACCAATGGTGGCTCAGGGCGAGGCAACTCCACATCTCGCTTAGCGCCCTTATGTTGACATAATCGACCTCTCCCCGGGCCAAAAAATTCTGAAGGAAGATCATTGTAGTCGGGTTTCATATCCAAAAAAAATTCTGCATAAAACATTTGTGCAAAATAAAGAGGAACCTCATCATTCCATGGAAGCCTTCCAAAGGCCGCAAGATGTCGACTATACAAATATTTTTCTTTGTCTGGGTGCTTGAAATACTGCACCTTCAACATCTTTCTTTTTAGCCCTTCCTTAAAATTAAACATTGACTTAGCATCATTTCTTGAAACTCTTTTTTTTATGTCCTGCCATTTATCAGGACCTATCATTGTTTCTCCTCTCTTTCTCATCACTTCTACAAACGAATCAGTGGTTGGCCCCAAATCTTTGTACACTTTTACCATTTCACTCAATGAATGTGTAACGATCTCTAGGCTCTGTCTACTCTCAGCAGGTAGAGTCAAATCCAGGAGATCTCTCTGCAATTTTGCATAAAGGCTTTGACACCTTTGTAAGGTTCATTCCGCCGTGTTCGTTTCCCATGGTATATTAGTAATCTCAGCCGGATAAGTTGTGCTAGGTTGACAGCCTTCTTCTTCAATGTAGCGCGCTGCCCTGCGTCTTTTTTGACCACTGGCTCGAACATTTTCAGCCTCTGCATCAATATATATATAATTTCATATATTAGAAAAAACACGTGTAAAAAAAGTTGTAAAAATTTAATGAAAAAATATTGAAATTGATGGCAACCTTCATGTTGTTGGTTAACATCATCTCCAACATGACCCTGCTAAGAACCAACCCCAGAATGACGCTGCTGAGAACCAGACCCACAGTTTCCCTGTTGAGAACCAGCAGCCGTTGATTGCTGGCCTTCGAGGGAATAAATATCACCCCCTTCCCCCAACCTGCTACCAGGCATACCTCGACCGGTTGAACCTTGGCCACGCTCCATGGATGGAGTAGAAAGCCTTCTCCTCTTGCCTCCTAAAAATTAAAATATGAAACTTGTTAACAACTAATTTCACTCACAAAGTTAGTAAAAAAATCAATTCCATATGTACACACATGTATGTAGATTTAAGATTATATTTAAATACCGTGAACATCCTCCGATCCCCGAGACTCCATATGGGATTCGGTTGATCTTCATCTTTCATCCTCCATGATGTATATCTATTGGTCAACATTCACAAAATAGATTTCAAAAAATCAATACCTCAGAGTAAAATCCAATTTGGGGATGTTAAATCCAATATGTTCTATATTTCTTACATTTCAACCCTCCTATTTTTCTTTCCAACCAAGGTTTATAAAATAACATGAGAAGCAACATGAGACTTAGAACAATCATTTTCATTATCTATATGGAAGGCAAGAATGATTATATCCCCTTAAGCTTAAGCTTAAATGTAGTTTGGCAATTTTTATCATATATTTTTTGGGAAGTGTAAATGTTTTTTTATTTATAGTACAAGTCATGAGTTCCCCAATTTTACCTTATGTAAAGCATGATTCTAGGATTACTAAAATTTGTACTTGGTTTTTTAAGAGTATATCTTGAATAGAGTTTTTGAGAAGCAAATATATGGCTTGTTCCTTAGAATTTGGCACTTAGAATTTCCATAACACTTATAACCCCATCTTTACAATTTTTATAATTTCCATGATGAGACATTTGAATTTCCTTCCCCATATTTCTTGTTAATGATTATAACCTTAAAATGGCTAATATTGGTTTGTCATCATCATCTAAAAATGACTTGGCAGATGAAAATTTACCATGTCAATCATCATCACTTCACACCATCTCATACATGACCCCTTCTACATATTATATGCATGAAGTTTTGGAATGTCATCCTCTCTACCTATCCCATGAATGATTGTGACAACAGGTGAATAAAATACAATTTATAAGCAGAAGATAGTTTCTAGTTTGTCCTCCTCCATCCGCCCCATAGCTAGTGATTTCTCAATTTTCCACTTCCAACTTCCTATTCTCGAAATTTCTCGAAATTCATTAGCAGCTAATATTATCAATAGCCACACCACTATACATATAATTATTATATACACTACTACATTAATGAACTTTACGTTGTTTGTTATTGTAAAGTCCAATAACAAACAATGTTAATTGAGTTTAGTAGTGTATATAACAATTTCTTTGACTTCCAGGTGTTGTGACTATTAGTAGAATTAACTACCAAAATGAATTTCAAAAATAAAATGTTGGAAGAGAAAAAATAGGCAATCACTAAATATGGAGTAGGTGGAGGAGAATAAACTTAGTGTTCCTTCCTTATCAAATTTCCTTTATTCACCTAATGTCACAATCAATCATGGTCTAGATAGAAAGGATGACCTACCATAAATTCAATCATATAATGTGTAGAAGAGTCATATGTAGATGGTGTGAAACGATGACTACAAACATAGTAATTTTTCATCTACTAAGTCATTTTGAGATGATTACAAACCAGTGCTAGCCCATTAAAGGTTATAATCATTGGTGCCTAATGTGGGGTGGACAATTTAAATCAAGTTCGTATCAAAGTACAATTTAGCTCATTTTAGTCAAGGTTAGTTAGAAGAATTAGCTATTGGTTTCTACCTTCAATTTCCTCTGAAAATGAATGTGCACGTGCTTTTGAGAGACATTAGAGACATTAGAGTACCTTCAATTTCCTCTTAAAATGAATGTGTAAGTTCTTTTGAGAGACATTAGAGGAATAAGGTCCAAATTTTTGATGAAAATGTCCTATGAAAGTAAAGGGTTTTAAAGGCAAGCATGTACAAGGCATAGTTGAGCCAAATTTTCTTCAAGAAGGGCTTAATTATTTGGGTCTTGGTTATGGAAAACATGGAAAATGCTCCAAAGCCAAGGAGGCTTGTGAGGTTTGTGTTCATGATGAATGGAACATGTACATAGTTTACCTTAAAGTTGTTGTGTTTTACGAATATTAAAAAATGAAGAACTTCTATTTAGATCCATTCCGGAGATTGACTGCAGGGGCATTTACTAGATATGTCACCTTTCATAAAAGATGAGATCCAGAGGCTACCTGGCCCTTTACAGACTCTGCCTATAGAACTTGTAGAAGTAAACACTGGAGGCATTAACAATATCAAAGAACGTTTTCATGCTCAAACATGGGAATGTGTCTCTTTCTCTAGACGCAAAAAAATAGTTCTTGAGGTAGTTAATCTTCATAAACATGTCATCAAGCAAGTCAACGTGATCATCCCTCCTTCCCTCCCTTCTATAATAATTATGTTTTTCGGGGTCAGAAAGCCAAAATATGGAGGCAATTATCACCAAATCCAACGTACGATTATGCATGATGGAGAATATCTAGCGCTTTCCCTTGTTAAATATATTAACAAGGGAAAGCGCTAGAGATTCTCCATCATGCATAATCGTACATTGATGCTTATAGAGTGAAAAAACTAAAAGAATCAACTTGTAGGGTCATTTTAATGGGGGGTGGAGAATTCAGGTCTTTGCAAATTCAAAGTATGGTGCATGTTGCATGAAGCAAGATGTTGAAAGTAGAGTTATGTTAAACACACTTAAATGCAACAAATATGGAAATTTGTACATGAGCTCTATTATTTGACTTAAGAGTCAGTTGTTTGAAAAGGCATGTTTTGTCAACTTGTGTTTGGTTGATGGTTTTGTACACCAATATGTAAGAGTACATGGACATATTCACATGATATGAATTTTTTTTTTCTTTGAAGGAGAAAAATGATGTGTTTTCAATTTGATGGTTTTGTTTGTGACAAGACGTCAGAAGATTTTGCGAAGGTCCACTCTTGAGCGAGAGCCTCATGATTACAACCTATCCGTGAAAATCAAATGGGAGTGCATCCTCATTTTGAAAACAAGTAGGATTCTAAGCTACCTAGGACTCAAACCATTATTTTTAAATTTGAAATATAATGGTGTTGTTTCAATGCCTGAATCCACAACCCTAACACATGAAATCACTGATCTAATTACACATGAAATAAATAGTTATTTTCTCCAAAATTAAAAATATAACTAAAAACTCAATTCAACATAGTTGAAAGAAAAAGAAGCACCATTGAAATGGTTTGCTGAAAAATGGTTAGATTTCTTATCCAATTAAGGCGTAGCATGTATTTTGATGTTTCGTGAATTTCTTTGCAAATTCAAAGTATGGTGCATGTTGCATGAAGCAAGATGTTGAAAGTACATGAGCTCTATTATTTGAGCTAAGAGTCAGTTGTTTGAAGAGGCATGTTTTGTCAACTTGTGTTTGGTTGATGGTTTTGTACACCAATATGTAAGAGTACATGGACATATTCACATGATGTGAATTTTTTTTTTCTTTGAAGGAGAAAAATCATGTGTTTTCAGTTTGATGGTTTTGTTTGTGACAAGACGTCACAAGATTTTGCGAAGGTCCACTCTTTAGCAAGAGCCTCATGATTACAACCTATCCGTGAGAATCAAATGGGAGTGCATCCTTATTTTGAAAACAAGTAGGATTCTAAGCTACCTAGGAATCAAACCATCATTTTTAAATTTGAAATATAATAGTGTTGTTTCAATGCCTGAATCCACAACCCTAACACATGAAATCACTAATCTAATTACACATGAAATAAATAGTTATTTTCTCCAAAATTAAAAATATAACTAAAAACTAAATTCAACATAGTTGAAAGAAAAGAAGCGCCATTGAAATGGTTTGCTGACAAATGGTTAGATTTCTTATCCAATTAAGGCCTAGCATGTATTTTGATGTTTCATTAATTTCTTTGCAAATTCAAAGTATGGTGCATGTTGCATGAAGCAAGATGTTGAAAGTACATGAGCTCTATTATTTGTCTTCAGAGTCAGTTGTTTGAAGAGGCATGTTTTGTCAACTTGTTTGGTTGATGGTTTTGTACACCAATATGTAAGAGTACATGGACATATTCACATGATGTGAATTTTTTTTTCTTTGAAGGAGAAAATTATGTGTTTTCAGTTTGATGGTTTTGTTTGTGACAAGATGTCACAAGATTTTGTGAAGGTCCACTCTTGAGCGAGAGCCTCATGATTACAACCTATCTGTGAGAATCAAATGGGAGTGCATCCGTATTTTGAAGGAGAAATTTCAATAGGCTTTAGGAAATTTAATTTCAAGTCATTTAATTTCACTAGAAATAATTCAGAGGTACATGATATGAATAGTATTTAGGAAGAACAATAGTCCCTCATGGAATATGAAGAAAGTAGCCACTTAATTTTGTATATATGCATGCTTTGAGTTACTCCTCAAAAAATTTCAAAACATGTGTATTTATTACTCTACCCATCCCGATTTTCATAGGATCCATAGCACATACATTTCTATATGCCCTAGTTGTTGTAAGGCCTAATTATTTCATCACTTTCAAAGGAATTACATGAGTTGTTTCTCCTAAATCTAGCATATAGTTGTGTAATAATATTTTATTTATTAGTAGGAATATATGAAAATGTTTATGAATTACATTTTTATTCCCTTGATTCATCTTTTATAACTCTATATGATAATCCTCAAAAGTAGGGTCATCTACTTCATCAAATTTAAGAACTTCATAACCTCATATCTTTATTTCATATTTGCATAACTTCCACAAATGGGATAGAAACAAGATATTTTCCAAGTGTTGAAGTAAACCAACATTAATTTCATTGTACACTCTTTATATAGGTATGGTTGAATGTTGTACATCTAGTACATAGATCAATTTGTTGTTTTCATTGTTTACTCTTAAAAATTATTTGAAGTGGGAGCGAAGAGTTGGTTTCTTTCTAGGTTGGCTTAAATTTCCTTTAATATGTGATCCATGCCTTTCTCTAATTCATATTTTTATCTCTTCTATTAATTATATGTTATTCTTTCTATGTATTGTTCTAGTACAAGGGGGTGAAATAATTTCTTATCATTTTCTAAGAGGTGAGGTCGTTTGAATCTCCAATAGTTGTGTTGGTGTGGTGGGAACCATGCTAGGAGTTGGGCATTCCATTGATATGGTCAAGGTACTTAGTGTATGAGGAGCATCCAAAATTAGGTGGATTGGGATCTTGATGAGGGGGATATGTCACTTGATGCATGCAGTGATGATGGTATTTGATGAGTAGAGGACACATATAGATGAGATGAGTGTCTTTAACATAGAGCACTCAAGGGCATGCCAAATACTAATTAACCAAGTTCGTGACATAATAAATGGTGGAAGTGGAATCATCAACATATGAGGTTGGTGTAAGTGGTGGTGCTACTATTGAGGCATGATGTATGGTGACCAACACATCTTGATATCGTCGGAGATTGAGACAATGTTGTGTATAATGTTTGTGTTTCACATAAATAGACAAGAGGTCGTTCGTTCTTAAACCCTTATTACGTGATGAGGTGGCAACATCACATGATGGAGTGGGGAGAAATGGGGGTGCTTAAGGGGTATGAAGGATACTCTTCAACTCATGAAGCATGGGGCATGAATTGGTGGGATGACCTAATGTGTCTCAAAGGGCACACGGGGGACTAACCTTGGTCATTTTTGGTTGAAGGTTCTTTCTAAAATAAAAATTATAAATAACTATGGAAACTTGCATTAACAAATTATCCTACAAAAATTATTGTAGAAAATTTTCAAAATTGAAATGCAACCTTAAATTCCTTGCATTCTTTCATCAACTTTGTTAATACTTGAATAGTCTACTAGTTGACTATATTACCAACTGCAATGAATATTGTCTTTTCCTAATGTTCATTGTGAAAATGGATCCTCACATTAATGTGATAGGATCTTTTTCATCTCTCAAGTTACTAGGTCAAAGCATCCTAATGGGTAAATTAATTGTGAGATAAATTACAAGCATTAAATGTCAATCCAGGTTCTTATACTTCTGAAGTACACTTGCACAATATATGCTAAGCAATTAACTCTCAATCAAAAATGGAAATTAACCTATGGAAATGATTGCAATACTCAAATAAAACCAATTAATGAAAGTTCGTATCAAAGTACAATTTAGCTCATTTTAGTCAAGGTTAGTTAGAAGAATTAGCTAGATTGGTTTCTACCTTCAATTTCCTCTGAAAATGAATGTGTACGTGCTTTTGAGAGACATTAGAGACATTAGAGTACCTTCAATTTCTCTGAAAATGAATGTGTACGTGCTTTTGAGAGACATTAGAGACATTAGAGGAACAAGGTCCAAATTTTTGATGAAAATGTGCTATGAAAGTAAAGGGTTTTAAAGGCAAGCATGTACAAGGCATAGTTGAGCCAAATGTTCTTTAAGAAGGGCATAGTTGAGCCAAATGTTCTTCAAGAAAGGCCTAATTATTTGGGTCTTGGTTATGGAAAACATGGAAAATGCTCCAAAGCCAAGGAGGCTTGTGAGGTTTGTGTTCATGATGAATGGAACATGTACATAGTTTACTTTAAAGTTGTTGTGTTTTACGGATATTAAAATGTTCAGAACTTCTATTTAGATCCATTCCAGAGATTGACTGCAGGGGAATTTACTAGATATGTCACCTTTCATAAAAGATGAGATCCAGAGGCTACCTGGCCCTTTACAGACTCTGCCTATAGAACTTGTAGAAGTAAACACTAAAGGCATTAACAATATCAAAGAACGTTTTCATGCTCAGACATGGGAATATGTCTCTTTCCCTATGCAAAAAAATAGTTCTTGAGGTAGTTAATCTTCATAGACATGTCATCAAGCAAGTCAATGTGATCATCCCTCCTTCCCTCCCTTCTAAAATAATTATGTTTTTCGGGGTCAGAAAGCCAAAATATGGAGACAATTATCACGAAATCCAACGTACGATTATGCATGACGGAGAATATCTAGCGCTTTCCCTTGTTAAATATATTAACAAGGGAAAGCGCTAGAGATTCTCCATCATGCATAATCGTACGTTGATGCTTATAGAGTGAAAAAACTAAAAGAATCAACTTGTAAGGTCATTTTAATGGGGGGTGGAGAATTCATGGGTCTTTGCAAATTCAAAGTATGGTGCATGTTGCATGAAGCAAGATGTTGAAAGTAGAGTTATGTTAGACACACATAAATGCAACAAATATGGAAATTTGTACATGAGCTCTATTATTTCCTTTAATATGTGATCCATGCCTTTCTCTAATTCATATTTTTATCTCTTCTATTAATTATGTTATTCTTTCTATGTATTGTTCTAGTACAAGGGGGTGAAATAATTTCGTATCATTTTCTAAGTGGTGAGGTCGTTTGAATCTCCAATAGTTGTGTTGGTGTGGTGGGAACCATGCTGGGAGTTGGGCATTCCATTGATATGGTCAAGGTACTTAGTGTATGAGGAGCATCCAAAATTAGGCGGATTGGGATCTTGATGAGGGGGATATGTCACTTGATGCATGCAATGATGATGGTATTTGATGAGTAAAGGACACATATAGATGAGATGAGTGTCTTTAACATAGAGCACTCAAGGGCATGCCAAATACTAATTAACCGAGTTCGTGACATAATAAATGGTGGAAGAGGAATCATCAACATATGAGGTTGGTGTAAGTGGTGGTGCTACTATTGAGGCATGATGTATGGTGACCAACACATCTTGATATCGTCGGAGATTGAGACGATGTTGTGTATAATGTTTGTGTTTCACATAAATAGACAAGAGGTCGTTGGTTCTTAAACCCTTATTACGTGATGAGGTGGCAACATCACATGATGGAGTGGGGAGAAATGGGGGTGCTTAAGGGGTATGAAGGATACCCTTCAACTCATGAAGCATGGGGCATGAATTGGTGGGATGACCTAATGTGTCTCAAAGGGCACACGGGGGACTAACCTTGGGTATTTTTGGTTGAAGGTTCTTTCTAAAATAAAATTATAAATAACTATGGAAACTTGCATTAACAAATTATCCTACAAAAATTATTGTAGAAAATTTTCAAAATTGAAATGCAACCTTAAATTCCTTGCATTTTTTCATCAACTTTGTTAATAATTGAATAGTCTACTAGTTGACTATATTACCAACTGCAATGAATATTGTCTTTTCCTAATGTTCATTTTGAAAATGGATCCTCATGTTAATGTGATAGGATCTTTTTCATCTCTCAAGTTACTAGGTCAAAGCATCCTAATGGGTAAATAAATTGTGAGATAAATTACTTGCATTAAATGTCAATCCAGGTTCTTATACTTCTGAAGTACACTTGCACAATATATGCTAAGCAATTAACTCTCAATCAAAAATGGAAATGTAGACATAATGTATACACACTTTACATTAAGAAAACGTGTATATGCACATGCTTTTAAAGAAAGAAAGGCATTTAGCATGCTTCTTCATTCAAAATAAGTATTTAAAAAGCCCTAAAAAGAAAGGCATTTAGCATGCTTCTTCATTCAAAATAAGTATTTAGAAGGCCCTAGAAATGAGATAAACTATATGAAGTGCTGGAGAAATTCCAAAGTTTTGGTTCTTAAAGTAAAAAAAATAAAAAATCATATCATATCTATCTAACAAAAATCAGCGTTTAAGGCTAATACTAAGAGAAAAGAAACGCAAAAAGGAATAAAGTAATAGAGTTCCCCATTAGTGGAGTTTCTAGTTTTGTGATAAAGAATAATACCATATTGACTAGGGTCAAATCAATTGAAAACATGATAGAGAATAAATCATTGAACTTTTTATGATCCAATTATTTTTTCAAATACACAACGAGGATAAGTTAAATTTAACTTCTACAAACACTACAATGGTTCATACAATTTAGAAAAAGTTAAATTAATTTCCTATAATATGGTTTTTATAATTCCTATCTAAACCAAACCAAAATCTATTACTTTCCAACAAACTAATCATTTACTTAATCCTACTATGAAATTGACAATGTTCATATCTTCTATAATAACAACATTTGATATTTAATTTAACAAAATATAAACTACGTGGTAGGTAAGAGGGTTGCTCTTTAGTGGATGAAAATTAATCTTTTGAGGATTGTTCTACTATCTTGTTTTGGGTATTGCTAATGCTAATGCTTGCTTATGATTGAAATACATGTTCAGGAGTAGGATCTACGTATCTGTTTATTTGTTGCTCAATATTTACGAATGTTTCGTTTGCCATCACAATCTTTATCTTATTTGTTGTTAAGTATTGATTTGTAGAATAACATTGCTTCCTTTAACTGGGTGGCTGTTGCAGTTCTAAAAAAATGAATTCATATGGTATGGGTTTGTAGAATATTAACATTGCTTCCTTTAACCTGAATTCTCAAAAAAAAAAAAAAATCATATAAGGTTGATGAATGAAAGGATATTCAATTTGAACATCTGATAAACAAAATAATCTCCATTGTAATATTTAAAAGTCATAGTTTTAACAATATTACATGTTCTCATATCTACAGGGAACATAACAAAGGCGCTGACAAATTATCCAAGGAGGCTGCGTTGATGGACAAAGGTATTTGGGAGATCACAGAAATTCAAGGCCAACAGGAACACAAATATTATCACCGTCCATACATAGACCCGGGATACCAGACTACACCGGGTCATCAAACAATCTAAAGTTTTTTGCATGTATATGACAGATGAAATTTTGATAAGCTTAACATATTTTTGTTGAACAGTAAGATGTGTTGCCGAAAAGGCATACTGTAACAGCTCAACAGAATGCCCTGCGTGGCAAATCTGAACTGAAAACTGATACAGAATCTTTTTGCAAACGGTACAATGTACAAAGTGAACATCGGCATATGTGTAAAAGCATCTACAATATGTAATTTTCCTTAATAATGAAAATTACGGATTTTTCCAGTGGAAAAAAAAAAAAAATTTAGCTGTAACAATATTTTATTAATGTTATAATAAGTGAAGGGATACTACAAAGAAAATTATTGTAAAATTTAAACGTTTTTTTTAAAATTTAAATTAATAATATATTAATGTGTTAAGCGTAGACATGGCGGACGTAACAGAACATACTCGCAGATTTTAAATATGGCGGACGTAACAGAACGTACCCGACAGATTTTAACGGTGGCGCCCCTAACAACGACCAGCAGAACCTCGACCAGATGCGGCAATGAGACCAGCAGAACCTCAACCAGCAGAACCTCGACCAGCAACTCGCCCAAGAACCTGTAACAAGAACCTGTAACAGACATGAGATAGAAGAACGTCAGCGTTTGCAATAGAAATCCCCGTAAGATAAAAACATTCAAAAATGGTCCAGACGTAACAGAACATACGCTGCCGTTCTTCTGGACGTGACGATGAGCAGAACCTCGACCACCAACAGAACCAGACGTGACGATGAGCAGAACCTCGACCACCAACAGAACCAGCAGAACCTCGACCACCAACAGAACAGAAAAAGTCGCGCGAAAACAATCAAAACAGTAAACTAAATCCTTTCGCGGGCGATTTATTTATAAAAATGTAGTTCGGCCGAACTTCAAAGTTCGGCCGAACTCATAGTTCGGCCGAAATTCTAACTGAGTTCGGCCGAACTTTCAACTGAGTTCGGCCGAACTACCATTTCCGGTTTTCCAAAACTCCGGCAAAAATTCTGTTTGCTGCGCCGTCACTGTGCCATCAATCTAAATGGACTCAAAAGTTCGGCCGAACGTGATAAGACAGTTCGGCCGAACTATTAAAAAGTTCGGCCGAACTTTATAAAATGTTCGGCCGAACTATTGCCGAAAAATATTTTTTGCCCCCGATTCTCACAAAAGTGTAACCGAGCTTCACGTTTCCGCCCCTATGTAAAATAATTTCTTCTCAGTACACTTATGACCTTTAGTGTATTTGATATCACAACTATAGCAAATCCCTTTTGCTCCTTTTTCTTCCAATTTTTGTGGTGTCAACCTTGTAGGTTGTGGAAATCTAGGAGTAGCAACACTTCCATCTTTATAGTAGTGAGTGGTAGGCTTCCTTGTCACCATAATTTTACATTCTATTTTTCTTGCCAACCTAAATGACTTCTCCAATGAATCAGGTTCTAAAACACGAACTTCATGTTGGATGTTATACTTTAAAATACCTATGAAGAGATCAATCCTGTGTTCCTCTGGAATATTAGTTACTATTATATTCAATTTTTGGAAGTCCTCACTGTGCTGCCCCATTGGACTCTTTTGTTTGAGATTTATCAATTGGCTAAAGAAGGTGTTTCTCTTTGTATCCTCATAATGTGCTATCATGTCCTTCGTAAAAATTGACCAAGTGAAAATTTTTTTATGGGAGCAAAGCCATCGATACCATACAAATGTATTTTTTCCTAAATGTAAATTTGTGATGCGTACTTTTTGTGTGTTGTTCACATTATTGAGATCAAAATATTGCTCCATCTGTAGTATCCATGTTACAGGATCCTTTCCATCAAATTTCCTCCTATCCATTTTTGGAATATGGTGGTTCTTCCTTCCAACATTAAAGTTTATGAAATCATGATTAACATTTATTTTGTTCTCATCATGAGTTTCATCTACTATCTTTTCACCAATAGGAAACATTTCTTGTATCAAATTTGTCAAACCTTCCATGTCTGCTTTTAGATCCTTCTTCATGTTTTCCATTTTTTCATCGATCTTAGCTTCCATGTCATCAATCTTAGATTCCATGCCATCTTCCATGCCATCCATCTTAGCTTCCATGCCATACATGCCATTCTTCAAACCATCCATCTTAAATTCCATGCCTTTCTTCAAACCATCCATCTTAGTTTCCACGCCTTTCTTCAAAACTTCCATGTCATTTTTTTTTGCTCTTTGCGAGAGAGAAGTTTGTTGCACTTGATGTTGTAATTTTGATATGTCAGTTTGCCATTCTTTGTCTTCATGAGTCATAGTAGAGCCTTTTAAAGGCTTAATGGGTGTTGAATTATTTTTAGGGGCCATTTTAGAATCCAATACTGATATCTATTCTACAATATGCCCTAGGAATCAATTCAACTTGATTCTTAAAATAAGACTTATGAAATTTGGAAAAAAAAAATACACACCTTTTACTTGCTTTTGAGGAGCTCGATATTGAAATTGAATTGTCTCTATAATTGCAGATTCTCAATATCCAAAATTTTTCCCTTTAGTAGCCCTCTAAATCTTCTTTCAAATGCCATAGGTCTGATCTTATTTGGATTCTTCAAGAAACATTTATGTCCAATCTTCCACAATGACCCAATTATGGATTGGTTCAGTAGAGCGAACTTGTACGACTTGCCACGTGTCACTGTTTCCTCTTTTCACTCTAAAATTGATAGACATAAAACTATAGTCCGTGAACTTGCAGTAATTTTTCACATCATTCCAATCCGATGCTCAGAGAGAGAGTTATGAATATTTTCCCATGATCACCTCTTTGAGATGAAATTCAGAAGCCTGAAAAAGCCCTAACTTCCACAGATCATATCTCCACCAATATTACGAACCAAGATCTGAAATTGAGCAAAATTGTTCCTTAGGATTTCAGATTCGCACTCTAAAAATTTCAGCTTCTGAACCTTCATAGAAACAAATTTATAACGAAAATTCCACGATGACCTATTTAGGTTAAATTTAGGAGCCTGGAAAATGACCTACCTTCCACAGATCATATCTTCGAAAATATTGTGAACCAAGCTCGAAAATTTTGCGACGATGTTCCTCACAATTTTGGCTTCGCACTCTACAAATTTCAGCTTCTGAGCCTTTGTAGAAAAAACGTTATTGCGAAAATTCCACGATGACCTATTTGGAGGAGAAAAACCCTAGAATCCCAAAGCTTTGATACCAAATGTTGTGAAACTAGCTCCAAAAATAGAAGAAAAGAGATATCAACGCCTTAGAAATAAGCTACTTCAAGGGGGCAACCTCCAATACATTACATGAATGAACAATTCTTGGATGATACAAATTACAAAACCTCCTTTCTATATATAGGAGTCCATGGGGCCACAATGTAATCCTAGTGGGCCATAATGTAATCCTAGCCGACCTAATAATAATAATTTAAGGGCACAATAATAACAATATGGGGGTTACAGGGGTACAGTAATAACAATAAGGGGGTTAAACTAACAACAATAAGGTACTATACTAGTAATATAGGGACCTAACACATCAAGTGATTCAAAAGGAGTTTTAAGATTAAGGCATTTAGTTGGACTCATATTTTTTAAGTAAAATGAAGTGTTGATTGGTTCAGTCCAAAATCCATTGTATAGACCCTTACCTTGTAGAATACTTCATGCACACTCGACAAGGGTTCTATTCTTTCATTCTGCAACTCCATTTTGTTATGGAGTGTGAGGTACTATGAACTATTGAATAATCACATGATTTTTGCAAAATTTCATGAACTCTCCCAACTTGTAGTCTCCCCCTTCATCTAAGCAGAGAATATTAACGAATTTCCTTGTTTTCTTCTCCACCATATTCTTAAATTCTTTCAAGAATTGAAATGTGTGGCTCTTTTTTTGATAAAATATATCCAAGAGAATCTAGTGCAATCATCAGTAAAGACTAAAAAATAATATGCACCACCTAGCGACCTAATCGGCATAGGTTTGCATATATATATATATATATGCATAAGCTCCAAAATATATCTTTTCTTCCTATCAACATTCAAGGGAAACTCTTCCCTATGCATTTTCCCTAATGCACATCCATCACAATCTAAATAAACATTATGAAAAGAAGAAATTACATCAACCATACCTTTCTTTTGAAGCAACATGACATCTTTTAGGTTATGATGAATGAATCTCTGATGCATAATATTATCGATTTTCAATCATGTTGAAACTAGAGCTTGGTGTGGGATGCTCTTGGAATTCAACCTATACGGGCTTCCCACACACACTCCTGATGCGATTGGTTCCTTCTTATTGTCCTTTATGACACAATATGTTTTGAATAATTGAACTTGCAGGTCCTGATATTTTATCATTGACATGGAGATTAAATTATTCTTGATCCCGGGTACATACATTACATTTTTAATATATCTGATATTACCGCAAGGCATCATCACTGGAATATCACCATACCCCTTAATATCATAACCTCTGTTATCACCTAAATAAATTTTAGCCCCACAAGTAGTTTCTTCCAAATTCTTGAACCAATTTCTATTACCTGGCATATGTGATGATGCACTTCAATCAACGAACCATATTTTGATTTCATCCTCCTTAAAAGCTGAAAGAGCACAGTCAGCAACAAATAATCAAGGATCGTGACTGTGACCTTCATCGACAAAGTGTCATGTGTGCTTTCTCTATTTATTTCTAGCCTCATATGTTTGTTTCTTAAAAAAAAACTTAGCTAGATGACCAGTTTTCCTAAAGTAAAAACATTTAATGCCATAAATGCTACTTGTTTGGTCTCAACCTAGTCTCCTAAATTGAGTTCATTTAATTGTCAACCAGGGTTGGTAAACTGCTGAAGTGAAGTGCACTGTATGTGCCTAGGTGTTTGTCTCTTAATGCGTTGTGTTTAGTGTTTTATGATTTTTTTGGTCTTTTGTGATGATTTATGATGTTTTTGGTCTTTTGATAGTTTTATGTTCACAAGGAAAATGACTGAAAAGCTAGTGGAAAGAAACTAATGATTGAAAACAGAGTGAAGCCTAATTGGTTGATGACAAATGACAAATGCAATTGTAAATATTGAAACAGAATGAAATCTAAACTATGACTAAGCAGAAACAAAGCTTGATAATGAATTTTAAGAAAATGACTCAAAACATAAACTCAACTTGTCCAATTCTTTCATCAAAGGTATTTTGAAAGAGATTTTGAGAAATGGTCAGCTAAGTATGCAAATTCTCCTAATCTAAACAATTAAACAACTAGCTTATAATGATGCTACATTTTATCCATGATTAGAGATTTGTTGAAGCATATTTGGAGGAAAACATTGATACCATCATAAGATCTTTACTCTGAGACTAGTTCCTAACTCTATTCTGCAACTTAGTGAATCATCACTAAACCTTGCCCAAGAGTTATAGATTTCTTTTTAAAGTAGTCTTTTGAGAAAAGGTTCTGTTTATGAAGTAGGAAAGAAGTTGCAAAAGTACCTCAGGCCTTGAAATGATATTGTCTTCTGTTCCTATGTTTATGAATCAATTCTAGAATTGGAACAAGAAGAGGTTTGTAAATAATGAAGGCTGTTTTGTTAAGTTTAACAACTGAAGTAATATAATATGCAGTGGATGATAACTAAATGTGGAGTGCAAATGCAATGAGTTAAGCTAATACTGAACTTAAGATGCCAGTAGTCTAAAAAAGTGCTGAACTAACAAGTCATTATCAAACTCAAAACAAAATAATAGAGCATGAGTTGAATGCAATTAGACTCTGGAGTATCCTAACTAAGCTATCATGCATTATTCTATGGAATTATACAGTCTATTTGTCCATCATGATTGGTATTTTGGAAGAGTTTCTTAGAACAATCCCGACTGTACAATTCAGTGCAAATGCAAACATAAAGACTGAAAGAAATTTGAAAACTAAGGTATCACAGTTGTCTCCTACCCATCATTATGATATTTTGGAAGAGCGTTTTAAGAGCAAGATCAGCTATGTTACTTAGTGAAAACAAACAACTAAAACATTCATCATCACAGTCATGCTTTGGACATCATAAGGATTTTTTGGAAGAGTTTCTTCTTTTGGAAGAGTGTTTAGAACAAATGTAACTGTGATAGTGAACAAAAGAAACTACAATTAAATCCTACAACACTATAGCCATTTCCCATTCATTATCATAATCTTTTGGAAGAGTTTCTTATTTTGGAAGAGTTTTTAGAATGAGTATAACTATAGTGGCTATGAAATTAACTATGCACTCAAATTTCAAAAACGCAAAGGCAACTAAGATACTTATGTAAATTACGCAAGTAAAACCATGCAGGAGGCATGGGCCCTCTACCACTAGACGGAATCTAACTCCAAATCAAATCAACGCTTTCAAAACAATACTGTCTTCTTCATTAAAGGAGAAATAACTTGAACAGAGCAATTTGCGTCTTCAGAAATGTAGCACAAAATCTAAGCAAAATCTGGAACAAAATCTAGCCTAGCTCTCGGTTTCCCAAGTGTTTTTATAACAAATTTACATAACAAGACTTGCAAAAATTCCAGGATGATTGTCTTTCCTTATCGAAATCACATTAGGAATCTTGAAGTGGATACGTAAAAATAAAAAGGACATCTGGACTAAGACAGTCCTATTAGAAGTCTACCTTCCTAAATGTGTTCCCACGTACCAAAACCATATCCAGAATTCGGTGTTTCCTTCATGGTGAGCAACGAACAATGTAGACATGACGTGGAATATACCCATATGGAGTTTTTCTTGAGAGGCCACCTGGAACATACCCAAACGTGAAGACAGCTGCAGAATTGCTGGTTAGCTATGGAATGTCTGCATTCTGCAGCTAGTTCCGGTCAAAATGCATTACAATGACAAAAATCACAAAACTTAGCAAGTCAGTCATGTAATCATTCTAAAAGTAATTTTAACTAAATTCATTGATCAATTGGGTCTGGGATAACAATGGACAAGGGAAAATGAGGTAAAGTAAGATGAAAGAAAGAACAATTTTGAGGCTCAACATACCCCCACTGCTGACTTCTTGCATGTCCTCATGCAACTTATTCCATAAACTCAGAGGCTTCTGCAAGAACATCTAATCCTCTCCTTCTCCTTTGCCTGGAAGCTAGAGATCTTCTGGGTTTTCTGATGACAAGTTTGAACCTTAAGTTGGTAAGTTCCCTGATTAGCTTCTTATTCCTCTTTTTCAACTTTTCATTAGCCTTTTCCACTTTGTCCATATGTAGAGATAAGGTTGAGTTCATATCGGTTTTGAGTTTGACTTGTTCCTTCATAATATCATTCTCATTTTTGATGTGTCTATTAAGTATTTCCAGCTCATACCTATCCCTTCTTAACACATCTATTTCGAACAGTGGAGGACTAGGGGTTCTCTCTCTACTCTCTGAAGCTTTCCTTTCCAAAGTTTCAACATAGTCATAAAATTCTTGCTGAGCAGGGTAAATTTCAGGGGTTCCTTCATTAAAATCCTCTTCAAAATCTTCTTCAATAGATGTTTCCTCATCTTCTATATTTATCACCCCTGCTTGTTTGATCCGAGTTTTCCTTAGTTTCCCTTTTAGTCTATGGCTTCTTTTTGGCTGGGAAGATCCCTCTCCTTTCTCTATGGCATATTTCCTGATTACCTTCTCTTTCTTAAGTTGTCTCTTGATTTGAGTCAACTTCTCTGAGATGATTTCCTCACTACTTTCTTGGACTGTTTTGTCAATTTCAATTTTTGAAGCTCTCCATTTTCTGCTTCTCCTTGTAGGCTATTGTTCAGGTGAGGGCTCTTTTGGTTCTTCAAAATGATTTCTTATCAAGAAATTTTCCCAAGTATCATTTGTTTTGGCTAAATGGTGTTCAATTAAAATTTTAACCAAGCCATGATGATACAGAGTTGTCTCTAAAAATTGAACCCTTCTTTGAACACAAGAAGCCATATTTTTCAAACTTTGAAGCAAGAAATAGGGTAAGTTTAACTCTTCCCCCAGAAAACGCTTTATCAGTCTAATGTGGTAAACATAAAATGTGCCATATCTACCCTCACATGTAATCAATTTTTGCAGAATAAGTAGTATGTTTCTCCATTTATTTTTCAATGCAGAACTTGGAATTCCCTTCTTAAACACAGTGATATCCATACCTGTTGATTTTAGAATTTGCTTCCAGGATTCATTATGGAATTCTCTGTTTTTGAACCATATCTCTCCATTTCTAAGAAATCCTGTAGCTTCTGCAATGAAAACTTCAGTGACAGTGAATTTAACATCCCCCACTTCAACCTCAGCTCCTCTAAATGACCTTGCAAATGTTTTAGTGACTTCTTTGTGGAAGCCATTAAATTTCTCAAGAAATTGTAGCCATCCGACCTACTGCAACATTTCTTTACATTGAGGGTATCCTTCCAAGTATTTTGTACCCATTGGTTCGGTTCTTACAATAAGACCCATAATCTTCAATGTTTAGATTAATATTCTTTTTGCCCACGGAAACAATAAATTTCACCTTTTAATTGATATACCTTTGGTTCTCAGTGACAATGGCTTCAAACTTCGGACTGATATGCCTCTGTTTGAAAATGACAACGGCTTCAAACTTCGGGCTGATATGCCTCTGGTTGACAGTGACAACGGCTTCAAACTTAGGGCTGATATGCCTCTGGTTGACAGTGACAATGGCTTCAAATTTATCACTGATATATCTCTATCTCTTGGTGATAATGGCTTCAAATTCCACATTGCTATACTTCTGTCTCTCAGTGACAAATGGCTTCAAATTCCACATTGCTATACCTCTGCGTTTATAGTGATAATGCTCAATCTCTGCTCACAGTGATAGGGCTTTGATACTCAAACTGATATACCCTTTGCTCTGCTCACGGTGATAGGAATATCTCTATTTTGCGGAATGAGGTGCTGGCTACAGAATGGAGTGATGGAAGTAGTTACGGAAATGAGTTAATGGAGTGAAGTGGAGAAAACGAATTGATGAGTGAAAAGACGGCGGAGATTTTTACAATGGAAAAGAAAATCATCATTGAATGATTTGGTTGGGTGACGTGAGGAAATTAAACACTTCAGCCTTTTTAGCCGCTTAAATGATGTCGGGTATAGAATTTGAAATGAGAGATTTTAATCCAAAGTTTGTGGAGGGTATTTTGGTCATGATCAATAAAAATAATTAAAACAACTTTTCGAAATGATTCATAACTAAAACTATGCTAAACCTTATGAAATGCCATTATAATCAAAACTTGTTACCTCTGCTTTTCATTTGATTTTTGTAGTCTTTGTCTTCTTTGTTCTCCTTTGGAAGAGTCTTCATAATCCTTCTTGATTTTTCTTATTCATGGATACACTGGATCATCTTGTTGCAATTCAAATGTCTGCTGATTAGTGCCTTTAGGATTTGTAGCTGCAGAATGAATGTCTGGCTGTGGAAAGTCTGATCAGCTACAGAATATCTGTTAAGTTGCAGAATGTACCTGTAGAGCATTTTAATCATGGAATGGAGTGGTTTGGGACATAAGTGAAATGTTATATGGCATGAATGAAGATGAATGATGAGTTATGATATGTGTGAAGGGGATGATGAAATGGAATGGATTCAGTTTATGAAATGGAGTGGAAGAATATAAGAACTGCCCTGCAATCCATGAAATTTGTTATTCATTTGCAGCAAGACTTCAAACTTTAAATTTTGACATGGAAATGAGGTGGATGAAGTATGGAATGAGATGAATGAAATATGGAATGAAGTAAAGTATGAATGAATAAATGAAATGGAGTATGGATGGATAAGTGAATGGAATGAAATGAGATGGATCATAAGTGTTGAGAATGCAGCAAGATGATGGAGCTTAGTGAAATGAAGTCGCCTTCACTAAGTGGGCCCGCAGGCAAATTCTGGCGCAAAGTCTATTTTTAGACTATGTCTATGTTTAGACATACGGAGCATGGTTCGGGGATTCCAGTTTGAGATTCTTGGAGTATGCGACATGTTGGTAAAAATAGATGAGACTCTATTTTTAGGTCAAAAGAGGTCAAAGGCTATTTTTAGACTGCCTCTCCTAAAAATATGGAAGTCAAATATTATTTACCCTTAATAATATTTGGACTCTAAACAGCAGTTTACTCTCTTGGAGCACTTCAGTTCGAGCTACAGAAGTGGCTCATGCATCTGACAGAGGAATTATGCTATTCCCAAGGGTTTGATGGCATCATGCATGGTTGAATTCAGTTAGGACTTCAGTGGCAGAAGTTTGGTGGAGTTAATGAGACAGCTAGTGGAGTTGTGTTTCGTTTATTTTAGTTGAACTAGTTGAGATTAGTTTAACTAGCTAATCAATTAGTTATGAGTGGAGTGAATTAAATATTATTTAATTCATTAATTAGTAACTCATTATTCAACTCAAGAACACATCAGTTCACTACAGTGCATGATCAGTTCAGTGGAGACCGGTGAAAGAGGTAGATGAAAGGGTGGAGTTAGCTATCAGTGGCGACATCAGTTGTGCATGAGATTTGCACCACACTTGGAGGAATTTCCCATGATGATTGCGTTGTCAAGCCAAGGAGATTCGAACCTTGGATCTCTATATAGACATGCCTGGATTGCGCAATAGAGGCAAGGCAATTGGCGGTGAGTTTTGAACCAGTAACCTGTTCAAAACCAAGCTAGATTGTGTGTAACTTCATGAGAAAGTACTGAGTACTTGTGAGGAGTATTGTACTGAGTTTGTTACATGATTTCTCCATTATAATATACACAATAGCTGCGGGGTTTTCAGCTATAAGCTTTCCCCCATACATACTGTGTTAATGTGTATGATGATTTGATGTGTTATCGCTTGATTTTATTTCCGCATGTTTGATGATCTGAGTTGATCTGAGTGGAAGAGATTATGTGTTGCATATAAATTCGAATTGTATGTGATCAGGATAGTCTCGGTGGATAATTAATTATTATTCAGCAAATTTATACATGGTATCGGAGCTATTGAAGCAGAGATTGATCATCACAGTGATTACAAACTTATTTCGGTAGACAGAGTCTGCATGCGGGCCAGGTAGCCTCTGGATCCATCCTTTCTTTGAAAGGTGATATATCCAGTAAACGCCCCTTGCAGTCAATCTCTGTGCTAGAAATAATTTTTTCTCACAGATCTAGAGCGGTTGAGCTTTGAGGTGGAATTCGAATTTTGCAGCAGTTTTTGTTTTCTTGGTGCCGGTGTTGAAAATGTCTTTCAACGGTTTGCGACTCGAATATGCTCTTGAAGGCAGTTCGAATTATGTTGCATGGAAGGATCGCATGGAAGCAATATTAGAAGATAATGGTCTGAAGGAGTTCGTAGATACGGATGTCCAAAATCCCACTGATCCTGCTGAAGTCGATGCATGGCAAAAGAAGATGGCGAAGTGTCGAAGGATTCTGTTGGAGGGCGTCAAGGATCATATTGTATCTAGCCTGCATGGAAAGGCTACTCCATATTTAATGTGGAAATATTTGATGGATCTATTCCAGAGTAAGAGCGACCAAAGGAAGCTGGCACTCAAAGATAAGCTCAGGAACATCAATATGGAGAAAGGCGATAGTATCGCCAAATACCTCACGAAGTTCACTCAATGCAGACATGAGCTGGGAAGTGTGGGGGTGACTGTCGAAGATGAGGACATGGTCGAACTGGCTCTCCTTGGTCTTCCGAAGGCTTGGCACTCATATCAAGATAGTGTCAATGGTCGGGAGAAGCTGCCGGGATGGGAGCGCCTTTGGGCGGATCTAATGCAGGAGGAGATAAGGAGGACTACTCGAGATGGATCTTCATCAAAGGGAGCTGATGAAGAAAATTGCGCTTTGGTGGCCAAAGCAAAGAAGGGGAAGGGTAAGAAAACCTCTCATTCTGGTGCAAAGGGCAAGAAGCAGAATATGGCGAAAGTGAAGTGTTTTCACTGCCATGATCACGGACATTATGCTACCAATTGTCCAAAGAAGAAGAAGAACAAGCAAGCGGGAAGATCTGCAGATGGAGAAGCTTTGGCTTCACAGTTCGAGCTTGACTTTTCACCAATCGCATGCTTGGTTTCGAGTGTGTTGGGATCGGTGTGGTTCTTGGACAGTGGTGCGTCATTTCATATGACGGGAGATCAGGATTTGTTCTCAGATCTGGAGGACAAAGATTTGGGTGTGCACATCGAGATGGGCGATGATGGTAGATACAGTGCGACTGGTATCGGTACCATATCCTTTTAGAGGGAGTCTGGTAAACCCTTTGTATTAAAGGATGTCATGCATGTACCTGGATTGAAGAAGAACTTGATCTCTGTGGCGATGTTGGAGGATAAGGGGTATGATGTGGTCTTCAGCGAAGTAAAAGCCTTCCTGCGCAGTAAGACTACTGGAGAGACCCGGAAGATAGGGGTTCGGACCAAGAACCTTTATCAGTTGCAGGTAGATGGCTGCGCAGCTATGGCATGCAAGGCGGGAGAAGTGGTGAGCCGGGATGATGAGGGTGAACTGTGGCATAGGAGATTGGGCCACCTTCACCATGGAGCTTTGAAGATTCTGCAGCAGATTTCTACTGGACTTCCTAAGGGCACCCTTGCGCAGTCAGATCAGTGCAAGGGGTGTACTTTAGGGAAGTATGTGAAAGCCACCTTTCGCGAGAAGGATAGTCGCGCCACGACGATCCTTGAGAGAGTTCACACAGACGTGTGTGGTCCTTTCTCAGTTGCTTCGACAGCAAAGCACAAGTATTATGTGATCTTTGTTGATGATTTCTCTTGAAAGTGCTGGATCTTCTTCATGCAGAAGAAGAGCGATACATTTGCGAAGTTCTGTGAGTTTAAAGCACTGGTCGAGAAGGAGTCGGGGAAGAAGGTGATTTTCCTATGGAGTGATAACGGTGGTGAATTCATCTCGGCTGAATTCAAGGAGTTCTGCAGCATAGAAGGGATTCGGAGAGAGCTCATCGCACCCCATAACCCATAGTAGAACGGGGTGACTGAGCGGAAGAATAGAACGATCGTGGGTGCTGCACGGGCGATGTTGCATGATTAGGGCTTACCCCTTCACTTGTGGGCTGAGGCATGCAATACAACAGTGTATGTGCAGAACCGTTGTCCTCACAAGGTTCTTGGCATGAGTACACCGGAGGAGGCTTATTCTGGCAAGAGGCCTGATATTTCCCATTTGCGGATCTTTGGTTCTCCTGTCTACATGCATGTGACGAAAGATGCGAGAAGGACGCTAAAACAACTGCTGAGGTTGGAATATTTGTGGGGTACACTGATACACCTCACAACTATCGGGTGTATTTGTTAGAAAGTCACAAGACTGTTGTGCGACGAGATATAAAATTTCAGGAGGAGAAAGCCATGCAGTGTTCGCTTGAGAGGGAGCTACACTTGCATGCAGATGAGGAGCTGTTAGTTCCTAAGGAGGAGCTTCCGGATGTAGATCAGCCACAAGAGGAAGTCTAGGAGGTGGAAGAAACCACCCATGCAGTGCCAACCATCAGAGGGCGCATGCGCACTACAGAAGCTGAGCGACTGGCTCGGGATGCAGAGAAGGTTTTAGGACCACCTACAGCACAGTGCAGATAGAGGCAGTCACCGGATCGGTACACTAGATACATGGCTCTTGTGAGTCAATGTGTTGTGACGGAGCCATCCTCTTTTGAGGAAGCTGTGGAGGAACCCGCATGGGTTGATGCCATGATTGAAGAATATGATTCGATCATCAGGAACAGTGCATGGGAGATTGTCCCAAGACCGGTGGGGAAATCAGTGGTGGGTTGGCGATGGATCTACAAAGTGAAGCAGGCGACTAACGGGAGTGTGGAGAAGTACAAGGCGAGATTTGTCGCCCGTGGCTTTTCACAGATCGAGGGGATCGATTATGAAGTGAAATTTGAACCTGTCGCAAGGTACTCTTCCATACGGACGATCCTTGCTCTCTCAGCGCAGATGGGGTGGCACATTCATCAGATGGATGTGAAGACTATGTTCCTCAATGGAGTTATTGAGGAGGAGGTGTACATAGAGCAGCCTGAAGGTTTCGAGATCTTCAGCAGTGAGTTGCATGTGTGCCGACTCAAGAGAGCACTGTACGGGTTGAAGCAAGCACCTCGTGCTTGGTACACTCGGATAGACAACTACTTCAACGGGCTTGGATTCTCCAAGAGTGAGCCAGATCCAAACCTATACCAGATTGTGGTGGAGGGGAAGCTGTTGATCATCGTACTGTATGTAGATGATCTAATTTTGACTGGCGATAAGCAGTTGATACTTTCATGCAAGGAGGATCTTGCACGAGAGTTTGAGATGAAGGACTTGGGAATCCTTCATTATTTCCTGGGATTGGAGATTTGGCAGTGCAGCAGAGGACTGTTTGTTTCTCAGGGCAAGTATGCTCGGGAGATTCAGGAGAGGTTCAACATGCAAGGCTGCAAGCCTGTTGACACTCCTCTTCCTGGTGGTTGGAGGAAGGAGGATACTACTTCAGCAGAGGTAGTGGATGCCGCTGTCTATCGATAGTTGGTGGGTTCGTTTATGTATCTGGTCAGTACACGACCCGATATATGCTATGCAGTTAACCATCTTTCGCAAGCTATGGTTAAACCTACCAAGCTCTTTTGGAAGGCAGGCAAGCATGTATTGAGCTATATCAGAGGCACATCGGGATATGGTTCATGGTACAGACAGGAGGATCAGTTGAGGCAGCATGGCTTCACAGATTGGTATCATCATATCAGAGATTGTGTTCAGCAGAGAATCATGATGCTTTCATATGTTCCCACGGAGGATCAAGATGCCGACATCCTGACGAAGGCGCTCACCAGGAGCAAGTTCGAATTCCACAGAGGTAGGATAGAGGTTGTAGATAATCCATATCTTGCTGAGAGGGAGTGTTGAGAATGCAGCAATATGATGGAGCTTAGTGAAATGAAGTCGCCTTTACTAAGTGGGCCCGCAGGCAAATTATGGCGCAAAGTCTATTTTTAGACTATGTCTATTTTTAGACATATGGAGCATGGTTTGGGGATTCCAGTTTGAGATTCTTGGAGCATTGGTCATGTTGGTAAAAATAGATGAGACTCTATTTTTTAGGTCGAAGAGGTCGAAGTCTATTTTTAGATTGCCTCTCCTAAAAATACGGAAGTCAAATATTATTTACCCTTAATAATATTTGGACTATAAACTACAATTTACTCTCTTGGAGCACTTCAGTTCGAGCTACAGAAGTGGATCATGCATCTGACAGAGGAATTATGATATTCCCGAGGGTTTGATGGCATCATGCATGGTTGACTTCAGTTCAGACTTCAGTGGCAGAATTTTGGTGGAGTTAATGAGACAGATAGTGGAGTTGTGTTCTGTTTATTTTAGTTGAACTAGTTGAGATTAGTTTAACTAGCTAATCAATTAGTTATGAGTGGAGTGAATTAAATATTATTTAATTCATTAATTAGTAACTCATTATTCAACTCAAGAACATATCAGTTCACTACAGTGCATGATCAGTTCAGTGGAGACCAGTGAAAGAGGTAGATGAAAGGGTTGAGTTAGCTATCAGTGGCGACATCAGTTGTGCATGAGATTTGCACCACACTTGGAGGAATTTCCCATGATGATTGCGCTATCAAGCCAAGGAGATTCGAACCTTGGATCTCTACTTAGACAGGCCATGATTGCGCAATAGAGGCAAGGCAATTAGTGGTGAGTTTTGAACCAGTAACCTGTTCAAAACTAAGCTAGTTTGTGTGTAACTTCATGAGAAAGTACTGAGTACTTGTGAGGAGTATTGTACTGAGTTTGTTACATGATTTTTCCATTATAATATACACAATAGCTGCGGGGTTTTCAGCTATAATCTTTCCCCATACATACTGTGTTAATGTGTATGATGATTTGATGTGTTATCGCTTGATTTTATTTCCGCATGTTTGATGATCTGAGTGGAAGAGATTATGTGTTGCATATAAATTTGAATTGTATGTGATCAGGATAGTCTCGGTGGATAATTAATTATAATTCAGCAAATTTCTACAATAAGTACAATGGATCTGAACTTATGATTTTGTAACAGCTGCTTGCAAAAACAAAATGGAATAGTTAGTGTTAGAGAGACTCTGATTTTCACCCTATCTTTTCTGTATAAACATGCCAATCAATGATTGGTTTTCATGTTTATACCTTTATTTTTTATTTTCTTATTATTATTTTTTATTTTTCAAAAGAGAAATGCTTCAGAAAATTTAATCAAGTTGATAAAGAAGAGAGATTCTTCTTCATTAACTTCACATCACTGCTTTCTTGGAACTTCTTGACAAATTATTCTCTTGAGAGTGGTTTGTGATACAACTTCAATCTATGACCATTCACAAGAAAAGTGACCTCTTCTTCATCTATAGTTCTGATTTTTACTGCTCCATTATCAAAAATTTCAACAATTTCATATGGCCCAAGCCAATGTGTCTGAAATTTACCTTGAAAATCCTTGAATTTTGAATCAAACAAGAGAGCCCAGTCACCTTCTTTGAATTTCTTCTCTTTGATGTAATTTTCATGCCATCTAGTCCTTTGTTGTTGGACTAGACTTGTTTTCTGAACTGTATCTTGTCTGATCTCATCCAATTCATTAATCCGCTCCAGTCTATGCTTTTTTGCCTCCGTTAAATCAAGTCCTAGCTGAACTGCCATATTGAAAGTTTGAATTTGGAACTCTATGGAAACAAAACTTTCTTTCCATAAACAAGTTCATAAGGAGTATGGCCTGTTGTGTTTCTCCATGTAGTTCTATAGGCCCACAAGGCTTCAGGAAGCCTATCTACCCAATCTCTTCTATGTAAATGAACAATCTTTGTTAGGATTACTTCAATGACCTTATTAGTAGATTCCACTTGAACATTTGCTTGTGGATGGTAAGGAGTAGATTTTCTATGCCTGATTTTGTATCTCTCCATCATTTGCTCCACTAGCCTTGATGTAAATTGAGCTCCTTGATCTGTAACAATTTCCCTTGGGACACCAAAACGAGTAAAAATATCCTCAAAAATAAAAGTAACTACAGATGCTTCATTAGCAACAAGTAATGGTTTAGATTCTACCCATTTAGGTAACATGTCGATTACCAAACTAATATACTACCTTTTAGTCTTGATGGAGGACTAATATAGGTCCCTACCACAAATCAAAAAACCCATTTTTCAAAAGGTTCAATATGTACATGAGGTTGTAATGGCATCTCTCACCTGGGAGAAGGTTTCCTACCCTTTGGAAGCTGTCACACCTTTTGACATACTCTTTATCTTTAAACAAGGATGGCCCAATAATATCCTAAATTAAGGATCTTATAGGTTGTCCTCTTATCGTAAAGTGTATAAGCTACAAGGTTCATCATGACATGCTTCATCTCGAGGCATCTCATCTTCACGAACACACCTTCTAATGATCAAATCTAGACTGTCTTGTACAACTCATTAGCACGACCCATGAATATTTTGCATTGTCATAAATAATTTTTCTTTATCCCTTGCATTCATTATTGAAGGAAATTTTCATGAAACTAAATAATTAGCAATATCGGCAAATATGTAAGGTTTGAGTAGAGGGTGCAAAAAGATATTCATCGGGAAATTGATCTTCAGGCGGAGTGTCATCTTTGATATTTTGGAGTCTAGATAGGAAATTAGCCTCACGTGTTTTGTTTTCCAGGCCTATCTAGAATGGTAATGTTGAATTCTTGTAAGAGAAATAACCATCTTGTAATGCATAGTAGTAGTGATTTGTTCATTAAGTATCTAATTACGAGAATGATCGGTGTGAACAAAAGTTTCGCCTTTTTGTTATATAGTGTACGAATTTGTTTATGGCATGAACAATAGCTAAAAAACTCTTTTTTTCGATTCTGGTAGTTTAAATCTGCGGGAATCAAATTTTTTGGTATAGTAGATGGCATAGATCATATTTACCTTATCTTTTTAACTCCCTAGAGGGCGCCCATCGGAGCTTATCTGTCGAGATATGAAAGGTAACTTCCGAGTTAGGTCTTTATAATATAGGTCTTCGAGGAAATTTTGGTTTTACCAGGGTTTCAAAAGCTAAGCGGCAGTCCATTTGAATTCACAATCTTTGGTAAGTAATTTGAAGAGTGGAGATGCTATCTTAGTGAGTTTTCTATAAATCTCAGATAATGTATCACGGCCAAATCTAGAAGAAAGCTAACATCTCTTTGACAACTTGGAGCAGATAAGTTAGAGATGACTTCAACTTCGACTCATCAACTCTAATCCCATCCACAATGTGATGCTAAAACAATACCTTCGTAAACATCTTGTAAAACATTTTCATAACTAAGTGAAAGATTTGCTTCGACATCTCTTTAAAACTTTTTTCCAAGTTTTTCTAAAGCGCTGCGAATGAGTCTCCATAAAGCGCTGAAATCATCCATGTGCACCTCTCACAATCATGTATTAGATACAGAAAAAAAGTTCCATTCAATATGCCATTCAGGAATCTTGCGGGTGCATTGCATAATCCAAATGGAAATAATCGGTGGCATAGGTACCCCAGGACGGGTAAATGTGGTTTTGTCTTGATCTTCAAGTGCTACTTGGATTTGGTGTAACCACTAAACCCATCTAAGAATGAAGTACTTTTTTGCCGGCTAATGTATCGACACTTGATCTATGAGGTAAGGAAAATGGTCTTTAAAGAGTAGCTTTTGTTTAGTTCTGGGTAGTCAACACATACCCTCCATTTACCATTTTTTCTTTGGCACAATTACCCGAAAGGAGAAACCTTATTGCTTGAAATGGGATAGTGAAATTGACATTTAACAATTTTTGCAATTCTTCTTTATAATTCCTAAGATTTGGATTCATCCAGTCTTTGAGGGTTGTCGATTGGTTTGAAATTTTCCTCTATATAGATGTGATGAGTGCAAGTCTTGGGGCTTATCCCTTTCATGTTAGTGTATTCCCATGCCATAATAAGGAATATATGCTGACTCACTCTCTTGTTTATTTGAGATTTTCTGGACAACATTTTATGTTCAAGGTTTTGCCTGGAAAAATTTCACTTGTAGAAGTACGCCGTTTATCATAGAATGAAAGACATCTGCCTTGATGACAAAAACTCAATGTTTGTGGATATACTAGTGATTCATGTTGTGTGTTACGCGGAGAGGATTCAAAATTTTCATTATTGAAATTTGATTATCTTCACTAATTTACGAAATTGTGAAGAGGTTATCAACTCCTCTCAAAGCTGGAGAGTATCATTAAATCTATAACCACCTGATGGGGAGGACAAGTAATTTCTAGGCCAGAACCTATGACCATACTATCACTTGATCCTAACTAATAAGCATCATTGTAGCCAACCAAGGTCTTCCTAATATAGCAAGGGATGGCCTCTAGATTATTCTTGAGGTTAGGATCATGAAATCCATAGGGTACTCCCAAGAATCTAGGGACCTTGGAATGTCAATATTCCTATTACCCCATCTGGTTTGATCACATATCTAATGCACTTTGGTGGCAATAGTGTGGGTGTAAAGAGAAGATTGGAAGTTTCGGTTTATCATGATTTGTCTACTCATGATATTGATTCTTTGCTCCTAAATCAATGAGTGTGTTTTTGGATTTCAATTCCATTGATGTGAATTTTGACAATATTGGATTTCTATGGGTCAAGATACTTTGGAATAGAAATCTTGCCCATCATAACTACCGCTATTTGTCTGCGGTTGAATTTTGTTTCTCTTATTCTTTTTTCTTGTTTTCTTCATACTCAACTCCTTTATTGTTTTGGCTAAAATTGGAATTTCCTTGATGGCTTGTAATAATGGAATTTTGTGCAAAAATTTCTCTGACTCATCTAGGAAATCCTAATTAGGCACCATGATTTGTTTTTCTACACCTCTATCAATTTGTAGTCTTTTCAGGAAAGGGAGGGGGTATAAGTAGATGTAGATGGTTGCTCTAATACGGGAGTTGAATTTATTTGGATCCCTTTGCTTTAATTTTTTCGGTGTTTGGGTCTTGAAGGAGATGTGTCTTCCTCGAGACTTTTATTCTTAGTAGAGTCTTCCTCGAGAGTTATCCTTGTTCTTGTATAATCACAGAAGGTTTCCTCTTTTCAAGTATTCTTCCAGACCTAAGTTGAACATCACTAAGGTCTAGAGGAGTAATTAAATAAGTTGGAAACCGTTGGCCTTCTATCATGTATGTATTCTGAGGATTTTTATTATTGGGGTTTGGTATGGGTTGAGCAGGAAATTGATTTGATTTTTGAGGAAATGGTAATGGGAGTGGTTGATTTTGATGTGGTTGGTTCTGATGATGTTGTTGAGGATTTTGTTGAAAATTTTGTTGAAGATTTTGAGGAAAATTTTGTTGAGGATTTTGAGGGTAAAAATGTGGGTATGGTGGATAGGATGGTGGATACTGATAGTATGGGGAATATCTTCCATAGGGACTTTGTGATCCTTGTGACCAAGCTGGAGATTGATTTTGAAATTGAGACCAAGGTTTCTGCCAATAATTCCAAGGTGGAGGTTGATTATACATTTGATCATGGAATCCTTGTGTCTGAGGTCCTTGCCAAGGCCTTCTAGATACAAAATTGAGGGACTCTGTGGAATCAGTAGGAGTTTCCTCCCGAAAGACAGCTTTGAGACCAGGAAGAGAAGGAAAATTCTTGGTCTCATGTTTTTCAGAACATATGACACAGGTTTCTACAACTTTTACATCCAAAGGACACTCTCTCAAGGCATGTTTCTTTCTACATTTGGGACAAAAGATTGCCAAAGCATCAGATTCAACCTTCTGCTTGTTTTGTATCTTAAGGGTGTCTATTTTTTCACTAAGACTCCCTAAGATGTTAGATTTAAAATCATCAAGCATATGTCCTATTTCTGATCTACTTACTATCCCAGAAGCAGACTTACTTGCCCTTGCAAGAGCAGGATCTCTTGGACCTTTGACAGTTTTAGATTTCCCTCTTGAAAGGTTGATACATAACTCAGATATTTCAGGTAATGTGAGTTGTGATATATCTCCCTTTCCCATCATGTTAAGGATATCCAACCATTCATCCCTAATTGTTTTCAACAAAAGAGCTTTTAAGGTGTCTTGATCTAGGTTTTCCATTTTTGCCCTTTTGATGTTGTAATTAAATCTCTCCAACAAATCTTCCAAATTTTCATCTTCTTTTGTAACATCTTGAAAACTTCTTCCTTATGATTAACCGGCATACAATAATCCAAATACCTCTCTAGAAATGCTTGTTTCATGTCTTCCCATGTTCTAATAGAACTGCTGATCAGACTCATGAACCACTTCAATGCTGCTCCTTTCAAGGTTGAAGGGAATAATTTCAGTTTTTGAGCATCTTGTAAGTAGTCATAAGTTCTACACAGAACTTCAAATTCAAATAAGAAGGTTTCAGGATCTTCAGTTTTAAGTCCATAGAAGTTTGGAAGGACAGAGGGTGAAATTTTTTTCATGGTTGTATTGGTTTCTTCATCAATTATAGGGAACCCAAAAGAGCTTCATATTCTACCTCTTCTTCCATCTGCACCTCTACCTCCTTCTCCTCTACCTCCTTCTCCTCTACCTCTACCTCTACCCCCAAATAGTGTGTGTTCTCCATTAAAGACTCCTCCTCCTCCTTCTTCTGCCATGGTTGACTCTCCTGTGGAAGTGGAATTTGTGTCCCTAACAAGAGTTTTTAAATCCTCTTCTATGGCAAGTTCAGTGGATGAAGTGGAAGGTTTTTCTAATGGAATAGCTGACCTTAGATCTTCTAGAAGTCCAGGATCAGTAAGGGATGGAATGTGGGTCTGAGTTGAAGGTGTACTAGTTCTGGATCTAAATGAAACAAGTGGTGTTCTAGAAATCAAACTTCTGCTTTTGCTGCTTATAAATCTTCCCCTTGAATCTCTCTCCCTACGCATATAATTTTTTTTGGATGCTAAGAAACAAAGGTTACCTAGTTTTCACTTCCCCGGCAACGGCGCCAAAATGTTTGGTCTCAACCTAGTCTCCTAAATTGAGTTCATTTAATTGTCAACCAGGGTTGGTAAACTGCTGAAGTGAAGTGTACTGTATGTACCTAGGTGTTTGTTTCTTAATGCATTGTGTGTAGTGTTTTATGATGTTTTTGGTCTTTTGTGATGATTTATGATGTTTTTGGTCTTTTGGTAGTTTTATGTTCACAAGGAAAATGACTGAAAAGCTAGTGGAAAGAAACTAATGATTGAAAACAGAGTGAAGCCTAATTGGTTGATGACAAATGACAAATGCAATTGTAAATATTGAAACATAATCAAATCTAAACTATGACTAAGCAGAAACAAAGCTTGATAATGAATTTTAAGCAAATGACTCAAAACATAAACTCAACTTGTCCAATTCTTTCATCAAAAGTATTTTGAGAGAAAGCTTGAGAAGTGGTCAGCTAAATATGCAAATTCTCCTAACTAAACAATTAAACAACTAGCTTATAATGATGCAACATTTTATCCATGATTAGAGATTTGTTGAAGCATATTTGGAGGAAAACATTGATACCATCATAAGATCTTTATTCTAAGACTAGTTCTTAACTCTATTCTGCAACTTAGTTAATCATCACTAAACTTCACCCAAGAGTTATAGATTTCTTTTTAAAGTAGTCTTTTGAGGAAAGGCTCTGTTTATGAAGTAGTAAAGAAGTTGCAAAAGAACCTCAGGCCTTGAAATGATACTATCTTCTGTTCATATGGTTATGAATCAATTATAGATTTGGAACAAGAAGAAGTTTGTAAATAATGAAGGCTGTTTTGTTAAGTCTAACAACTGAAGTAATCTAATATGCAGTGGATGACAACTAAATGTGGAGTGAAAATGCAATGAGTTAAGCTAAAACTGAACTTAAGATGTCACTAGTCTAAAACAGTGCTGAACTAACAAGCCATTATCAAACTCAAAACAAAATAACAGAGCATGAGTTAAATGCAATTAGACTCCGGAGTATCCTAACTAAGCTATCATGCATTATTCTATGGGATTATACAGCCTGTTTGTCCATCATGATTGGTATTTTGGAAGAGTTTCTTAGAACAATCCTGACTGTACAATTCAATGCAAATGCAAACACAAAGACTGAAAGCAATTTAAAAACTAAGATAACACAGCTATCTCATACCCATCATTATGATATTTTGGAAGAGAATTTTAAGAGCAAGAACAGCTATGTTACTTAGTGAAAAACAAACAACTAAAACATTCATCATCACAGTCATGCTTTGGACATCATAAGGATTTTTTGGAAGAGTTTCTTCTTTTGGAAGAGTGTTTAGAACAAATGTAACTGTGATAGTGAACAAAAGAAACTACAATTAAATCCTACAACACTATAGCCATTTCCCATTCATTATCATAATCTTTTGGAAGAGTTTCTTCTTTTGGAAGAGTTTTTAGAACGAGTATACCTATAGTGGCTACGGAATTAACTATGCACTCAAATTTCAAAAACGCAAAGGCAACTAAGATACTTATCTAAATTACGCAAGTAAAACCGTGCAGGAGGCAGGGTCCCTCTACCACCAGACGGAATCTAACTCCAAATCAAATCAACGCTTTCAAAACAATACTGTCTTCTTCATTAAAGGAGAAATAGCTTGAACAGAGCAATCTGCATCTTTAGAAATGTAGCACAAAATCTAAGCAAAATCTGGAACAAAATCTAGCCTAGCTCTCGGTTTCCCAAGTGTTTTTATAACAAATTTACATAACAAGACTTGCAACAATTCCAGGATCATTGTATTTCCTTATAAAAATCACATTAGGACTCTTGAAGTGGCTGTGTAAAAAGAAAAAGGACATCTGGACTAAGACAGTCCTATTAGAAGTGTGCCTTCTTAAATGTGTTCCCACGTACCAAAACCTTATCCAGAATTCAGTTTTTCCTTCATGGTGAGAAACGAACAATGTAGACATGAAGTGGAATATAACCATATGCGGTTTTTCTTGAGAGGCCACCTGGAACATACCCAAACGTGAAGACAACTGCAGAATTGCCGGTTAGCTACGGAATGTCTGCATTCTGCAGCTAGTTCCGGTCAAAATGCATTACAATGACAAAAATCACAAAACTTAGCAAGTCAGTCATGTTAATCATTCTAAAAGTAATTTTAACTAAATTCATTGATCAATTGGGCCTGGGATAACAATGGACAAGGGAAAATGAGGTAAAGTAAGATGAAAGAAAGCACAATTTTGAGGCTCAACACTACTACTGTTACTTGCAGACATACCTCTAAATGGAATTTTCGAAAAAATGCCACCGCCTTTCTGTCCCTGTGGTTGTTTCCCTTTTTATGGCTTCTTTTTTTCCATCAGAGTAAGATTGACATTATATGGTCTCAAATTATGTCGCCACTCTTCTTCCTGTAACAAGATTCCTGTCAATTCTTCGAATGCAGGGGCTTTATCCTGTGCAAACAAGTCTGTGATGAACATCTGGTATTCATCCGCCATCCCATTCAAAGTAATTGTGACAATATTAGAATAAGACACCTTCTCCTCGATGTCACCCAATCTGTCATTTAGGTCCTGACCCTTGCAATGAATCCAGAATCACATTCATTCTCCTCCATTCTCATGGAAAACAACTTGCCTTTGAGCGACAAGATGGGATTGGTGTTCTGTGTCTAGTATAGATTATTGAGTGTCTTCCAGATTTCATTGGACGATTTACCATCTCTGATATGTGGGATAATTTTATCTCTAACATACATCTTCCATAAGACTTTTGCCTTATTCTCCCTCTTATCCCAATCTTGTATGAGTGCAGCTGCACTTGTCGAACTGTTTGACTTCTCCTCATCACCGCTAACGATTGACCACACGCTCGCTCCCTCAAGAAACATCTATAGCTTCAATTTTCAATGGGTATAATTGGTCCCATCGAGTTTTCTAGTCTCATTGAGATAATTTTTTGTAAAAAAATTCATTTTGGACAGATCGGATTCCAGAATCTCTCATATTCAGTCGATTCTAACCATGTGAACAATTACAAGCTACAATAAAAAAAATCAACACATACCAGATCCTGATTATAGATCTGCCACCGATCTGGCACGATATATGTTTCTTCAACTTAGATCTACCACCAATCTAGAGAAATTGTTGTGTCTGCTACTCTGATCTGCCACCAATCTAGAAAAATTTCAAGCGCAGATCCATAACAAGGCCAACACGTTTTTTAGCTTAAAAAATGTGCTTATAAAAATCAAGATAAGTAAATGGACATCAGCATTGGAATGGCCCTAAAATCTGTGTTGATCAGTGCTACTGTGGCTTCAAAAACAAAGCTCACCACTTTGTGCTTAGTTTGTTGAGGCCTGTGAGAAACTGAGTTTCTCCTGTGAGTTAGGTATTTCTCTCGACCACCTAAACTCTGAAATTGTGAACATTGAGGCTCCTATGTTGCTATTGGGGTATTGTATCCATGAAGGCTCTATAGCCACTAAGGCTCTATAGGTAAATTAGGCTCACCAAATTTGAGATCTGATGCCATGATAAAAACTAGGAAGAAAAGAAATGAATTGAATAGACAACAACTCATAGGTGAGCAAGCTACACCTAGAGACTGCACAAACTAGAGTGTACACTCACTCATTCAAATAATTGAAGATACATCAATAAATACATCTCATTTGAATAGGGAGTTGGGAACAAACTCCTACAACATAGGAACTAATCCTAACTTAAGGAGTTACGTTACAACCATGTAACCATTTCTCCTTTAATACAATATAACATTAATTATTTTCTAACTATAATTTTTCCTAAGGTCAAGATATCCATATTTATTGAATTATTCCTTCATGTAATCATTATTATTTCCTTCAGAAAATGCGATATCTTGAATTAATATTTATCAAAAATTTGAATTATTATCATCAACACTTATAGAGAAACATAGGAAATAGGTACTAAACAAGACAAGTTGTCTTAAATAGATATTGAGCCATGTAGTTGTAATATAATCATGATAATATATTGCTTTAGCTCGAGTGCCAAAACTAAAATAATCCTTTCTCTTATTTGCCACTTTTATGTTTACAAAATTCGGTCTTGTATAGAGGATTCATTACAAATAATATGCCTCATATTTTTCTCTCTTTTTTTACAGATGTATTTTAAAACTTTTTCTTTTTCTATCATTGAAATTTATGCCTTAGTTCCAAGTTCTTCTATTTCTCCTTTCACCTCTGAATTTGTATTTTCTAGTCCAGGTTTTTTAGATTACTACAAGGTCAAGTTCTTCCAAAAAAAATGTTTGTATATTCCAAATATCCAAGGTATATACAGGTGATGGAGAGGTCAAAATCCTTAACCAAACAAAGGAGTCACAAGATGGAGTTCCAGTGTCAAGCTATAGAGAAATGATCACAACAGTTAACTCTTCAGAAAATTCGGCTCTCTATTTATAGAGATGAAAATAATTGTTGACAAAGAAGTAATTCGATCGACAAAGGCTTCACTTTAGGGAGCTCGACCCTTCCACAGGTATTTTCTGCAGTTGTTTTTGGTATTTTCCATAGGAAATAATTACAGACAATTCTACTGCTTCTTTGTGTTTCTGAAAATATGTCTCCATTATATCTTTAACTTTTTATAAATATATCCTCTACATGTAACAAGAGATAAGTGTGTATATAATATTCCACAAGATCATAGGTTCATCATGTATTATACCCAAAATTTTAATAGTTTTGCGATCCCAAGAGAATCTTCACAAGTTCATAAATTAATTCAAGTACCAAAAAGATGTGTCTCCACAAAATAGGTCGAAGATAATCTCCTCCATATATCTGAATTGATGGTTCTTCACAAGGCTAAGCAGCTTCAAATGAAGCGTATTTTTCCTCATTACTACGAGATGTGAAATTATTTATGCACTTCGCTCTTTTTGTCTAATCTAAATGCTTTTTATTTTGTTGAGAATGATTTTAGGGGTAGCAAAAGAAAGGTGGAGATAAATGGGGAGGGATAGGAGGAAAATGTAAGAAGAGTATGTGGCCTACTAGATTTAGGAGTTGAAAAACCTAGTTGGAGAGATGGGCTTCAAATTTTTTCACTAACTTTTCTCGAATAGTTTTTCATAGGGGTTTAATGGTAAGACCCCTTCCTGATTTTTTTGCGGAAAGGGAATTATTTTGAAAGCCAATTAGTTTGGAAATATGAGTTTGGATGGATAGAGTTGTGTTGAAGACAAATATTTGAGATTTGACTAGGTTTATAAAACTTCTAGACGCGTCGGAGAATGTTTCAAGGATGTGTTTGGGGATAGTGGCTTCCTTGTTTGAGGGGACTTCCATAAGAATATTATCATATACAAGTTTTTGGTACATGGAGGAGTGCTCAGAGGGAGACCTTTAAAAGTGTATCTGTGAAGGTTAATTGTAATTTCACACCTAGGACCTTAAATTATCAAGAGAAATATGTAAGGGGAGAGGGTATTTCATTGTATAATTCCTATCGACTAGGTTAAGGAGGATGAACAAGAGCCAATGACAAGGATGGAGGAAAAAAAATTGGTGATAAGAGAAAATATCCAACAAATCCATCTTTCCTCAAACCCAAAGGAAGTGAGTGTGTGGAAAATGTATTTTTAGCTGAGTTTATCAAAGGAGTTGGACATGACTAATTTGATTAGCATTCCTGGGGTTTTACTAGATTTGAGAGAGTGTATGTGAAAGTGATCCCGGATTATGTTTTCCATGATTTTTCTACCCTACGCATACCATGTTTTCTTTATAGTTATGAGCAGAGGAAGGATGGGTTTGAGTCTATTGGTGATTATTGTTATCCACCACATATGGGTAATTTATATAGGAGAAAACATTTCTCCTATATTATCCTTAATCAGTATCCGGTAGCCCCTTACAACTAGCAGATAGCTCAATGGGTTGTGGTATTTGCCACTTGAGCCATCCATTTGGTCCCTCGACCACTTGTCACGAATGTATGTTTGAAGATGGGCTCCCCGACCCTGAAGCATGGCTTTTCATTGGTATAGCCGAGTAATTTTCCTTACTTGTCATGCAAAATTTTTAACATGGATTGGTGGGGGAATTCGGTGGAAATAATTGTCTAGTTTTGTATTCTTGTCTCCACTACCCAATTCTATGGTTACCCTTGTATCCTAGTCTCATGGGTTGTCCTTTACTGGGCATTCGCTTAAGGTGTCACACTATATGGGAAATACAAACTTTGGTTGTGTGGTCCCATTTCTTGAAACCACATAAATCACTCTCCTTCCACTCATATTAGCCTTATTCATCTATTTTCCCATCTGGGTCCACATAGGGTATCCCCCCCCTCCCCTTTTCCACACCTTGGTTCGGGCCTAGAATGATGACCCAGAGGTTGATGCAACTAAAAAGAAAAATATAAACATAATTTGGACAATATTAATAGGAAATGTACTACAAAATGAATAATATTGTTGGGACATAGAACTTTAGCATGTAGGAAAAATCCTAACATGAGATATACTACTTATCCATGGCCATCACCCTAGTTCCTATGGGCCCTAGATGAACCCCCTCCATCATTAAGGAACCCATGACTGTCCCAACCCCCAGTGGGTGATGAACTTCCCCACCTGAAGGGGGTTACCCACTTCTATATATTACAGAACATGATATCATCCCATGTAGCCTCGAGCATTTATGAAGAAAAAACAATAAAAGAAAAAAGGCATAAGAAGACGGTGGAAAAACAACGGTCAGGGTGACTCATGTACCACAATTTTATCTCTCCTACACTCACATACCTAGGTATTTGTTTCAGGTTTTGAACGGATATGAATGAAAATGATCATGTGGCTATCTAAGATGTTTCATAGTTTTATTATCTCGCTATATGACATGTTTCATAGTTTTATGGTGGTTCAAATAGTGGAGGCCATTTTTGGACGTTTCATGAAGCCACGACTTTAATGATGTGAAATTAATTAGCATTAATCTTCCTTCATACGTGGTCAATAGTTAACGTCACAGTAAATTTTAATTATAATTTGGTAAATTTTTTATTTAAGCGGGGTTTAATCACTTGATTTAGATATGCAAGCGAGTTATGTTCATCAATCTTATCCATTGATGTAGTGGAAACGACGAAATTATTCCATCATCTTGTATTTTTAGCCATCAAATTGGAATTGTTTATTAACAAAATGATTAAATTTGCGATTGCCAATAGGGGGTGTTAGACGGACAAATCCCTCTTGAGGACAAGAGCGATCTTCCTAGTATACTAAGGATATATAGAAACAAACAGACAAATGTAGACCATTTTATCTAGACCATTATGCTTAAGAATTATTAATTAACTATGGAGAGATGCTCCTACTTGAAGTCCAATGCTTTACTCGGTCTTCAATCCAGTCACTCCAGAAAGTATCGATCCAACATGTAAGATCTGCAATCAAAGACAAGTGAATGGGATCAAAAGCATCTGCAAGATATGATAATTCAAAAGCAATAATCTATCTTAGTGATCAAGGAATCCAAGAATTCAATTATTCAAAAGATACTTGAACAACTTAATGAAAAAATAGAATCCATTTGTATTAACTTTGAATAAAAGAAGAAACCTTACAACTTTAACACCTTGATGTTTGTACAAGTTCTTCTGGGGTCCCAAACAACCATTTTCCTCACTTTGACAAGACTCCAACTCTTTGAATCAAAATAAGACTATGTCCATGAGTATGTAATCTCTCTCATACCAATGATTCTCAATGTGGAGAGTATAATTTCTTCAACAATTCACCTCAAAACTACTAAGTTCTAAGTACCTAAATCTACAGTCTCTAATCTTTGAGACTGAAACATGAGTTCAATTTATAGAAGAATGAAGGAGGTTTCAGCTCCATAAACAGGGGAATAAATTCCTCTCATAAATGGATTTTAGCTCCAAATAACAAGGGATAATTTCCATTAATGAAGGGATAGAGGTTCATGAATGAAGGGGTGAATCTCGACCTGATAATGCTTCTAGAAGCCTCCAGCTGGGAGAATATTCGACCAGCTAGGCTTCTAGAACTTACTTTTTATTTTATTTTACCCTTTACGTGGGTCCGAAGTTTTAGTAAGCAGACTGTGTGGGATGTGCCGCAGGTTATAAAGAAAGAAACCGTGGTACCACAAGTAAGAACTAGGAAAAGTGCAGAGTTAGGCTTTTTAGGGTTTTAATGAGATTTTTTCCAATTCCAAGACTTGATTTAGGAACTTTATGATTTTGGACCTCTAAGGGAGTAATAAAATAGGAAATGATGAACCCATATAGACAACTAAATTTCATGGCGACAAATTTTAGTGTAACAGATTGCCCCATAAAGTGCAAAGTCTGAAGTAGTTCTGAAGAGTGAAGTTCTTTATCATTTCGAGGATTGGGTTGCGGACATACTAGTCGAAACCTGTAAAAATATTCAATGAAAACATATATATATATATATAGATATATATATATATATATATCATCGCTGAGGTAGGCATTCCCATACTTAGATCAAAACTAACTAAATGTTCTGATATAGAAATGATTTTAATATTACATCAATAGTAGATGCAGCATGGACACAACCATCTGCCATAAGTAGTCTACTGCATAATGAATAATAAAACTCCCCGCAGCCTGGATAGTGGAAACTAGATCCAGGGTTTTGATTTCCTCTACCCGAACTAGTATGATTCTATCCATGCGATTGATTGTGTCGAAGTCGAACATGGTAAAAACCACTTGATTACTAGTCAATGATGTGAATTGTTAACAAGTGTGAGAGAAACCACCAATAATGACAATGGCCCTCAAAGTACTCAGTACAATCTATGAAATGTGAATTTGTGATCTTAAGTCGAACATTTCATAGAATCATTCGATCGAAGGCCTGTGATGTAACCTGTCGTCGAAGGTGAGAAATCTACCATTAAGACATGCAAATCCCAATGTACTGATAGGATTCCAAACCAAATTTCTAGATGATGAGCTGTCGTCGATAGAAAGTGGTCCGTCGTAGGAAAGCCCACGACATGAAACTATTAGATCAAGTGTTGAAGAAATATTTGCAAGGACTAACTCAGGGATGCTCAACATGAATGGAGGCAAATGTTTGCAATGAATGGTTTATTAAACTTCTCTTGAACACATAATGACACTGCAGATAGTTCGGTGACGATTGAACTAAACCTAATATCCAGAAACCGGCTGAAGACTTTCAATGTGGTTCGATTAACTGTTTGGCCAAAGGATTTTCCAAACCCAAATGTGAATGTGATAAAAGTGTCATGTTCAAGAGTGGTATACTAATTTTTGGAAACAAAGTGTGACAACTGGATTCATTTTCTCTCTCCCCCCCCCCACCATTTTTGGCAAGTACCTCTTTATTTTTGACAAGCTTGAGGAGGATAACATTTTCTTGTTATGTAAGCTCATCCTTTGGATGGGTCCAACTTAGTATTAAAATTGAACCCTAAGAAGGAGTGGTTCGTTCCTATTTCTAATCGATTGGTACTTTACTGTTAAATTTTAACGAGTCCAGTATAGGAGAAACTCGGTGTTTTTCAGTTTTAGGGAGTCAGAAGAAAAACTTAAGAAAACTCCGTGGGTGTAATTTTTCGTAAATTTAGTCTCTCAAGACCAAAAAAGGATAAAATAATATAGGAGAGAACTATGTTGACCATGATTAGTCAATGTATACCTTTTTCGTAAATAGTCCATTTCAGTCCAGAAAAGGGGTAAACTTATACTGAAGGGACGACTGTTCATTTCCTTTAACGAGTTCAAATAGTTAAGTACTCAGCAATATTTTAATATTTAGAGAGTCTGAAAAGGGCTTAAAAGAGAACTCCAGGGTTTTGCTTTTTCATATTTTTACAGAGCTCGAAAAATTGATAAAAGTATACCCGATGGTTTCACTTTTTCATAAGTTTTAACGAGTTTGAAAAAGTGATAAAAATTATACTCAATGGCCGAATTTAAATTTAATTAACGAGTAGGAAAATACAGAAAGAACTCGGAATTTTCATGTACGTTTTACGAGCATGAAAAAAAAAACAAGAGAAGCTCAGGATTTTCATGAGTTTAATGAGTCTTGAAAATAATAACCGAAATGGACTCAAGATAGGTTTCATTTTTATACAAGCTTGAAACATAGGAAAAACTATGCTTGGGAGTGGTTTCATTTTTACACAAGCTTGAAACATAGGAAAATTGTGCTTGAGAGAGGTTTGTTTCATTTTTACACAAGCTTGAAACAAAGGAAAAATCATGCTTGAGATAAGTTTCAATGCCCCCCAAGCGTATCTTTCTAGAGCACATGCCGCCTTAGCTTCATTGAATTCAACTATGTAGACTACTGGTTACTAATAGGTGGATGTAATGAAGGTTCATTGACGAGATCAGAGGAAATACTGGACTTAACACATATGAGATCTAATCAAAGAATCGACTCAATTAGGAGAGGATTTGTTTCATTTTTTAACGAGCTTGACACAGGAAAAAAACTATGCTCATGGTATCTATTTCATTTTTTAACGAGGTTGACACAGTAAAGGGAACTATCCTCATGGGGAACCTGTTTCCTTTTTTAATGAGGTTGACACAGTAAAAGGAACTATCCTCACAAGGTCTTGTTTCATTTTTTAACGACGCTGACACAGTAAAATAAACACTCCTCATGGGAACCTGTTTCATTTTTTAACGAGGTTGACACGGTAAAAGGAACTCTCCTCATGGGGAACTTATTTCATTTTTTAAACGAGGTTGACACAGTAAAAGAACTATCCTCAAGGAAACATGTTTCATTTTTTAACGAAGATGACACGGTAAAAGGAACTCTCCTCATGGGAACTAGTTTCATTTTTTAACGAGGTTGATACGGTAAAAGGAACTCTCCTCATGGAGACTTGTCATGGCTTCCAATTGGAAGAAACATATGTCAAGGGACACTCCTCGATCATAGCTTCCAAGAGGTGTTCATCAGATTTAAGAACAGTTCTCTGGAAGGAACACATGTCAAGGGACTTAATATGGATAAGAACATCATGTTCAAATTCCCCCATAGAGTTCACCATGTCAATTAATAGATATAATTCAAAGGAATTTGAGAAAATAGTGAGAGCCTCGCTTGCATCGGTAACCGAAAACATGGGACTAGTTGCCACATAATTAACCCGTCATGGGGTAGATACCACTTTTGTACAAGGAAAATTCAAGGATGTCGGATTATTGGTAGTTGAATCAAGACTAGCAAATGAAATTTGGTCAATAGTCACAATGTTTCCATTGTGAGGGAAGGAAATCACATGAAAGAGTGTTGATACGATAGCTTTCATTGCATAGATATAGTCTCGCCCAAGGAGAAAATTGAAATCCAAGGGGCCTCAAATTACCATAAGATCAATAAAAACAGTTTTACCTACCAAGGTAATAGGAAACTTAGGGAGGATCCCTAAAGGTTCACTAATGGTTTTGTTAAAATCTGACAGATTCTATGTAACAGGTACAAGATGAGGGGAACCCAAGGCTTGCCAAGAAGTTGAGGATAAAATACTAACAGAAGCACCTTCATCTATATTTGTGCAATGCACATTCTTACCACAAGCATTCAGAATGATTTCGAAATGGATGGAGGAAGGAAGACGATTTTTTGTTAGTCGATTCCAATCAAACGAAAAGACCTCGATACTTGGAGGGGGCTCTGTAGAAATAGGTGAAATGCTACCTGGCGTAGAAGATCCTGATGTAATAAGAAGAACCTGAGCGGTATGAATTTAACTCTCTATAGGTAGAGTGGGATTGACCAGATGTGAAATTGAGTTGACCACTTGATCAACTAATGGATCATAAACCTGAGTGATATGAGTTTTACTCTCCAATGGAAGAGTGGGATTGACTGTAGTTGGAATTAGATAAATCACTTCGTCAGTTGATGGTAGGTTGGGAGAAAGTTTACGGTAACCAGTTGGAAGTTGTTGCTATGGAACAATAAGGTTTTCCAACAATTTTGAGGCTTCATCCATGTGAGGCAAAATGTGAGTTTGATGAATCCATTTGCATAACATACAAGGAAACCTAAGTTTACCCTTTTTCCTAGGAACCTAAGAATCACTGGTTGATGGATCAACAGTAAGTTGATGAGAATTCTCTGACCATACTTCCAGGACCTTTCGAATACTAGGAAAATTGATAAGGAAGTGGTCACCCTTACAAATATTGCAAGGGAATTTGGGTTTGCGATGCATGCTGGAATTTTCCTCAACACTACTAACACTTACAGCCATGGTTGGTTGGTCGACTTCTTTCTTATCTTTGTTCTTCTTCTTCTTCCCTTTCTTATTCTTCTTAGCCACCTAGTTACTAGCATCAAGGCTTCTACCAAGCGAAGAGGAAGAAAGGGAGGAAGACATGTTGGGTGAAGAAGGTAAAGGGTCAACATGATGTTGGTGATGTTGATATGGTGAAATCTGTTGAGGTGAAGCATCCGGTTGAGGTGGAAAAATTGGAGTATTCGAGGCCAACGAAGTTGAAAATAACCATATGAGTAAACCTATTGTAAATGAAGGTAATGACAATGTAGCCATATAAGGAGGACCAACATTTCCAAAGCAAGGAAAAGTACTAGGATTCTTGTTAAGAGGGGTTCCTTGGTTGGTAAATTCTGGAACAGTTGCCATTAGATTCAACTTCAGTGAATTTTATTAATAATTTAAAAATATTAACTATTCACAACTCACACCTAACAGTTAAAATTCACAATTCACACCTAAGGTCTCTAAAAGTAAAAACAAACAAATGAGCACGCGCTAACAAATATAGGAGTCAAACCATACACAAAAAGTAGACTCCCACACTAAAAACACTATTTGGTGATGAAATCCACAATCGTAGAATTTTAATGCAGAAATGGCGGTTGGAATAGTTACCCCAACAACCTGCTTAATGAAATAGATCGGTGCAAGTTTCTCCACTTAAACCATCTCGAGTGAAGAGAACCCTCCAGAGAGTCCAAGTGAGTCTAGCCGATGTCTGCTCCAGGTATAGTGGGACCTTCCCTCCACCGTCACCTTGGGAAAGAATCCTAAAGTATATAGCCATTAAGGTCACCAATGGGAACAAATATACCTGGGGGAACAATCTACGATCATACATACACGCAAGGGCAAAGTAACTAGCTCAATCCCCTTGAAAGCTCCTTGAAATAATCCAAGGTTTACCGACAAGTGACCCTAGGCTCCTCGACAATGGTCTATCCAAAGTTTACCATTTTTAAAACGTGCACATCTTCTATCTTTCCCAATGAGATAGGTATGATTACCTCACTGGTTCAGATATGATCTCATGATTAACTCTTTTAAGAAGAGCTTCCTAGAGTATACAGTTACAATTGGATTTTTCTTACCGCAAGATTACTACTTGTTTATTTAGTTGCTTTGGAAAGTTAAATACAACCTATTCCAAAGCACTAATCCTAAGCTATATTGGTGGAAAGAGCCCTAAAAATGTAAAAATTACTAGATGAATTTTAGTAAGCGCTATGTTATTTGGGCTGTTATTACTCAAAGGGTAAATGGATATGAAACCAATGGTGTTATGACCTGACCCAAAACCGAATGCAATCGAATATGATAATGTAATCTTTCACTTCGATGAATCCTAAATAAAGTAAGGAGAGAGGTTCCATTCACTTCCAACAATGCAAGAATTTATAAATAATAGAAAATATAACAAATTCTATAATGCACGAATTTCATCAAGAAAAACTAATGCTAATCAATTCCAATTTTATTTTTATGTTTTTAAAACAAGCATAAAAACATCTAAATTCAAATCAAAGAAACTGATCTAAACTAATGATTGATTTTTCTAGAATTTAAACTATGCAATTGTAATCTATGCACAATTCACTTGAAAACTATGAAAATGTAATCTATGCACATTTTTCATTCATATTCTGAAAATGAGAATTCTAATTATGAAAATGTAATTTATGCAAGATCATTTTCAAACACAAGATGATTCCAATGTAATCTAAGAACCAATAAAGTGTAAGTAAAGAAAATTGGGTGAGAATTGCAAAGGTCAAAAAATAAAAACACTTAAAGGTGATTAACACTCAGACACAATTTAGCCAAAGGAATGACCAAAGGAAATCAAATTAATAATTTCTCAAAAAAGAAACTCAAAACACCCAATTAACTTAACATAGACTCATGATATTGTAAAAGTTGTTGAAAGAAATTCACACACAAGGCTTTTGACAGTCAAATCAAGTTTGGGAAAACATTGAGAATCTAGTAATCGAGTTCAAGAAAAGAGAATCTTTATTTTTTCAAAATTTTTCCCTAAGTCCACAAGTTTTAATACAAAAAAGTTTGGTACCACACTCTTTTTATAGAAAAACTGCAGAGGTTACCACACTGTTTTTAAACAAAAAGTGTGCAAGCCAGAAAACATATAGAAAAAATAAAATTCAAATCTACTTTTCAGGGATTCTAAGAAATAATTTACCCAACCCAATGTGGACTAATACAAATCAGAAAAACTCTTCAAAATTGAAACTAAAAAATAGAAAAGAAAACTAAGTTCATTTTCCCCAGCGGAGTCACCATTTTGTTAGACGGACATATCCCTCTTGAGGACAAGAGTGATCTCCCTAGTATCCTAAGGATATCTAGAAAAAAACAGACAAATGTAAAGCATTTTCTCTAGACCATTATGCTTAAGAATTATTAATTAACTATGGAGAGATGCTCCTACCTGAAGTCTAATTCTTTACTCGGTCTTCAATCCAGTCACTCCAGAAAGTATCGATCTAGCATGTAAGATCTGCAATCAAAGACAAGCGAAAGGGATCAAAAGCATTTGCAAGATATAATAATTCAAAATCAATAATCTATCTTAGTGATCAAGGAATCCAAGAATTAAATTATTCAAAAGATACATGAACAACTTAATGAGAAAATAGAATCCATTTGTATTAACTTTGAATAAAAGAAGAAATCTTACAACCTTAATGCCTTGATGTTTGTACATGTTCTTCCAGGGTCCCGAAAAGTCATTTTCCTCAGTTTGAAAAGACTCCAAATCTATGATTCAGCATAAGACTATGGCCATGAGTATGGAATCTCTCTCATACCAATGATGCTCAATGTGGAAAGTATAGTTTATTCAGAAATTCACCTCAAAACTACTAAGTTCTAAGTACCTCAATCTACAGTCTCTAATATTTGAGACTGAAACATGAGTTCAATTTATAGGAGAATGAAGGAGGTTTTAGTTCCATGAAGAGGGGAATAAAGTCCTCTCATAAAGGGATTTTAGCTCCAAATACCAAGGGATAATCTACATTAATGAGGGGATAGAGGTTCATGAATGAAGGGGCGAAGCTTGACCTGATAATGCTTCTAGAAGCCTCTACCTGGGAGAATATTTGACCAGTTGGGCTTCTAGAACTTAATTTTTCTTTTATTTTACCTTTTACGGGGGTCTGCAGTTTTAGTAAGCAGAACATGTGGGATGTGCTGTAAGTTATAGAGCAAGAAACCATGGTACTGTAGATAAGAACTAGGAAAAGTGTGGAGATAGGCTTTTTATGGTTTTAATGAGCTTTTTTTCCAATTCCAAGACCTGATTTAGGAACTTTATGATTTTGGACCTCTAAGGGAGCAATAAAATAGGTAATGATGAACCCATATAGACAGCTAAATTTCATGGCGACAAATTTTAGTGTAACAGGGGGATGCTTATTAGCGTAATTAAAAAACATTTTATTCCCTAAAAAAATTGAATATGTTTTTTTTGGATATGCTCTCTATGCAATTATTTAAGTCCTTTATGTGTGAAGGTTTTTTTTTTGTTGGATATGATCTCTCATGAAAAATAGTTTAAATATTTTATGGGAAGGTCTAAAATATGGTGTGTGTTATTTCTTTAAAACTCTAACTCAGGTTCAGAACAGACTGAGGGTCGAATCTGACTTGGTATCAACTCAGCGAATTTGACTTCAATGACTAGGTATTTGTAAAATTACATTAAATAGTTATTTTTTATAAAAAAACACAATTTTAAATATTTTCGTTCATGCTTCCAAACAAAAAACATTAGAATATAAAGAAGACAAAATATGATCAAAGTAGGCTCATGAATATATCCATTATATCATAATAACACCGAGTGCATTGTCCAATACATGTAATATTTAGAGATCAGAACAATTTTTATCTCTCCTACACTCCACCTACCATTTGAGGAATGTTCCATAGACATGTCACCCAATATAGAGGTTGAAACCACCTAATAGGGTCCTTGGTTACCCCCTATTGAGCTTGGAGAAACTTGTAGATGTCAAGGCCAACTATGGAAAGGAATGCCACAATGAAGTTCCCCATTGGTTCCATGACCTGTAAGCTATTCTAACTGATTATTGTGTTGACTTCTTGTATTTGAGGGCAAGGGGACACATTGGATACTATCCATGATTGCAGGTGTGTCTCCATTTAGGGCTTGGTATCTCTATACAGGGTCCTATCCCTCTAGATGGAAAAATTATCACTTGTAGGGTGAGCATTCATAGCCATGGGCCTTCACCATAACCGACATTACTTAATTGATCCCTATAAATGCTCATAAATTGCTCATGTTACACATTTTGGATGTGGATGATGCACCTGGTTAACCATGCCCATTCAGCTCCACAGTTGCCCCATACACTTGGAAAATGTTACAAGATCCATAGGATTGTCCCCCGTTACAAAGGGAGGCCTTATGTCATTATTCTAACCCTTACAGATGATTTATAGACACTTTTGATCCACTTGGAGACCCATGAGGTTGCCCTTGGGCCCCCACACTCACTTGGGAGCACCACGGGCTCTTTCTTGGAAAAGAAGGGGTCAACCCCTTGTCCATTATGTTTGGAATCCATTTCTACATCATGACATCCCTTATACTTCATTAGGCCTCCTCAAAAGCTTATCAATTCACTTTATTGATTATTCTACCCTCTTTATAGGATCATTCTTGTATTATTTGGAAATTTGGTGGGATTATCACCAATATTATTTTTAGTATGCAAATTATTTTATTTTAAGGGCTAAAATAGGCCAATTTATCTAAATAGAATTCATTAGAGAGTCTATAAATAGAAGTGACATGATCTATTTTCATCTTCACCACTTGGATTGGGTACTTATCTCTTGTGAGATTTTTGCTATCCCATTTGGAGGATGAATTGGAATGTAATGGATGAATTCTTATGTTTGGATATATCTCTCTTGTCTTGGAGCTTCATTATTGGCATAATTTTTATGGTTGGATATAATCTTTAACCATGTAATTAATATTTTCACGTATGTTATTGTTATTTTCTTTAATACACTGATCTTGCTGGGATATTTTCTATAACAGATATGAAATTGACTATTTTTACTATGCGAATTTGTGGAAATTTAGTCTGTTATAGTGTTGCATCATTTCACGTATCACATGTGAAAGGGTGAATGTTCCTAGAGATTGTTTCTATTGAAAATATATTGATAATTCATCGATTATCACAAATTAAAGTATAAACTATTCTAGAAATTGCTCTCATGCGGTATTTTCCATGCAAAGTTGTCTAGGAGGCTCCTTGGTTGGATGTATGTTGTCTTGGTGGGGCATTGACCTAGGTTCAGATATGGTTTCACGAACCAACAAAACTCAATATTACTAGCCCTTTTGGCAATGATCTGCTGCATCGACCGAAGTCTCAACCAAGGAAATATAGGGGGGATGCTAGAACTAGGTTTTTGAATCCAGAGGGACAATGGAGTCGTTGGCAATATGATGCAATGTGTTGTCCTTGATGGCAACCTACTTGATGAAGTTTTCCTTGATGGAAAATAACTTGATGAGTTGACTTTGGATAGCAACCTATTTGTTAATAATGTAAATCTAATGTGTTCAAAAGTAACAAAGAAAGAAATTCCAGTAAGTGCCAGAGTAATGATGAATAAGATATGTCACAAAGCATACGCGGGTCTGTAAAGGCAAAGTAGCATATGTACGCGGAAAAGTACGTACCAAATAGCGTATGCCTACTTGCGCTCTAAATTTATAAAACCAGGGGACATTACCATGGTATTGGCCCACTGTATTGAGTGATGGATTATCTATTTGATCCCGTCCAGGAATACCATTAGAAGTTGAGTGGTTTTGACTCATGGTATTGACAAAGGCTAAATATATATAAGGAGAAGAAGATCATAGTGCAAGGGGGTGCAGATGTAGGGGTTGTTAATAAATAAATCTTTTTAAGAGATATCTATATGGATGAACTCGATTCTTAATTGTTAGATCTGAATCTATGATGCACCCATGGATATAATGATGGTTCAAGATCTCTAGATATGATGATGATGAATCTACAGAATGACCTACTTAAGGGATGGTGAAGAAATGGCGCAAGTCTACTGAATTGAATGAATAAATTTGGGTAAATTTTATAGATTTGGTTTGTTCTGCAAAATTTATTTTTACAGATCTATACGCTATTTGGTTTCAACAAAAGTGCGTATATACGCGGGTTCGCTACATGAAAAGCACGTATGGAAGTTAAGTTTTTTTTTAAAGAATAAAATACACATAAGTATACGCGGGTTGATGTGCAGGAAAGCGCGTATGTACGCGGATTTAGTAAAGCAAAGTAGCTTATGCTATTTGAATCAATTTCTGTTCAGGGTTGAGTTTGTATCTGCATATCTATTCTAAATTCTGGGTTTTAATCAATACTTCTCTCTGAAGTATTTCTGCATGGAATGGGTAACATTTTATTGATTGATCTGAATTAATAATGCACCTATGAAGAAAATGATGAAGAGGGATCTCTAGATCTGAAATGACTATGTATTTTCTAGATTTGTTTATGGACTGTTTAGATCTGTGGTCTGGCGAATATTTTCTAAAGTAAAGGGTAAGTTATGAGCTGTTTATCTGGTCTGAAGAGTTGCACAACCCTACAATGTTTTCAGATCTATATGCAGGTTTGTCGCAGTGAAAGAGCGTATATACACCAGTTAGTTTCAAAAAAAGAGCGTATGGAATCTAAGGTCACTCCTGAAATAGTTGCAGATATATACGCAAGTTTGTCTCTATGAAAGCACATATATACGCAGGTTCAGTGAAGTAAAAGCGCGTATGGAATGTAGGTTTTGCTGAAGTGTGAAAAAGGAAATCTCTGATCTATTTTGCTGTTTTACTGTTATCTGTCAATGATGTCTTCATACAGATCTGGGTTGTTTGAATATTGAATATGCTTCTAAGATTATTATGTACAAATCTAATCAATGAGTGAGAAAACATGGTTAAACCTGACTGACTGTCTAAAGGTTCTGCATTGCTGAGAAGGTGTCTGACTGAAAGCCTCAGATCTGAATCTGAGATTGATCACATTTTGAAAATCATTATTCTCAGAAGTATATGCAGGTTGATACAAAGAAAAGCGCGTATACACGCATCTTCAGTGAAGAGAAGTGGCGTATGCATTTCATGTTATGAAAAAATAGTATGCACAGAGGCATACGCAGGTTGGTGTGCAGGAAAGCACATATACACGCAGCTTCAATGAATAGAAGTAGTGTATGCTATTTGAATTGATGAATGTTCAGAGTTGAGTTTGTATCTGCATACTTTTTTTGAAGTCTGGGTTATTTCTGATGTTCTGGTTACAGTGGTCTCACTATTCTGAATGAAGTATTGGGCAAAGATTATGATTGTTGATATTTGTGAAGGATTGTGTTGATGCTATTTAATATTGATTATGCTACTGACTAATTATGATCAAAGATCAGTTTTTGATTGATTGTTTGATGATTCAATGAATGAATTGATGGGGTTATAAGTTTCAGTTTGATGTATGTTGAGATTAAATGTGTGGAGTGGGTCCAATCTAAAAATATGATGAAAAGAGGCCTACAAGTTGTGTTGTGTGGAAGTTGTTGGATCCAGTATGAAAATTTGATGAAACGTGGTCCATGGTGGTGCTGAGGGTCGAAGCCTTCAGTGAGGCGGTTGTAGCTCCCTTCCAGTGGTAGCCAGTAAGCAAGAGTAGGGGGTTGTAACTCCCTTCCAGGAGAGGCTGGTAAATGAGAGCAGGGGGTAGTAGCTCCCTTCCAGGAGAGGCTGGTGAACGAGAGCAGGGGGTAGTAGATCCCTTCGAGGAGAGGATGGTAAATGAGAGCAGGGGGTAGTAGCTCCCTTCTAGGAGAAGCTGGTAAACGAGAGCAGGGGGTAGTAGCTCCCTTCCAGGATAAGCTGGTAAACAAGATCAGGGGGTTGGACTCCCTTCCAGTAGTGGTTGGAGAATGAGAGAAGGTTGTAGCCTTCTGCAGGTGGGTGCCTGCGTGCTGGTATGAGTTTGTGCTAGTACAAAATTGTAAGAATTTTTCTTTATAATAAATATTGAAGACAAAGACAACAACAGTGGTGGTTTTCTCCTGAATTGGGTTTCCACCTTAAATACTGGTGTTCATGTGTGTTGCTTATGTGTGATGGTTTATTCTATTATTACTGCACATGCTTACTGCTTACTAAACATATGATGAATGAATGATGTAATGATCTAAGTAAAGAATTAAATGCATAATAAGATCTCTGGACATACGCAAGTTCTCTTAAGGATATCCGCGTGTATACGCGAGTTGGGTTCAGTAAAGTAACGTATGGTTTTAAGAAAAAGAAAAATTAAAAAGTTTTCAGTTAGCTCAAAATACGGATTCACCCCCCCTCTCAATATTTTTCCCAACAGGAGTGTGGATTTAGGGCTTCTTTTCCTTTCAATACTTGAGAGAGATTTGCAGAATAAATCTACTAATTATACAGTCGTAGTTCAACACTTCTGTTGAACTAACTTGCAAACTGCGTGCTCTTACTTAAAAAATCATAACACAAAACAAATAATGATAAACACGACTTATTGATGCAATTATAAGTAAAACAACTTAGATAACGTAAGATGCATGTAAAAAATAAACATAAACTCAAAACACGGATCTCTCTTCAAAAGTCTTTCATTAATGATCAGATCTTCCTAATACAACCAGTTCCACCCTTCACACTCAACTGTAGGGGTTTGCACACTATGATGTAGACTTCCTAAGGTCTCCACGCACTCAGTTGCAGAAGAATTTTCTCTAACCCAACCCACAAAACACAAAATCAAAACAATGTTACATCCAAGTGCATGATACATATCAAGTATTTCATGTATATCATCAAGACCATCCTAGACTCCTTATATAGTCCTTACATTTACAATACCATTCTCTAAAAAACATGGGCAGAGCTAAACACATACAAAATATTCCCATATTTTTATAAAATAAGGTGCTTTGACCCACCCAAAATCCCCCAAGAATTTAACTTAACTCCACATTGTGCACTCTGCTCATCGATCTGTGGAGTCTTTCTCAACATATTTCATTCAAGGGGTACTTTGTCCAACATTCCCCCAACACAAAAATGTGGCTCATCCCGAGTCACTCTACCAGTGTGCCCTTGATCTCTACTTTGATATTGATCAAGGCATCCTTTAATGTGGAACTTATTTGGCACATTTTTGTTCTACTTAGAATTTGCTCAACAATCTCTCAGTAGTTAGTCCTGTAATTTTGGCTGCAATATCCTTCTGTGTGTGGCACAGTGCCTTCAGTTGTTTCTTAATAGCCTACGATAATTGATTGGCTTTGACTTACCATGGATGTGTCATGGTTGTCATAAGCTCTTCTTTTCTGTGTAGGTCATCGATCTGTCCTTGAAAAAAATTACCTTCTTGGAGAGAGGCATACAAATTTATTGGTGCTAAAGTATTTTTTGTGACCTTAATCTGGTTCATCTATTCTAACTTTTTGTACACTTCCTTCTAGATCGTTGACCCATGGGAGTCATCCTACATTGAGATCAAAACATCCATAACATATTCAAAAACTTGAAGGAGTTCCTTTAATTTTGAGTCAACCTTATCATTGGAAGCCTTGATCTCGGCTATGCGTTGCTCCTAGACCTCTGGTGGAGTGGAGGGTTGCAATTACATCTGGAACTCGACTATATTCATTTTCATTTTGAGTCGGACCATGTCAACTTTGGACTTAGAATCATTTACTTCCATGGTGATTTGTGTCACTTTTTGATCCAAGTGGATATTGGTGGCCACCCGCCTATTCTACTTGGGCCCCCACCATTATCTCTTTCAGTTTTTCAGTTTCGGCATAACTTACTATTTTTAGCAGTTTTTCGGGTCCTGAACTTCCGGAGCCATTTTGAGGCCCTAAACGACTTTTTTTGGGCATCGCGCCTCCAGTGATATCATTCCATTTCATAATGATATTCATGGTGAAAGTTGTATTCCTCGGACAGAGCTTTCTAATGATGTATCATGAGCATCAAACAGAGATAGTATGCCAAAGTTACATCCCCGAGAAGTTGAAACACCAATTTACCCAAACGGGGCCCATATTTTTGGCACTTCATCTCCTAGGGTTAGGTTTTTGGATGTTTAGGGTTCTCCATTGTTTCTCAATAATAAATAGGCCCTCGAGCCTCATTTTAACACAATTCAGAGGCCTGTAACCTCCACATCTCTTCTCAGAGATAGCTACCAGTGCCCTAGCTAGTTTTATTTCCATTCTGTCTGTAAGCAAATTTCAGTTGTTTGATATTAATGCAATGAAGTGTTATTTCCACTGCATCTCTATATTTATGGTTATATGTTTATTTTTTTGCGTTCCTACATAAATCCGGATCACTTTTTCCTATGGGGTTGTTACAACCTAAGTCTTGAGCTGAGGTAGGTCACTGCAACCCTTGGAGATGACTTCCTCCAACTTTTTTCTTTGTGCCATCACTACATCGCACTCTTGTACAACTAGTTTCTTTTCCTTGACCATCCTTTTTATTTCCTACTAAACATCTTGAATAACCAATAGGGCGCACTTCTCTCTGATATTCAATTCTTCAGTAACACCTTGGTGAAACTCACTCAATTTCTATAGAGGCAGTGCAACAATATTAAGCTGTGTGTTTTTCCAATGTACCTCCTACTTCATCTGCTCCATAGTATCAAAAAATAGTGTGCCTGAAGGGACTCATACCGCCCGATTATTAGTTGTAATTTCCATTTCCTACACTACCGTGCTTTCACCTATTGGGGTCGCGCTTGCTTGAGTCGTGCTCACTTGAAGCCCGCTCACTTGACCCACACACACTTCTATTATGCTCGTCTACACCTGCAAATCATTTAGGTCCTTATGGACCTTTGCCAATACCTTCCTGTATTGGTCTTCAATGTTACCCCATAGATGCTTATTGAGGTTCTTAACAATATCTCCTATCTCATTGAGGTCCCCCTCGGTGAGGACCATTGTTTCCAGGCTGGTAGTCCTACTGGACTTCATTTTCTTCCTCTCCTGGCTACTATGTGGCTGTCATCTCTTAGTAAAAAAATGGGAGAGGGGATTAGATGGATCCTTAATTGTATCATCTCTGTGAGTATCGTCCCCTCATGTTTATGGAACTTCTGTCTCTAGCTCAACCTCTAGTTTGGCGTATGTATCGGTAAAAAATGTGACCATCTTTAGTGGCTTCCCGATGTTATTCTTTCTTGTCTGCGTAGTGGTCTTCGCGCCACTCATCCTTGCCTCTGCCGTCTCTATGCCTTTAATGGGAGTCAGTTAATAACTCGGCCAAATTATTACTATGGCTGCAACATCTTCCTCTATCACTAGGTACGGTAGCTCGTACTAGACAACAGGAAGGTCCTTCTTCTCCCGGATATGCACATGGTGGAGATCTAGTTTGAAATCCGTGACTCATTGATATTATTTCAAAAGACTTAGTGATAACCAGGGATTTTGGTTGATCATCATGCATAGAATCTTCTTGAACCCGACTTAAAATATTTTTCTCTCCATTACATGAGTTGACTCTTTTGAATGCAATAATGAGGCCTACCGCACAACCTCGCAAAGGTTTTCATCCACAGAGGAGAACTGTGACTCCTCGGGCTCCTTCCAGGCCATCAATGCTATCAAGGGAAAGTTCCATGTGTAGTGGAACTACTTTCCCTCCTCTTGAGCTTCATGACAATAAAATAAGAACTCATTCATTGCATAAATATACTGCCCAATTATAGACAACGACCTTGCTACACTCTGTAATCAAAGATACTACCAGCAAAAAATCCTTCTCGGTGCAACAGTTCCACATGAATTTTCCTTCCAAATTGTGTGTGTAAAAGCGCATAGATATATTGGTGATGGAGTTCATCAAGTAAACCCTAATTCCTTTCATCAGACCATAATCTTGCTTCATCTGGTCTGCTAGCTTCTTCTTCCGATCCTTTCCCAAAAATGCTTCTACGGGGTCTAAGCCGAGACAAGGAAGAGTTTTGATATTCCATATCAACATCACATCAATAGGGATCCTCTTACCCAACCATAAGCAATCACCGTGCACCAGGGCTAGCAATTGGCGCACACAGATCGCATTGATGATGCTTCACCTAAAGTGCGGAACATATAGCATGTTCAATGACCCTGCATCCTGGATACCGGCCACCCACTTCATTTATTCCAATATCGTTACTCTAGTAGCTTCATAATAGGTTGAGCGTAGATATCGACTGGTCTTGAACTGTAGGTATTTGTTGTGATTGTTAAATTCCAAGTCCTCCATCTGCAGCTGGAGTACTTTTCCCAGCAAATCCCCCTCAATAGGTACTTCTTCTGGTAGAAATGGCATGAAAATATTGTATTTGATGGCGTATGGATCCTTTTTAGACTTCACAACTATCAAATTCAATGGCGGAATGTATGGGGGAAGCCTAGAGATAGATTCTACTTCCTCTGCATCAATGTTTGCTATCCCCGCTTGCACAATTTCTTCTTCATCCCACTCTTCTACTGTGACAACCTGCTTTTGCCAATATTGGGTCACCTTAGTCCTTTTTTCCTTTGGAATTTTCTTCCTTGGTAACATTCTCAGCACTGGGTTCTTCACCGTTTTGGATGGTACGACACTGACAATCGTCTTCTTCCTCGGTGACCTCGGGCCTGTGATATATTTTGGTGGTGTAGCCATCATTGTGTGTCTTAAATCTGGCTGGATTGTGTACCTGATCCCTACTCTGTTGACTTCAACGCTATACTCCGACATATAACAGGTCTCTTAGTGCTTATACAAGCACAAGATCTAAATTCTAATACTTAGAGTGCAAAGTGTACCAATGTGAAGTGGGATTCCTGATTGATAGAAAAATTCAGATTCAAACTCCATGATCTCCTTCAGATATGCCTCATTAATGAATATTTGGCAGCAGATCCACCTAGATATTCTCATTAAATACAACCCTCCCACTCCTTTTAATGGCCAATTCCTTGTCAAATTAATTGTTCCTTTTCCAATGGTCAATTTTTGGATGAACTTCGTGAGACTCATCCCTTCAGCGCAGTCCAACCTCCTTTAGTACATTGTCCTCCATCTTCCTGGTGAAGAAATGATCTTCCTCCAACGTGAGTAGTTGCTCTACTATGTGGTCAATAATATCGCAATCCACCATATTTGTTACTGTGGTGATGTGAAGGCTAGGTACAATGTATTCCATCGACATCACAACTTCTTGTATGTATACCGATTTGAGCAGAGTATGACTCATAATATTCTTGCAGGTAGTCCTGTAGGCCCATAAAACTACATGAATGCGTCAATCCCAGTAATCCTTGTTGACATTGCACACCTTCGTCAAAGCGTTCTCTGGAATTTTTTTAAAGGCCTCAACCATCCGTTTAGGTTGTGTGTGATGTGGCATGCTCCTTTGGTGATGCATTCTGTACTCCATGGTCAATGCTTCAATAGTGCTATTCATGAAACGAATACCCTTGTCAATAATCAAGATCTTCCGACACTGAAATCGTGACAAAATATGTTCAAAAATAAACTTCACCGATATATCTGCACTATAATTTTTCACTGGTTGTGCCTCAGCGCATCTAGTAAGGTAATCTGTCGCAGTAATAATGTACCGCATGCCTATTTTCTTCCCAAGTGGATTAGTAAGTCCCATGAAGTCAATTGCCCATTTATAAAATTCCTACAAAGTAACTTGAGCATGCAGTACCATTGGATCCCTTCGCGAAGGTCTATGAGTCCTCTAACAAACATCACAAGTGCTACAATTCCTTGGAATCCTTATGCGCCATAGGCCACCAAAGTCTACGTAGAATATTTTGCGCAGTGGCCTTGCTTGCATAGTGAGCTCTAGCAAATCAACATGTGCTTCAACTAAAATGTTTGGTCGTTAATATTCAGGAACATATCTCCGCAAAATCTCATGGTCCACCATATTGTATAGATGTCCTACAACCAGAGTAAAATCGACAGCCTTTACTACCAGCTCTTTCTTCTGCTGCGTAGTGTACACTGTAGGTGCAGCGTCGGTAGTCAGAAACAAAATGTTATCTAGAAAATGTTCATCAATAGCCTGAATAGCGAACAACTATGCATTAGGTAATCCTTCCTCAATATTCGTCGACTCTTCACCTATCTCAATCCTAGACAAATGGTTGAGTCCAACATTCAAACGTTTGGGCTTGAAAATTACTTTGAAATCATACTCTTGGAGTAGCAATAGCCATTGATAGATATCCCCCCCAAACACAGGCTTGTTGACCAAGTATTTCAAAGTAGAGTGGTCACATTTTGAAGTGTGAACCTAATAGATAGTGTTTAAATTTTTGTAGTGCATATACCATTACAAGCCCTTCGCACTTTGTGGTGGAGCAGTTGTGCTCTGCCATATACAAATTCCTTCTTTCAAAAGATACAAGGTGATTTAAATTTCCTTCTCCTGGCTGTGCTAAGACAACTCCAAAATATATGCAAGATGCAGCAACATGTACATGAAATTCCTTCTTCTAGTATGGAAATACTAGAAGAGGCCCAATTACCATATTTTCTTTAAGTACATCAAGGCTCTTCTGACAATCATCATCCCAAAAAAAATTGACATATTTCTTCAGTAGTTTTTCCATTGATGTAGTGATATGAGCATAGGACTTGATAAAATTCCTATAATAAAATGTATGTGCGAGCATCATACGTAGCTACTTCACATTTGTTGGTGGCTTCAAATTGATAATCATAGTGGTATTTGCAGGGTCTACCATAAACCCGTGCTTGCAGAGAATATGCCCCAATAATATACCATATAACACACATAAAATGCTCTTCTTCAGGTTCAATGAAATTTGATATTTCCTACAGGTATCTAACATTAAACGTAGACTAGAAACATGCTTCTTTAATAGTCCAAAGACTATATAATCATTAAAATACACCTCCAAAAACTTGTAGATATATTATTTAAATGTTGCAATGATGACTCTGGAAAATATGGTTGTGGCGCTCTCCAATCCAAATGGCATAACTGTGTACTAAAATGATCCCCATTCAGTAGCGAAAGTGGTCTTGATCCTATATTCTATTGCGATTACGATCTGATGGTATCTTGAGAACCCATATGTAAATTAGTAGGCCTCCTGCCCTCCCACATTCTCAAAAACTTCGTTAGTGAATGGTGTCGGAAACAGATCACGGACACATGCATCGTTCAACTTTCTGAGATCTACACAAATCCTTATTTCTCCCTTAGTTTTCTTTTCAAGGACTACCATAGGGATAACCCACTTGGACTCTTGTACTGGTTCAATAATGCTAACATTGAGAATTTTTTCAAGTTCCTCCCACACTTTTCCTTTATCTTTTTGGTTCAGCGGATATGGGCGTTGGTTGACCAGCTTCGAATCAGGTTTCAAAGTGATGTGCATAACTTCCAAGCGTCCTATAATGCATTTCAACTCATATAACTTCATTGGGAATAGATCCTGGTACTCATGCAAAATTTCAACGACCTCGTTCATCATGTCATTGTCCTAATAGTCCCCAATATTTGTGAACTTGGGCTCCAATTCTGAGCCTATGCTGAGTTGCTAAGTCTTGAAAGGTTGTGCTATGTCTCGAATCTCTACTTCAGGACCTAGAACTTCACATTCTCCATTTTATTAAGGAATATTGACATTATGCAGATCCTCCTCACCTTCTTCTCGAGTCATATTGTAACATTTTCGGGCTTGTTCCAACTGCACATCCCAATCATGTTTTACAAAAGCCCTTGGCTCAGTGGTAGTTCAGAATACTCCTGCTTCGACTTATTGAAGAGCATCATTAATACAATACCATCCATCGGTAAAGTTATAAGTCAATAATAACCCTTTCGTTATCTCATACCAATATTTTGTGCCATGGCACAACTCTGTTTCAAGATACCACTACTGAGGTATCGTATCCAAGGTGTGAAATAATATATGCACCCATTCAGGTTGAGGTTATTCATCCCAAGCTATAGTCCAACGAGATAAATTTTCAATAATATCATCTTTACCATTGTACTTCTCCAGGATCTTAGTGTCTACCTAACCAAACATGAGCCTTATCAGCCTCCAACATTCCTTCCATCCTTCGAAGCTTTCTATGTGCACACACCACCATCGAGATAGAGTGGACTGCAAGACGAAGTCCAAAGCTTTATATCATTTTTCTTCAAGCACCTTCTACTCAAACTCTTCCAGAAATAAGACAAAATTATCAGTTTCCTCATAAAAAGGAAAGTCACGTACCTCTGATGTGACACAACAAAGTGCTTTGGAAACTTTCTTACACTACTTAATGGAGACTTCATGCAAGCGGTTCTTCCAGTGTTCCAATTCCTTATTGGAGTCAGAAACACATGAAATATCATGCTCCCAACTTATTCTACCATCAAGGGTAGGATTAATCCAATCTTCATCCCACGCAGTGATCTTATAGATTTGACCAATACCAGCATCACCATATTCATGTTGGATAGATTTTGTATAGCACACACCTTCAGAGGGGTCTAAAGGCACAACAAGCATAGTACAATTATTTTCAAATACCATATACCTATTTTTCAAATTAATTATAGCATCCGTGTCATAAGCCCAATAAAACCCAAGAAACATAAGATACATGTTTCTATCATCATCAATCTCAATAACTTCAAAATCAGACAATACCCTTGCGTCATCAATATCTATGTTGATACCATGCAGTCGACCCATAGGAATGATTTTATATTGATTTCCCATCCTTACTTGAATCGATGACCATTTCAGCTTAGGTCTCCCAATTCGTTCCCATGTATTTTTTGGAAAAACATTGTGATCTGATCCAAGTCCAAGGATTACATGGTCCATTTCAAAATCGATGATCTGTGGATTTTTCCACATTTCTCTGATAGTTCTTTTCTTATGTTTGTATACATTATGCACTGCACACAGTTTTGGCTGTTGGTATTCTGTACCAGCACATTTTTCAATCAACTCCTGCAATACCTCCACATATTTTTGATTCCTGAGCAACTTCATACATGTCTGCAAGAAATATCTCAGAATGGATGGATCAACTTCCCGGGATTCAGTAATATCCTTGGGTTTATTCTTCAATGGAATAAGTTGTCTCTGCACTGTTGATGTCAGAGCTCCAGGGCCCAAAAAATACTTCTTCACATCCATGAAGGTTTCTTTTTCGCGTTGTATATCAAACCCATTATTATTGTCTCCAAATTTCCGGACCCATGTATCCTCCATATGTTTCTTTCCTTCCAATTGATCTCCTATTGTATTTATACCACTTCGTGTCACTAGGTTGATGCTTAGATCTTCTTCGTGTGGCTGAGCTCTCAGCATTTATATGTTCTGGGTAGGCTGCTAGTTGCACTTTCCTGCAATTTGGAAAATAATGTAGGACAATCCTCTATTTCATGATCAAATGCATGACAATGCCTGCAAGATACAACAAAAATATTTTGAAAATATCTAGCGAAATGTCTAGGCTAACCAAAATTATAGAATATGATTTATCTGCGACCTCATCCAGCGTGTCCTCCTCGACCATGCCCTTGGCCTTGAAAACCTATGTGTGATGTTGGCGAACCTGGATCTTCGATACCTTCATTTTGTACTTGGCATGCTCTAGGAATATGCATCATTATATCGTAGCTTTAACAATGCTTATCATCATGTCCCATCGAAATATAAAAATTACAAAATATTTTCTTCATAGACTGAATGTATTTATGCAAAAAATGATAGTTGTCTATGTAGTGTTGGCCTGCAACTTCCCATAAACTACACCAGACATTTGGTCCCACATTTGGTCTAGTAGTTGGCCCAGGCCTCAATGGACTTGGCATCCCAGTGCCCAAGTAATATCTAAAACTAAGACATTGATCCTTATGGTGACCCTCCACTTTTCACTTTATGCACCAAACTTCTGCATGAACTTCTTTTACCTTCTTGAAATATTGAATTTCCATGTGTTAGCTTATCAAATGGGTTTAAATTTATTTAACCCCTATGTTAGTATTTGCTACCGGTGAAGCTTCTATCTTATTTTCAATCTCCAGTGCTTCAGCTTGGGTTGAGACCTTCTGCTTTGATAATGGAAATCTGAGATGAGGCAACAACGCAATAATAAACCATTCCTTGTGCTGCTCAACATCGATATTGAAGCTAACGTGACGTAGCAGTGTCTTAAACCTTTGATCGACTTCCCACACCATTTCAGTGGCCAATTTCCTGATCTCTTTTATCTCCATGATACAACATTTAACTTCTTAAATTCAACATTTAGTGCAGCCCTAGTCTAACCCAACGTAGAATTTTGGTTCGTCGAGGCGTATTTCAAATACTAGGACAACACTTTGTCTTGTAGTGCTATGACCAACTACGTGTTCTTCATATTCTAATCAGTGGTGTTATGTGATCTCCATATCGCTTCTGCAACACACCAGAACTACATAGGATCATTTGATCCTTTGAAAACATGGATCTTAGGTGAGTGATCCATGGTGAATCTTAGGGGGTGTTCCATGGATTTACCTCTTGTATTGGAGCTTCATTATTCACATACTTTTGATGATTGGATATGTTCTTTGCACATGTAAGAAATATTTTCATGTCCATTATTGTTATTTTCCTTGACATTTCTTTTGTTGGGATTTTTGTTATAATAGATCTAAAATTTAGTGCTTTATTTACTCGAAATTATGGAAATTTAGTCTTTTATTTATTTTATTTTTTTCCAAGGAAAAAAGAAAAATTTTCATGATGTATATAAAAATTTATAGAGTACATGTATTTAAGCATTAAGTTGGATAAGTTTCACCCATGGAGTCTCACAAAATAATGAAAAAGCAACGAGTGCTAGAGAAAGCCACTGTAAAAAAAACATTGAGACAAAAATCAAAACATATATCAGGCCTCTCCCAGGAATGAGAAAACAACCCGCCAAGAGACACAATCTAGAAACCAAAGCCTATAAGCATGACAAGACATAAGTGATAGTACTTTCACATACTATGAGCCAATAATTCCCCCACAAAGAGGCCACTAGTTTTACATACATATTTAAAAAAACATATAAACAGACCAGAGAAGCTCTGAAAACTGAGGAGAGACCATCGAACAATAAACAACAACACAAGTAGTACAAAAACCACGAAACTAAGAGTATTTTGAACTAATATAGCAAAGGGTTTAGTGTCCGACACACAGACTCTTCCATACTTAGTATCCACTATGTGCCAACAATATAGATCATGTTGTACACCCTAATTAGAAAGGAGGTTGTCTTCTGTGTTTCGTTCCCTGTAGATATGCCACACAGATATAAAATAAAATCACATTTTAAAATATGAGTTTCTTCAATGATAGAGATCAAAACAAAATTCAGAAATCTCTGAGTATTGTTGAACCAATTTACAACATTCTTGGAGTCCCCAAATATTTGAGCATTGAAAATTCCCAAATCTATGAGCCAGTAGAGGAGCATTTTTAATGAGAGTATTTCAACAACATAGTTTTTTCCAAGACCTCTACCCACATAGGCTTTTAAAGTTATGTTTTCATCTATATGGATCATCAATCTAGTACCACATCCATTGTTTTCATCCAAAACGCCATCAAAAAATTCCTAAGGAATATCCCTATTAATATATTCATTGGTAATAGTTCTGACAGTTCTCGTGATATATTTTTGAGAATAAGATACAAGATGAAGACACATTCAGTCACAATGGAGATAGGGGAAGGAATCAAGTCCTTGAAAATAACTCTATTCCTTGTGAGACATAGACCCCAAGTGATGCTTAAAGGAATATTATTTTTGTTAATATCCGAAACCTCGTTCCACTTGGACAACCAAGTAGATTCAACTGAAGGTCCATGCCAATTTTTCAAAATGCCTAATAGGGAGAGGGTGGCCTCCCAGAATTTTAAGATAAAGCCACATGAAAGGAAAATATGGTTAATGTTTTCCTCCTAATCCTTGCACAAGATACACCAACCAAGGCCCCATTTTTTACTTTTTCTTTAGTTATCCCATGTAGGAACTTTGTCCTTGAGCAGACATAAAAAAATGTCTAGCTTTTGCCAGACTATTCATCTTCCACAATAGTTTATGCCACCACACCTCATGACCTTTGTCCCTATGATTCATTAACAAATTATATCCAAATTTAGGAGAATATTTTCCAATGGGTGCATGTACCCAATGAAGAGAGTACGACCTGTCATAAATCCTTACGTTGGACCTTCTCAGATCTTGAGTATAATGCCTCTATTCGACACCCCATTAAGGCTCGAGATGCATATCATCTTCTGATTTCTAGCCCTGCGTCCAAAAAGAAGTTGTCTCTTGTTTCAAAATCTAAGACAAGTAATAATACCACATTGGGTGTAGGTGGTCCAAAATCCCTCGAGAGAAAGAAAAAAGCTGATTGAAACCTACCCAAGAATTATTTCCTAAGACAACCTTTTCCCCATTTCCAACTTTCCATGCCAGACCATCTTCGATTAGTTTAAAGGAGAGAATGGTGGCTTTCCATATCATAGACACATTTGATGTATCTTTCCTAGGGTTGCGGATCCATTCCTCCAAGGGAGTGGGATCAATGTATTTATATTTGACCATCGTTGTCCATAGGTTATCCTATTAAATGATCCTCCAACTAGATTTTGCTGCTAAAGACATGGCAAAGGATTGAAGCTCCTTTATCCCCAACCACCCCTATCCTTTGGCAAATAAATTTTTTCCCAAGCTACCAAGGGAATCACATTCTCCTCCTTCATTCCATCTAAGAGGAAATGACTACAGATTTTTCTTACATTTGATAAAATACCTTTTGGGACCCAGGAGAGTGGAATCCAGTAGACAGGGATGGCCACAAGTAAATATTCAATGAGAACCAATCTACCGGACCTAGACAACCATTTGTAACTCCATAAACTTATTCTATTATAAATATTTTCCAAAAACCAATTCCAATCCATATTTTTATAGGAATCTAGTTTTAAGAAGAAACCCAGGTATTTTAGGTTGTCCCCCATGAGAACCACTTTAAAGGAAATGGAAACCTCAATTATTTAAAGGTCCCCATCCGAGAGACCATCATGAGATATGGAGGATTTTTTCTCATTTATAGTCATTCCTGTAGCCTTAAGAAACAGATCCAAGGTGCATTTCATCTAGTAGACCCACGGTAGAACTCATCCCTAGAAACATTGTTAAACAGAAGAATGCCATCCAGAAATAGTAAGTAGGATATGAAAATATTGGTAGCAAGTTCAATACCTTTTAGGTCACCATTTCTCTTAGCCGAGTGCAGTATCTGGCTAAGCCCTTATTTTGCTAATAAGAACACAAAAGGGGATAGATGGAATCCTTGTTTGAGCCCCCTCTAGAAATGGAAAAAGGGAGAAGCAACCCCATTTATGAGAACAACTAAATACACATTTTTCATAAACCCCATAATCCAATTAATAATACCATTACAAAATCCCATATCAGTCAATAGAAGGCGTAGATATAGCCAAATGATCCTATCATATGCTTATGGAAGGCCTATTTTCAAAATCAATCATTCTCTTTTATATTTTTTCATATTGTGTATTGTTTCTTGAGCCACCCCAATGACTTCATGAATTTTTCTACCATCCAAGAAGGCAATTTTTTTTTTAGAGATGTTGCGTGATAGTATAGGCTTCAGACATATTGAAATAATCTTTGCAATAATTTTTTAAATACTTTTTCAAAGCGAAATAGGTCTGAATTCTTCAAATGAGATAGGCACATCCGATTTTGGAATTAGTGCAAGGAAAGTAGAATTGCAATGTTCATGAATGCCCCCTCCAATCCTAGATTCCTCCAACACCCCCACCATTTCATCGCCACTTAGGTTAAAAAAGTTTTGCTAAAACTCTATAGTCCACCTATCTGGCACAAGGCTCTTATCTTTTTGCGTAGTCTTTAAAACACTTTCCACTTCAATTTTTGTAACTAGAGCCATAAGCATCTCGTTTTCTTCCTCCTCAACATAGCTAGGGAAAATCTGAGCCACCTCGCTGAATTCAGAAATTAAGGCCCCATATGGGGCATTAAAGAGATTTTTGAAGTGATTTCTTCCCAAAGAAGCCATCTCTCTAAAATATTTTTCCATTTCTCTGTCTGACCTTCTCATTTACCAAATGGTATTTGAGATTTTCTCCCATTTGAATAATTTTGGAAGAATTTAGTATTTTCATCACCTCCCTCAAGCCATATCGCTTGAATTATTTGTCTCCATTGTTCTTCAATTTCACTTAAAATCTTTCTCCTTTTTGTCTCCAGAAATTTTAACCTTACCTCTTCTCCTCTTATTCGTAGTTGTCAACTTCTGGGCATTCCATCTCTTCTACAAGCTACCACTGCTCTTCAACTTAGAATCCTACCTCAAAATTTTCTCTTTCACCCATATAATAACTTTATATTTCATATATTTGAGGTTAGCCATAAAATCCAAAGCATGAGAGAGGTTTTGTGACTTGTCCATCGGTCTCCGAGTTTCTTTTACCAGGGAAATGTAACTTGGATATTTAAGCCACCCTGGATTGAATTTGAAAGGAAAAACTATCTTTTCGTTAGCACCAGAGAGCTGCATAAGGATAGGTAAATGTTCAGATTCCCCTACAACTCCCACCCATTTCCTACAACCAATGGTGTTATTGACAAAGTCATCTTTAATAAGAAACCATGCAATATTTCTGCCACTCTAGCTTCACCCTCCCTCATGTTCCTCCAAGTAGGCACAGACTTGATAAGCTTTCATTTTATGAGGCCACTGTCTCTAATTTTGTTTTGAAAGAAATCAACAAGTGGATTTGCTTGGTATTGCGGCCCCCATGTTTCAAACATTCCTATGGAAAAATTTAGGTCTCCTCCCACCACCAGGTTTCTAGCCTTTATAATTTTTTTGCAAGAAAGTTATTCCAGAAACAGACTCTCTCCAGAACAAGACCATAGATGTTTATGAGGTTGAAAGAAGAAAAAATCTCAATGGAGTAATCCTCCACACCCAAAGCCGGCTCATAACTCCAAGAGTTTGTTAAAGGAAATACACTTTCATAAGACCTATGTCCATGCCACTTGGTCTTCATCTAGAATCCACCATCACCAAAGACCAACTATGAAAAAATTTCCCAAGGGAGGCCGAAACATAAATTCCCATACCCATATTTTCTTGGATAAAAATAACATCAGGGTTATATAGTTTGAGAAGAGACTTTATGCCTAGTTTTTTCAGGTTACTAGCAAAACCTCTACAGTTATAGGACATAATAATCATTTAGAAAAAATGATCAAGGACGACGCTGCTCTAAGAACCACTTCTAAAGATAGATGCTTTCCATTCGATATGTCTAATTTAGCTTTTAGTGGACACTTAGAAAGACCATTTTTCCTAACCCTAGATTTCGGAGGCCTTGCACGGTCTAAAATAATGCCCAATCCCCCTATAGGCTCATCAATGATTGATCACTTTTCCCTTGGCCAAATATCATAACGTTTTTTGTGAATCAAAAGAGAAGGGATGGAAGTAATAATGTTGTCCATGGCTAAGGAGAGGTTTTTAATACATGAATACTCTATTAAAGGAGGCCTGGAAAGACCATGCTTTGGTAAATAATGCCCAATCCCCCTATAGGCTCATCAATGATTGATCACTTTTCCCTTGGCCAAATATCATAACGTTTTTTGTGAATCAAAAGAGAAGGGATGGAAGTAATAATGTTGTCCATGGCTAAGGAGAGGTTTTTAATACATGAATACTCTATTAAAGGAGGCCTGGAAAGACCATGCTTTGGTAAATAATTTACCAAATAGGCAAGAGAAGAATGTAAAGAGGAGGGAAAGCAAGGGACAATACCAGCCCGATCGTGTGCATTCTCTGTCAATCTAGGGGTTTTCTGAGAGGGATCAAGATAATGTGCTATCTCAACCAGACCAAGATCATCCTGTATAGGAGCTTATCACATCGCCTCAGGCTCCTCATGAATAGTATCATGTGTTTCTAGCCCCTCTGACTCCTCCTGACCCCCATACTACTGCTCTTCAAACCCTTCCATATGTAACCACATATCAACAGCCAATGTTTCCCTTGTCTCCTTCCTGAGAAATCCCATGGCCTACGCCTTCTTCTAAACCCCAAGGGACAATCCCGATCCATATGCCCCTGCTTGTGGCATTGATGGCACCAAAATGGGAGATGCTCGTAGTCTATGACCTGACAAAAGGATTTATCATCCCTTTGTACCCGCATTTCATCCACCAGGCCTTGTCTCAGATTCAATCTTACAAAAATACATGCAACATTCCTACATTTTGACTCCCGAAAGGACATATATGCTTCCAAGAAGGTACCCAGATGGTTCCCAATAGCTCGAAAAACATATTCTATCCATAGGTACAGAAGGAAAGACAAAATTCTGACCCAAACTTGGAAGTCCTCCCCCCTTTCCTTCTATGCATCAAAAAAGGGTGACCATCTCTTAAATAGAACGGGCGAGGACTTGAAGCCCCAATTGTGACCTAAAATCCATTCCACTAATTCCCTACATCAGAAACAAATCATGAACCATCCATTTGACAGAGTTGTAACCTATGATTTGTTCCCTGGAATCTCTCCCCACAAGTTTTTAATCCATTATGATATATACTGAACAAAATAGTCTTTGCCTCTAGCTTTACTCGCTAAAATATGTTATGATGCTTCCATGGCTTCATCAACCTGTAATTCCATTTTCAAGACTAAATTAAAACTTCCATCTTCTTATTATATGTTTTACCTTTCTTCCTATTTTTGCATGCTTTTCTATCGTTCCCTTCTAGTTTACTTCCGAATTGAACTCCTTGCTCCCAATTTTCTTCTTCCTCTGCTAACAACCCCACCTGCTCCTCCTCCTGTTTTTCAAAAATTACCTTCTCTTCAGAAACATGCTCCTGTTCCATAGGGCCACACATTGCTTTCGATAAAGTAGACCTCTGCACAAAAGGAAAGGCTTCGCGAACAACATTGTTGCCCTAGCCATGGGGAAAGGTGGAAACTAAACCCTCCTTGTGCACAGACACTGGATACTGTGTAACCACCAGTCTGCTAAATCCCAAGATTCCTACAACCCCTTCCAAGCCATGAAACCTACGGAGCAGCTCGCCCAGAGAAAATATGGTTTACATCCCCTGAATTAGCTTCAAATAATTTCCGGGGAAGCCCCAATACCAAATCCATTGACCTCTGGCTCCTAACCAGGTATGCCTTCAAACCTTCACTCCTCCTTCGAAAACTATGTAAAAAATTATCCTCAAGTATCCCAAATAGATATATACAGTTGGAGGAATGCGAGGAGGGGAATCAAAACTTACTTGTTTCCCAGAGAAACCCGCATCTGCCTGAAAAGCTCCAACAACCGATGTACCAAAAAATTCCAGTCCATTGGTGTTGACTGAGACCTCCGTTAAACCTTCATGGGATTCCACTGTCAGTATGTCGAAACCGTCTTCCGGAAACTTCGCGGGACACATGTTGCCCGTCTTGACATATGGAGTCTGAGCTAGAACCTTCACCTTTGACATATTTTTCTCTATGAGCTCCAGACCCCAAACGATTAGGATGTCCTCTACCTCCGGTTCCAAGTCAACAAACTCCATTTGCTTCCCCATACCACTTTCTCCCGGACTGTAAAACCCTGCAAGGGATGTGGAAAATAACTATTTTTTGGAATAAAACCACAACATTGACATAAAAAATTCTGAATGCTATTGCGCGACAAAATGATTTGAGAAACAAGAAATGCCATAGATAACTATGGTGAAAACATCTCCCTCCTCAATTTAACCCCCTTTTGTTTCCCAAAGAGCTAAAAAAACCATGCAATGAATAATGTTGACAGATGGTTAGCATGTGCCTTCTGCGTGGGTGGTCATCTCCTGCCATCATTTTTCGGTATTGGACCGTTGATGTATTCATGGCCACTGAGAAACCCTGAACTAACTGGTTTCCTGCCCTGGTATCGCCATCAAATTTAGACTTTTATAATTTTGCATCATCTCATATATCATGTGCGAAAGGGCGAATGTTCTTAGGGATTGTTTCTTTTGAACATATATTGATAAGTAATCGATTATCATAAATTGAAGTATAAACTCTTCTCGCAATTTCTCTCATGCCCTAATTGCAATGTGAAGATGTCTAAGAGGCTCCTTGATTTGGTGTAGCTCCTCTAAATAAAAAATTTCATCCTTACCCAATCTTCCCCAAAGTATTAGGTATTGATCCTTCCATAGATAATCAATTTCAAAGAGAATTCCTCTCACCTTGCTCTCGTTTTCTAGGTCTAGCCCCCACAGATCACCTAGGGTATCGATTTTCTCACGATTTAGCCATTAAAATAATCTGATATCATGCCCACAATTTCACTTTTGTCTGCTCTACAATCCCTCCAAATTTCACAAGATTACGATGGTGAGATCTTGAGATATTTCAAGCCCTAGCTCGAAGATCGAGTCTTACCCTTGGTTTCCCATTGGCTAGTAACCTGAATAGGATTACAACATTAACTTATCAAAAGAATATCCTTTATTTTATCCTATTCCCTTCCTAATAAGGTCAAGTACATCCTTGGTTGATCAACTCCATATCCTTAACCTAATTTTGGGTCCACTTAGCCCTTTCTGGTCTCGCAACTTGTTGACTCCAATTCCAAAAATATCATTAAATAGCCAATTATCTATAAGGAATTCTAAGGCTAAGGGTTTCCTTGATAAGAAATATCTTCAAACCCTATCCTGAAAATCCCTCTTAGCCCTCTCTAGAGATCTGATCACCCTTGTTTCAAAGTAAGTAATCAATACAATTGAGTCTCTCTTGTGAATATGCCTTAGGGATCACCACTCATCTCTTAATTGATTCATTCATATCGTGATTACTCATATAATGGGTCTCCTCCTATCGGTGAAATTACCTAAATATTAGGGAGCTTTAGCTGAGGTGACAGTGGGCTATTGCTCCACAGTTTCCCTATAGGATCCCCTCCTAGGACCCCCACTAGTTTGAGCGATAAAAATGACCTTAGAGAGGATTTTATATTGATTTTGTTGAGAGATATGGGGTAATAATCTAAATTGGAGTTGGCATCAAAGGTTTTGGAGATGAGAGTGATGAAAATCAAATCAAAGGCGTTAAGTATAGAGGAGGAGAGCTTGGAGTCTTTTATTATTTCCCATATATCCTACGTTAGAGTTGGGTAGAAAGCCTGATCAAAATCAGTGGTTAGCACATTAGGACCAAGGGATTTTCATTTTTGTGAATCCATAACAACAACCTCTACCTTTTGTATCATAATTTCATTGAGTAAAATATCATTTTTTCTCTTTAGTGGTGATCCTCAATTTGTTGCTCGTAATTTCCCTAATGGATGGCCTTTTTTTTCTTGGATAGGTTTAGTTAGAAGAGTTTAAAAGTGGTTTTATAGCTCATGAGTGATGTATTCATGAATTTAAACTTTAATATTTGAGGTTGTTTTTATGCTTATGATCTTTTTGGTTTATCAATGATTTATCATACATTTGTGGAACAAATGAGCATTTTTCTACCTCTCTATTAACTACTGAATTCTTGATTTTTTCTTCCATAGTGTTTATCTTATATAAGGACTTCTTCTATCTTGAAACATGTATCGATTTCCCTTTTACAATTTCTTGTATTCCACCATTTGTGATTATCGTTTCTTTTATGTTACCCATCTCCATCTCCACAAGGGTTTTGGATTTGTGTATTTTGACAAAGTTATTTGTATTCCATTCTCTAATTTTTTTCTTAAGAAATTTGATTCATTTTTGAAAGATAAATATTTTTGTTCCTATAAATATATTCAAGTCCCTCCACCAAGTTTCCATTCTAGATAAGATATATGGATGCCTAAGGCATACGAATTCAAATTTGAAGGGTTTTTCCTTTAGTTTATTCATCAAATTCATTGAGAACTAAACATGTGAAATCTTGAAACCATGTTTTGTTAAGATGGTGGTCTTAAATTTGGTGTTCAAGATCAATAAATACCGTGGAATTAGGAAATTCTCCAACCTAGAAGCTATTTTTTTGTTCCATGTGTGAGTAGTATTTTGAGTGCTAAGATCCACTAAATGAGATTTTTTATGAAATCATTGAAGAGTTTAATTTCTTCATCTAGGCATCAATTCCTCCTTTGTATTCCTTGAGATTTTTTATTTTCCTAAAGTTACCTCCTAGAATCCAAAGTTGGTATCCAATAATCTGCTGAGCATTTTGGAGATTTTAGAGAAATATTTTGTTATTCAGAGGATGGCATGGGCCATAAAAATTAGAGATATAACATTGTGTACTTGAGCCAATAGGCTAGAAGTTTGTAGAGAGAATTCTATGGATGGAGAAGGATTTTTTTAGGGTCACAGTGGAGTGGCTTCAAATGATGGTGAGGCCTCCTATGGTGCCTATGGAATCCTTGGCTATATGATCATTGTTTCTCCAAATGGTCTTGAGATAGGTTTGCAGAGTTTAATTTTAGAATTTTGTTTCTTGAATCATGAGGATTTCGGAATTTTCAAGATTGATTTTATGTTTTAGGAGTATATTCTTGGATTTACCATTCAAACCCCTGATGTTCCATGCAATTAGTTTTAAGAAACATGGGAGGAGGGTTGGAGGATGGAATCCAAGGTTGTAACTCACTTTGAGGTAACCAATATAGGTCCATCTAAAACACAGATCTAACATGAGCCAAGAGGGATCGAGTTTCTTTTTTTGAAAACTTATTAAAGAGTGAAAAAAACAAGGTGTAATTTTTTACTATTTAAATTGCATTTTTGAATGTTATAAATATTACATAACATGGGTATTGAGCCATTTTATAGAAATCTAAATATTGTATTTATTATATGAAGAGTGAAAGTTAAATATCAAAAACTAAGTTAATTTTTTTGCTAATAGTTTTTTAATTGTTTATTTATATGATTATTTAATTTTTGTTTTTTTATTTGGCCGACATGAGAGAAAATTATTTTAATTATTTTTGTGAGGACGTGACATACTTACACATGTCCCTCATATTGGATTGTAGAATGAGCCTCTCATATCAACTAGGAAGTCACCTAAGGGTTCATTTAAGTAATTGAGCTTTTGGAGCGTTTCTCTTTGTGCCATGAGACGCAAAAGATGAAAAGGGGGGTGAAAAATCACCATATTTTTGGGCTTAGAAAAGAAGGGATTATTGCTTCTTGATGTAATACCTTGCTATAAGTTGAAAAAATGGTTCTCAAGAATGGTTGTTAAACATTTTTTGTGCCATTCCTCTACTAATGTCTGTAAGTAAATGTCCTATAATTCAATAGCTTTTATCTTCCATTCAACTAGGAAGAGGAGATTAGAATATGGAAGATAATCTTAAAATATATTGGGTTGAATGCTTCTCCAGGTTCTTCTTGAAACTGTAGTGAGGTTCAATGGTTTTGGTTTTGCGTTGCGACTATGACTATTTACATTTTCAAGGTGTCCTTAAATTGGATTCAACTCTTTATGTAGAGAAAGAGATAAAATTAGTGATATGACCAGATCCGAAATATATTGCTCGTTGAGGATGATCATTCGTTGAGGTTGATGAACATCAATTCAAGTGGATGTTTGTGTCTCAATGAAGCAACCAAATTTAATGTTCCATGCCAAGACATAAATATTGGGGTTTATTAAGTCATGCAACTAAAGTGTAGGACATGAAAAACCCTATTTGGTGCCTAAGAATACCAGGTTTTGTCGAGGTTTGAATTTCAATTTATTTTTGTAATGAATATGGTGGTTGATTGTGTTATGATCAGGAGTATAGTTAAAATCAAATTCACTAGATCCCAAATCTCAACTCTTCAAGTTGTGAAATTATCCTAATGAAAAAATAAGGCTATAAGAGATGAAACAACTGATAAAGAATGTAGAGGCAAAAATACACAGAGAATGAACTCAAAATAGGAATGGAGCGAAAAAATATTCTCATCATTCAAAATAAGTTAAATAAACTACATATGAGACAAGGAAAAAATATCAATAAATACGTGTAGAAAAAATCAATTAATTCAACCAAATCTAAATTGACTATGACACATAATCAATAGTGAGAGTAAATATCATGATACCTAGCATAAATTGATATTAAATATCTCAACACCCCTCCCTAATCTCAACTTTTACAGTATTGGCACTTATAATTCCTAATTTTTGTCTTTGAAACTCAAATACATTTTTTCCCATTGGTTCTGTAAATACATCTGCAAGCTAATCTCGTGAGCCAAAAAAATCAAGTAAGATATCTCCATCATGGACAAACTCACAAATGAAATTAAAACATGTGTCAATGTGCTTGCTCCTTTTGTGAAATACATGATTTTTTGATAAATAAATTGCAAAAATGTTATCACAATAAATAGGATTTTGGACCTTATGAATATTTGAAAGATCCGTCAATAGTATTTTTAGCCACACTGCTTGACAAGCTATTTAAGTTGAAGCTACATATTTTGAATTTGAAAAAGATATTGAACTACCAGGTTTTTTTTGGATTCCCATGATTCCATATTTGTTTCGAGTTAAAAAGCATACCCTGAGGTTCTTTTATGATGATCTCAATTTCCTACATAATCACTATCTGTATAGCGTAAAAGTGAAAAATCTCTCGAGTATGTGTTGAACAAGCCTTGGTCTATTGTTCTTGTAATATATCTTAAGATCCTTTTTGCAACCCTCCAATGTGAATTCTTGGGCGATTGCATAAACGTGGAAACAAAACTAGCTAAAAACATGATGTCAGGTCTAGTTGCAGTGAGATATAACAGACTTCCAACTAGACTTTTATACAATGTAGAATCTATTGGTGGTCCTTTATATTGTTTTCTCAACTTGGTCCCTGGAGAAACTGGAGCTTCAACTGGTTTTCAGTTGATCATTATAAAATTTTGGAGTATTTTAGTCACATATTTTTGTTGAAAAACAAAAATTCCATTACCAAATTGTTTAATTTCAATGCCTAAGAAGTACTTCATGAGCCCTAGATCAATCATATAATTTTTTTTTTGCATTGCTACTTTGAATTCTTCTAAAATCATATTACCTGTGTAAATCATATCATCAACATAAAAGAAAACAATGAGAATTTTACCTTCATGATTTTTGGTATACATAGTTGGCTCATGGATGCTTCTGCAAAATCAAATTTTTATAATTGTCAATGTGAATGTACCAAGATAGGGATGCTTGTTTCAAGCCATATAAGGGTTTCTTGAACCTGTACACCTTATGATCCTATCCTAGAATTTCAAAACTAGGAGATTTCTCCACATAAAATTATTCCTGTAGTAGACCATTTAAGAAGGAAAATTTTACATCAAGTTCAAAAAAATTCCATTTTTGTTGGGTTGTTATGGCCATAATAGTTCTGACAATGCCTAACCTTGCTACTGGAGCAAGGATTTCACCATAGTTGACACCAAGATATTTTGAGAATCCTTTGCCAACAAACCTTGCCTTATGCTTTTCAATTTCACCTTTTTCATTCAGTTTGTTCTTGTATACCCAGTTTGCACTAATATTAGTTGTCTCCTAGGAGATCAACAAATTCCCAAGTCTAATTCTTATCTATGGAAACAATTTATTGATTCATTGCATCAACCCAATGTTTTTATTTTTGTTGTAAATCCAGCTCCCAAAATAGAAGAAAAGAGAGATCAACACCCTAGAAATAAACCACTTCGAGGGGGAAACGTCCTTTACATTACATAAATGAACAATTATTGAATGATACAAATGAAAAAACATCCTTCTATATATAGGATTCCATGGGGTCACAATATAATCCTAGCCGACCTAACAATAATAATATAAGGGCACAATAATAACAAAATTAGGGTTACAGGGGTACAACAATAACAATAAGGGAGCTACACTAACAACAATAAGGGACTACACTAGTAATATAGGGAGCTAACATTCGCCTCTCCTTCAAAAAAGTGTTTTCCTCAACACTTGAGTAACTCTGGGTTCTTCTGTATAAAATTCTCATCCTCCCATGTAGAATCTTCAGTGGGTAAGTTCTTCCACTTGATGAGATACTCTAAAATTGATTGATTTCGTAGCTGTCGAGTTCTTATTTACGTGACTGCTTCAGGTTCCAATATGAATTCTCCTTCCTCATCAAGTTCTGGAAATATTTTTTGAACTGGAAGTTTTTCACCTATAACCTTCTTAAAGCATGAAACATGGAAAACTAGATGCACTCGTGAAGAAGTAGGAAGCTACAATTTGTATGCCAGAGTACCAATATTTTGCAACACCTTGTAAGGACCATAGTACTTTGGCGATAACTTATTATCCTTCTTAGCTTTCTTGAGGGAAATTTGATTGTATGGTTGTAGCCGTAAAAATACCCAGTCTCCTACATCAAAACTTCTCTCGCTGCAATTCTGATCTGCCTGTTATTTCATTTGATTTTGTGCCAAATTTAGGTTATCCTTAAAGAGTTGGAGAACTTCCTCTTGATGCTTGATGTGATCTTCCACTGCTTGAACCTTAGAATTTTCTCTTAAAGATGATGTGATGGATGGTGGATGATATCCATAAAATGCCATAAATGGGGTCATTTTTGCTGCAGTATGGAAGGAAGTGTTATACCACCATTCAGCGAGAGGTAACCACTTGACCCATTTTGTTTTTTTATCAGCTACAAAACAACGAAGATATCCTTCCAAAAATTTATTCACTATCTCAGTTTTACCATCGAATTGAGGATGATACAATGAGCTATGAGCTAGTGGAGTACCCAAACATGAGAATAAGTCCGTCCAAAAATTTGCAGTAAAAATAGGAGCTTTGTCACCTACAATAATATTTGGGTTTCCATGCAGCTTCTGAATTGTTTCTATAAATGCAGTAGCAATTGTAATTGCTTTAAATGGATGAGATAATGCACAAAAGTGTGCATACTTGGTAATTATATCAACTACCACCATGATGACACTTCTTCCTTTGGAATTAGGTAAACCTATGATAAAATTCATTGAAATATCCTCCCAATGTTGACTTGGAATGGATAAAGGTTGTAGAAGACCCAGGGTATTAATTTTCTAAACTTTAATTTGCTGGAAAACCAAACATTCTGCCACAACCTTTTGAATATTAGATTTAAGGCCATCCCAAAAAAAAAAATTCTTCACCCTGTGGTAAGTTTTTAAAAACCCTGAGTGTCCTCCTAAAGGAGAAGCCTGCAATTATCAAATAATATTTTGTTTTAGTTGAGAATTTTTACAAATATATAAGCGATCTTTGTACTATATGGAATTATTTTTCCAACTAAATGTATCAGATGTACTAGGATATTGCTGCAACTTTTGAATGAGTGACCACAATTCTTTGTCCTTCTTCCATTCATCCCTTTCTTCGGTTATCCAATCTAGTTGGATAATAGAAATGGCACAAAGCAATGCTTCCACCTCTTCATTCTTTCTTGAGAGTGCATCTACAACAACATTTAGCTTCCCTTTTTGTAGATGATTTCAAACTCATAACCCAACATCATCTTTCTGACCCATTTTTTCTGCTCTTCTAAAGATAGTCTTTGTTTCAAAAAGTGTTTAAGACTATCATGATCCATTTTTAGCTTGAAGTGTCTTCCCATTAGGTAAGGTCGTCATTTCTTTAGTGCATGTAGTATTGCTAACATTTCCTTCTCATAAATAGATTTATGTAAATACTTTCCTTTGATTGGACGACTTTCAAAAGAAATGGGTCTTCCTTCTTGCATTAAAACAACACCAATTCCATTTTGCGAGGCATCACATTCCACAATAAAGGTTTTTGTGAAATCTGGCATAGCTATGAACAGTGCTAGGCACATTTCCTTGTTAAGATGTTAAAATGCCCTAGTTGCTTCAGGAGTCCATGAAAATGCATCTTTCTTCAATACTGTTGTTAGAGGTGTTGCTATTCTCCCATAATTCTTAACAAACTTGCGATAATACCCTGTTAACCTGAGAAATCCTCGAAACTGCTTTATGATTTTGGGGACTTTCCATTCCTTAATGTATTTAATTTTGTTAGGATCTACCTTAACACCCTCGTGAGATACAATATGACTTGGAGATTCCACCTCTTATACTCGAAAGAAACATTTGGATTTTTTGCATATAATTGTTTCTCCTCCAATAGTTTGAGCACCCTCTTAACATGTTGAACATGATCCTTCAAAGATCTGCTGTAGATTAGTATATCATCCAAAAATACTAGCACAAATTTTCTAAGGAAGCGTTTGAAAATGGAATTCATAAACCCTTGAAATGTAGAAGGTGCATTAGTAAGGCCAAAAGGCATGACCAAAAATTGATAATCACCCTCATGAGTTCGAAATGTTGTTTTCAGAATATATTTCATCTTCATTCTAATTTGATGATACCCTGAACGAAGATACAACTTGGTAAAATAAATTGCTCCATGTAATTCATCCAATAATTCATCAAACACATGAATGGGAAATTTATCTTTAATAGTGAGCTTATTGAGCTCCCTATTATCCGAACACATGTGCCATGATCCATCCTTCTTGTGCACCAATATTATTGGAGCAAAGATAGAACTTTGACTTGGTTGAATTATACCAGCCTCTAACATTTCTGCAATGATACGTTCAATTTCACTCTTTTGGACATAAGGATATCTATAAGGTCTGATGTTTGGAGGAACACTTCGTGGAATCGAATGAATAGCATGATCATGATCATGAATAGGTGGGAGTCCTTTGGGAGTTTCAAACACATTGGAATGATTGTCAAAGAATTTTTATAGATCTGGAGAATAGATGATTTTGACGTGGGAACTTCTAGTGAGCATAATTGTGCAATTACGCTTCGTTTTTCTTTCTTAAAAAGCTGTCATGACATTAGAGCTTATTATCTTTCCCAGCTTTCCTGCAATACCCCATAATTCGACTTCCTTTCCTTTCGAAAAATAATTGAAGAAAAGTTCTTGAAAATTAAAAGCTATCATCCCCAAATATTGTAACCATTGTACTCCTAGTACAACATCATCACCTCCCATTGGAATGGAAAGCATTGGACTATTCAATACATATTCCCCCATGGGTAGCTTTATATTATGGAATTTTCTAGAGAAATTTATATTTCCTCCATTTGCAACCATCACTTGAAATTCTAGTGTTGTGTATAGGAAACAACTCAATTCCTTGGCTACCTTACAATGAATACAATTATGGGTACTTCCCGAATCAACCAACACTATTACAAATTCTTCTTCATATGTCCTTCTATCTAGAGAGTTTGAGGAGTGGTAATTCCTGCCAATGCATTACACGATATAGTTGGACTCATTTCTTCTTCTTCTAGGGTTGGTTCCTGGTGTATATCCTCTTCGTTTGAAGTTTCTTATTCATTTTCTTCCTCCCCTTCATAATCTATGTAAAATAATTTATTCTCAGCAAATTAACGACCGTTAGTGTATTTTCTATGACAACTGTAGCAAAGCCCTTTTGCTATTTTTTCTTCCAATTTTTGTGGTGTCAAACTTATAGGTTGTGGAAGTCTAGGAGTAGCAACACTTCCAGCTTTATAGATGTGAGTTGTAGGCATCTTTGTTTCCATAATTTTACATTCAATTTTTCTTGCCAACCTGAATGCCTTCTCCAATGAATCAGGTTCCCAAACATGAACCTCATGTTGGATGTTATCCTTTAAAGTCCCTATGAAGAAATCAATCTTGTGTTGCTTTGGAATATCAGTTACCCTTATATTCAAATTTTGGAAGTCCTGGATGAGCACCCCCATTGAACCCTTTTGTTTGAGGTTTATTAATTGGCTAAAAAGGGTGTTTATCTTCATAATTTGCTATCATTTCCTCTGTAAAATTTGACCAAGTGACAATTTTTTTACGGGAGAAAAGCCATCGATAACATACAAATGTATTTTGTTCTAAATATAAAGTTGCAATGTGTACCTTTTGTGGGATTTTGCACATTATTGAGATCAAAATATTGCTCCATCTGTAGTATCCATGTTACTAGATCCGTGCAATCAAACTTCCTCATATCGATCTTTGGAATATGGTGGGTCTTCCATCCAACATTAGAGTTTATGAAATCATGATTAACGCTTATTTTTCCTCGTCATGAGTTTCCTCTACTATATTTTCACCACTAGAAAACATTTCTTGTAGCAACTTTATCAAACCTTCCATGTCTGCTTTTAGATCATTCTTCATGTTTTTTTATCTTAGCTTTCGTGTCAACCATCTTAACTTCCATGCAAGTTTCCATGACATCCATCTTAGCTTCCACGTATTTCTTCAAACCATCCATCTTAGCTTCGACGCCTCTCTTCAAAACTTCCATTTCATTTTTTTTTTCTCTTTGCGAGAGCGAAATTTGGTGCAATTGCTCCGGTAATTTTGATATCTCATGTTGCACTTCTTCTTCTTCATGAGTCATAGTAGAGCCTTCTGAAGGCTTAATGGGTGTTAAATTCTTTTTAGGGGGAGTTTTATAACCCAATACTGATATCTATTCTACAATATGCCCTTGGAATCAATTCAAATTGATTTTTCAAACAAGACTTACGCAATTCGGAAAAAAATACACACCTTTTTCTTTCTTTTGAGGAGCTCGATATTGAAACTGAATTATCTCTGTTATTTCGGATCTTCAATATATGAAATTCAGTGTTTTAGTATCCCTCTGAATCTTCTTTCGAATGCCACAGGTCTGACCTGATTTTGATTCTTCAGGAAAAGTTATGTCCAATTTTTTATGAAACCAACTCCAAAAATAGAAGAAAAGAGAGATCAATGCCTTAGAAATAAACCACTTTTAGGGGGAAACCTCATTTACATTACATAAATGAAAAATTATTTAATGATACAAATTTCAGAACCTCCTTCTATATATAGGAGTCCATGGGGTCACAATATAATCCCAGCTAACCAAACAATAATAATGGAAGGGCACAATAATAACAATATTGGGGTTACAGGGGTACAACAATAACAATAAGGGGGCTACACTAACAACAATAAGGGACTAGACTAGTAATATAGGGACCTAATGTGCCCCTCTCCTTCAAAAAAGTGTTGTCATCAACACTTGAGTATCTCTGGGTGCTTCTGTATAAAACTCTCATCCTCCCATGTAGAATCTTCAGTGGGTAAGTTCTTCCACTTGATGAGATACTTTGAAATTGATCGATTTCGCCACTGTCGAGTTCCTATTTTCGTGACTGGTTCAGGTTCCAATATGATTTTTCCTTCCTCATCAATTTCTAGCAATAATGTTTGAACTATAAGTTTTTCACCTATAACCTTATTTAAGCATGAAACATGGAGAACCGGATGCACTCATGAAGAAGCAGGGAACTCCAATTTGTATGCCATAGTACCAATATTTTGAAATCCCTTGTAAGGACCATAGTACTCTGGCAATACTTTATTATCCTTCTTAGCTTGCTTGAGGGACATTTGTTTGTATGGTTGTAGCCATAAAAATACCCAATCTCCTACATCAAAACTTCTCTCACTGTGACGTTAATTTTCCTGTTGTTTCATTCGATTTTGTGCCGAATTTAGGTTATCCTTTAAGAGTTGGAGAACTTCTTGTTGATGCTCAATTTGATCTTCCACTGCTTGAACCTTTGAATTTTATCTTAAATATAATGTGATGGATGGTGGATGATATCCATAAGGTGCCATAAATGGGGTCATTTTTGCTGCAGTATGGAAGGAAGTGTTATACCACCATTCAGCAAGAAGTAACCACTTAACCCATTGAGTTTGTTTATCAGATACAAATCAAAGAAGATATCCTTCCAAACATTTATTCGCTATCTCAGTTGACCAAAGGATTGAGGATGATAGGATGAGCTATGGGCTAGTTGAGTTCCCAAACAAGAAAATAATTCCATCCAAAAATTTCCAGTAAAAATGGGATCTCTGTCGCTTACAATAACGTTTGGATATCAATGTAGATTTTTAATTGTTTCCATAAATGTAGTACAAAATGTACTTTCTTTAAATGGATGAGATAATGCACAAAAGTGTGCATACTGGGTAAGTCTATCAACTACCACCATGATGACACTCTTTCCTTCAGACTTAGGTAAACTTGTGATAAAATCCATTGAAATCTCCTCCTTGCATTGACTTGGAATGGATAAAGGTTGTAGAAGGCCCGGGGTCTTAATTGTCTCAAATTTATTTTGCTGGCAAACCAAACATTTCGCCACAAACTTTTGAACGTCAGATTTAAGGCCATCCTAAAAAAAATCTTTCTTCACCCTGTGGTACATTTTTAAAAATCCCGAGTGTCCTCCTAAAGGAGAAGTGTGAAATTCCAAAAGAATATTTTGTTTTAGTTGTGAATTCTTACAAATATATAAGCAATCTTTGTACCATAAGGAATCATTTTTGCAAATAAATGTATCGGATGTACTAGGATCTTGCTGCAACTTTTGAACGAGTGTCCACAATTTTTCGTCCTTCTTCCATTCATCCCTTGCTTCGGTTATCCAATATGGTTGGATAATAGAGATGACACAAAGAAATGCTTCCACCTCTTCATTATTTCTTGAGAGTGTATCTGCAACAACATTTAGCTTCCCTTCTTTATAGATGATTTCAAAGTCATAACCAAACATCTTTATAATCCATTTTTGCTGCTCTTTTGACGATATTCCTTTATCAAAAAGTGTTTAAGAACATCATGATCAGTTTTTACCTTGAAGTGTCTTCCCATTAGGTAAGGTCGCTATTTCTTTAGTGCGTGTAGTATTGCTAACATTTCCTTCTCATAAATAGCTTTTTGTAAGTACTTTCCTTTCATTGGACGACTTTCAAAAGCCATGGGCCTTCCTTCTTGCATTAAAACAACACCAATTCCATTTCCCGAGGCATCACACTCCACAATAATTTTTTTTGTGAATTCTAGTATAGTTAAGACCGGTGGTAGGCACATTGGCTCTTTAAGATGTTCAAAGGCCTTAGTTGCTTCAGGAGTCCATGAAAATGCATCTTTCTTCAATAATGTTGTTAGAGGTGCTTCTATTCTCCCATAATTCTTAACTAACTTGCGATAATACCCTATTAACCTAAGAAATCCTCGCAACTGCTTTATGGTTGTGGGGACTTTCCATTCCTTAATGGCTTTAATTTTGTTAGGGTCTACCTTAACACCCTTGTGAGATGCAATATGACTTCGATATTCCATAACTTGTACTCCAAATAAATATTTGTATGTTTTTGCATATAATTGTTTCTCCTCCAATAGTTTGAGCACCATGTCAACATGTTGAAAATGATCCTTCCAAGACCCACTATAGATTAGTATATCATCAAAAAATACCAGCACAAATTTTCTAAAGGAGGGTTTGAAAATGGAATTCATCAACCCTTGAAATGTAGAAGGTGCATTGGTAAGGCCAAAAGGCATGAAAAAAAATTCATAATGACCTTCATGAGTTCGAAATGTTGTTTTCAGAATATCTTCAGTCTTCATTTTAATTTGATGATATCCTGAATGAAGTTCCAACTTGGTAAAATAAATTTCTCCATTAATTCATCCAATAATTCATCAATCATAGGAATGGGAAATTTTTTCTTTAATAGTGATCTTATTAAGCTCCTTATAATCTGGACACATGTGCCTGACCCATCCTTCTTGTTCACCAATACTACTAGAGCAAAGAAAGAAATATGACATGTTTGTATTATACCAGCCTCTAACATTTTTGTAATCATACATTCAATTTCGCTCTTTTGGACATAAGGATATCTATAAGGCATGATGTTTGGAGGAACACTTCCTGGAATCAAATGAATATCATGATCATGATCACGAATAGGTGGGAGTCCTTTGGGAATTTCAAACACCTTGGAATGATTGTCCAAGAGTTTCTGGAGATTTGGATAAATATATGATTTTGATGTTGGAACTTCTAGTGAGCATAATTGTGAAATTACGCCTCTTTTTTATTTCTTCAGAAGCTTTGCCATGACATTAGAGCTTATTATCTTTCTTGGATTCCCTGCGATACCCCATAATTCGACTTCCTTTCCTTCCAATAAAAATTTCAAGAAAAGTTCTTGAAAATTAAAAGCTATCGTCCCCAAAGATTGGAACCATTGTACTCCTAGTACAACATCATCACCTCCCATTGGAATGGAAAGAATTGGACTCTTCAGTATATATTCCCCCATGGTTAGCTTGATATTATGGCATTTTCCAGAGAAATTTATATTTCCTCGATTTTGAACCATCACTTGACATTCTAGTGCTAGCTATAGGAACCAATTCAATTCCTTGGCTACCTTATAGTGAATAAAATTATGGGTACTACCCAAATCAATCAACACTATTACCTTTTTCTTCTTGATATGTCCTTTTATCTTGAGAGTTTGAGGAGTGGTAATTCCTGCCAATGCATTACATGATATGGTAGGACTCATTTCTTCTTCTTCTTATAGAGTCGGTTCCTAGTGTATATCTTCTTCTTTTGAAGTTTCTTGTTCATTTTTTTCCTCCTCTTGACAATCTATGTAAAATAATTTCTTCTCAGCACACTTATGACCTTTAATATATTTTCTATCACAATTGTAGGAAAGCCCATTTGCTCTTTTTTATTCCAATTGTTGTGGTTTCAACCTTGTGGGTTGTGGAAGTCTAGGAGTAGCAACACTTCCATCTTTATATATGTGAGTGGTATGCTTCCTTGTCGCCATAATTTTACATTCAATTTTTCTTTCCAACATGAATGTCTTCTCCAATGAATCTGGTTCCCAAATGTGAACCTCATGTTCGATGTTATCCTTTAAAGTCCCTATGAAGACATCAATCATGTGTTCCTCTGGAATTTCAATTAGCCTTATATTTAATTTTTGGAAGTCCTCAATGTGCTTCGCCACTAAACCCTTTTGTTTGAGATTTATCAATTGGATAAAAAAAAGTGTTTCTCTTGCGTATCCTCATAATGTGTTATCATTTCCTCTGTAAATTTTGACCAAGCAACAATTCTTTTATGGGAACAATGTCATCGATACAATACAAATGTATTTTGTTCTAAATATAAAGTCGCAATGCGTACCTTTTGTGTGTTTTGCTCATTATTGAGATCAAAATATTGCTCCATCTGTAGTATCCATGTTACGGGATCCTTTCCATCAAACTTCCTCATATCGATCTTTGGAATATGGTGGGTCTTCCATCCAAAATTAGAGTTTATGAAATCACGATTGAAATTTATTTTTTCCTTGTCATGAGTTTCCTCTACTCTCTTTTTTCCATTAGGAAACATTTGTTGTATCAACTTTGTCAAACCTTCCATATCTGCTTTTATATCATTCTTCATGTATTCCAATTTTTCTTCCATGTCATCCATTTTAGCTTCCATGCCAGCTTCCATGCCATTATTCAAACCATCCATGCCTTTCTTCAAACCATCCATCTTAGCTTCCACGCATTTCTTCAAAACTTCCATTTCATTTTTTGACGCTCTTTGCAAGAGAAAAATTTGGTGCACTTTCTCTTGTAATTTTGACATGTCATGTTGCATTTCTTCATTTTCATGAGTCATAGTATAGCCTTTTGAAGGCTTAATGGGTGTTGAATTATTTTTAGGGGGAGTTTTTGAACCCAATACTGATATCTATTCTACAATATGCCCTTGGAATCTATTCAATCTGATTCTTCAAACAAGACTTATGTAATTCGGTAAAAAAGATACACACTTTTTTCTTTCTTTTCAGGAGCTCGATATTGAAATTTAATTATCTATGTGATTAAGGATTTTCAATATTTGAAATTCAGTCTTGTAGTAGCCATCTGAATCTTCTTTCGAATTCCATAGGTCTGACCTGATTTGAATTCTTCAAGGAAAATTTATGCCCAATCTCTCACAATGAACTAATTATGGATTGGTTCAGTAGAGAGAACTTGTACAGTGTGCCACGTGTCACTGTTTCCTCCTTCGGCTCTTAAATTGATAAAAAGGAAACTAAATTCTGTGTACTTGCGTCCAATTTTGACATAATTCCAATCCGATGCTCAAATATTGCAAACTAAGATTTAAAATTTTGACATGACGTTTCTCAAGATTTCGGATTTGCTCTGTACAAATTTCATCTTCTAAAACTTCGTAGAAAAAAACGTTACAGTGAAAATTCCACGATGACCTGTTTAGGTGAAATTTAGGAGCTTGACAAAACCCTAAATTCCACATATCATATCTCCGAAAATATTGTGAACCAAGATCTAAAATTATTACACGAAGTTCCTCTGGATTGTGTCTTCCCTTTGTAAAAATTTCATCTTCTGAAACTTCGTGGAAAAAAAGTTATAGCAAAAATTACACCATGACTTGTTTGGAGCAGCGAAACCCTAGAATCCAAAGCTCTAATACCAAATGTTATGAAACCAGCTACAAAATAGAATAAAAGAGAGATCAACACCTTAGAAACAAGCCACTCCAAGTGGTAAAGCTCCTTTACATTACATAAATTTAACAATTCTTCAATGATACAAATGACAAAACCTCCTTCTATATATAGGAGTCCATGGGGTCACAATATAATCCTAGCCGACCTAATAATAATAATCTAAGGGCACAATAATAACAATATTGGGATTACAGGGTTATAAAAATAACAATAAGGGGGTTACACTAACAAAAATAAGGGACTACACTAGTAATATAGAGACCTAACACAATCTCCCACAATGACCTAATTATCGAGCGATTCATTAGAGATAACTTGTACGACGTGCCATGTGTCACTGTTTCCTCCTTCGGCTCTAAAATTGTTATACAGGAACCTACAGACTATGTACTTGCAGCCACTTTTTACAAAAATCCAATCCGATGCTTAGACAAAGAGTTATGCCGATTTTCCCACGGTCACCTCTTTGAGATGAAATTCGGGAGCTTGAAAAAACCAAAATTCAACATATCATATTTTTGAAAATATTTTGAACCAAGATCTGAAATTTGTACACGAAGTTCCTTAGGATTTCAAATTCACGTGATAAAAATTTCATCTTTTGAACCTTCATAGAAAAGATGTTATAGTGAAAATGCCGTGATGACCTATTTGGAGCAGCGATATTCTAGAATCCAAAGCTATGATACCAAATGTTATGAAACCAACTCCCAAAATAGAAGAAAAGAGAGATAAACTCCCTAGAAATAAGCCACTTCAAGGGGGAAACCTCCTTTACATTACATAAATGAACAATTTTTGGATGATACAAATGACAAAATATCCTTCTATGGATAGGAGTTCATGGGGTCACAATATAATCCTAGCCGACCTAAATATAATAATATAAGGACACAATAATAACAAAATTGGGATTACAGGGGTACAAAAATAACAATAAGGGGGCTACACTAACAAAAATAAGGGACTACACTAGTAATATAGGGACCTAAATTTTTTAGTGCTTGTTGAAAATCAGTTGGTTGACAGGAAAGAAAGGGAAACAAATTCTGTTGATCAAATTCCTACTCCAGCTCATATAATTCTCTGATGTTTTTAGTTTTCTGATTGTCTTCTAAGGATAATGAATCATTGTTGGATTCACTGCTGCAAAATGTACCATTTTCAAAGTGGTATGGCTCTTCATGAACCTAAAATCTTGGAAACTATGGTGGATAAACATGATGTTTTAAAACTTCATCAATTTCATCATACCAAGATTTAGTTTCAAAAAATTTAACATCTCTTCTTAAAGAAAAATTCTTGATGACTGGACTAAAGAGTCTATAAGATCTTTATTATTCACTATATCCTATAAAAATACATTTTTCACTTCTATCATAAAGCTTCTTTCACAGCTACTCAAGAACATGTGAAAATTCTACAAAACCAAAAATTCGAAAGTGAGAGGCATTCACCTTCTCACAATCCCAAGCTTCTTGAGGTACTACATCTTGGACACTAGATGTTGGAGATTTGCTGAGAACATATATTGCAATAGAAAATGCTTCAACCCAATAGTCATTAGACAACTTCTTTTCATGAAGCATACAACTGACCATATTGATGATTGACTAGTTTTTCCTTTCTACTACACCATTATGCTGTGGAGTGTATCTTGATGTGTTCTGCATGATGATTTCTTGTTGTTGAAAAAAAACTTTGAAATCATTAGAACTGTATTCTCCTTCCTTATCTCACTTAAGAACTTTTGAAGGTTATCCACTTTCCTTTTATTCTTCTTCTTTGAACTCTTTCAACCTTGAGAAAGTATCTAATTTATTTCTGAGAAAATAAAACGAAATATTCCTTCTATAATCATCAATAAAGGTAAGAAAACAAATAATATTACCAATGGACTATGTATGTATTGGGTCGTATATATCTTTATGGACTTGTAGAACTTATGATGTATTTTTGCATTGCTCATAAATCACAAGACACAAACCTACTCTAAAACTTCGTGGAATTCAATTCACAATTTAGAACATCAATCAGAAACATGCAATGAGAAATAACACACATCACACGACATTTTTTCTCGGGAGAGAAATATGCGAAGAACCCTAATTCTTACTTGCATTAATTTGATGAATAGAGATATATTACAGTTTCTTTTCTCAACTACTTACAACCTGCAAGTGAATAACCTATCTCTCTTCTGATTGAGAAGCTCTGACCTAGACTTAATCAATTTATGCCTCTTCTTGAGCCCCTATTTCATTGTGCAAATCATTGAGAATTTAGGCCCCTATCATTTAGGAAATTCCTCAAATTGATTTTGTAATTCCCAAGGTTAATCATCTCACTACATGCAACACCTACACACTTAAGAATAGTCTACAACTGATCTTACACTGCCTTAGAATCTCCAACATACATGGGAAACTCAAATTCTTTGCATGCACTGGCTATTTTGGGATGATTGATCATTTAACTGGATGATTGTTGAGTTTGAATGAAGTCCCACCACTTAACTGATCTTCCACTAATTCCTCCAACATTTAGAACTAGTTTAACTGAAAACAACTTGAAATAACTCACCTTGATTCCTAAAAATTAGCAATCAAACATTCTTAACTCAACTTTAACGCCTTCAAATTCTAAGAGTTAACAGAATCATCCTATTATTGGTTTTTTCAACCTATTCTATGAGTCTCCTATTAGGAGGTTTGTCATAGATATAACATGTGGTCCCCTGGAATATGACATCATAACCATGTTCCATCATTTGACCTACACTAATGAGATTATGCTTCATATGTGGACCATAATAAACATTAGGCACATATTTGTATTGATTTGTTTTAGTAAGAATAGGGACAATACCTTTCCCTTCAACTTTTATAAGAGAGCAATCTCCAAGAGTAATTTCTAATGTTATAGATGCATCAAGGCAAGAAAGAATACTTTTGTTACCTATCATATGATTGTTGCAACCACTATCCATCTACCAAAGGTCCTCACAGTGATTGTCTTCACAAATATGAGAGGAAATAAACATGGTTCCAAAGGATCCTCCTTCATTGTTGGAGAGATGGACACTGCCTCTTTGATGATTTGATTGTTTCTTTTTGCATTCATGTTCATAATGCCCTAATTTCTTGCAGTGATAACATTGGACATTGATTTGCTCCATGTTCTACTTCTTTGTGTTTTATTTTGTGAAGGTCCCGAGTGCTCTGCTGCATGATGATGTTCTTATCTACCTCTACTTCACTTGTTGTTGCCTCTATATCCTCTCCCTCTGCCTCTATGAAGAGAGAATTGTGCTTTGAAAGTTTGTTCCATTGAATTTTGTCCAAGGTTAATTGTTGTTTTGTGTCACGAAAGTGACCTGTTCAACTATTCTACTGAGAGAGTTGTAAGATCTTTGTATTCTAGAATGGTTGTTACAACCATGACATATTTCTTTGGTAGGATTTAAAGGAAATTTTCAACTATCTTCTTATCTATAGTGGTTTCACCAATAAGTTTGATTTTATTGACTATGCCCATGACTCTAGTCATGAACTGATCAACATTCTCTCTGTTAGTGATCTTTAGGGTTTCAAACTAAACCTCCAAGGTCTACAATTTTATAGTCTTCACTATACCATTACCGTGATCTGCAACTTTCAAAATATCTCAAGTTTCTTTTGTTGTTGATGTGTTGGTTATCTTGTCGAAAATATAGTCATCGACTCGATGTTGCATCCAACATTTAGCTTTTTGTTCTGCCTTTCTCAATTCAATAGCTGCATTCTCGTGATTATTAGTCATAACTACCAATGCATCATGGGTCGGCTCTACATAGACATTGTAAAGTGTATCCCAACACACTTGAGCTTGTAAAAATGTCTTCATCCATAAAAACCAAAATTTATAATTTTTGCCTAACAAAATAAGCATATGTGGCGAAGAGTTGCAAGAAGCCAATTTTATGGAAGTGCATTCCCTTTTTTACAATATCTTTTTCAACACTTAAAAGAATGCAACACCACTTTTTTTTCAAAATAAAACATTAATAAAACCTTATTTTTTTTAAATAACAAACCTTTTAAATAAATAAAAAAAAGGTTCCTTTTAAATAAAACTCGTTTAAGAAAACCTCTACATTAACAAATGGATCACCCTCACCCTTTTTAAAGAAAAATCGTGGACCTTTTAAAATTCGTGGAGCCTTCCTTTGAACAATGGACCTTTCGATTTTTCCATTGAAATGTGGTGATCCTGATTTTTATGATCCGTGAAAATACGCCAACGAGGTTTAAAACATATACCGTAGGTTGGCTTGTCGTCGCACCTCTCGACGAATAGGACTGCGAATTTCATCACGGATATGGAATATAATTAAAAATCAACCGACTACATCCCAGATCCCAGCTCTCCAAGCTATGAAATTCTCCTCATTAAAAAAAAAGCATACAGATGTGTGCATGTCATGACAACCATTTTCTCATTTGAATGGGACACCGACATAGAAATGTATTTAAACATACGGTTGGTGTCTGATGTCAATCACACATAATTTCATAACTTCTACCCTTAAAATAGATATATACTTTGTAACATATAGAATTCAATTACAATTATTTAAATTCGGGACCTTTCAAACGGATTGATAGAGGATTGAACGCCCATGGGCCTTTGAAGCGGATCCTAGTGGGCCAAGCCCCATGCACTCGCCCTAAAGAGTCATGCCAATTGACGCAGTCAGCCCCGTGTGTATATAGTGTTTTTGGGCAAACATTTTTTCCGGAGTCAGACTGTGGATGGTATGAGCGTTCTCACATCACTTTCTACTGTCAACTCCGTGTAGTGAATACGCTATTGAGGACATTTCAAAGGGATCGACATAGAGCGTCGTACTCCAAACGGACTCGCCCTAATTAAACAGCCACACCAACTTCCACCATCAGACCCATGTGTATACCGTTTTTGGCAAAACACTTTTTCACCAGCCAAACTGTGGTCGGTATGAGCCTTGAGGAATCAGGCCACTTGTAGCAATCTATAATTTTTATTTGGTGATTTTAGTTATTTGTTTGGAAAGTTTATCAATACTGGTTAGTTTTTCTTTGTTGTAATAGAAAATTTCTTTAAAGTATCAAGCCATAGACCAAAGTTTCATGTTTTTGAGAAAGTGTTGAAAAATCTCCCATACCTTTATGAAATCTATAATTTGTACCATAAAATATTAAGTCATTACCATGAAACATTAAGTAATTACTGATTTAAAAATAATTCGATTCGGTTCGCTAATTAATTCAAAAAATTCAAATTCGATACGGAGTAAACTTTTTACCTGTTCCAGTGAGCTCTCTCCACCTTTAGTGTGCTTCTTACCTCAACATGAATGTGCTTTGTGTCCCAACATGAACACATAGTACAAAAGTTTAAAGAAATCACAACCGAGTTGAACAGGGCAATTTGGAAAACAATGAGCTATCCGTAAATAATATACTGATTAATTTATTTAATCTTGAATTTTAATACATACAGATATGTATGGTTCACAAAATACATAAATATATCTCATATTATATGATATTGTTTAAATATATTTTATAAATTTAGAAAATAGTGTTATATGTATGTAAAATAAAAAGTGGGGCAGAAATATGTTATTGAACTTGCTTTTCTAAATTTTAATAGGAAATAGTCTGTTTCAACTTTGCTTAGTTGATGCATTGGAAGAATACAATTTTAATGGACCTCTACTGCCCTAATGGAAATAATGCAGGGAAGAGAAAAACAAGTTTGGAAGTGGGAAAATTGAAATGATGTAGAGAAAGGCCAGGCTAACACACAGAATGCATTAATCTTTATAAAGTTTCATATAAAAATTAGCAAATTGGTAATTTTTAATGGAAAGAAAATAAAAATACTATAATTTTTATAGAAAAAATATAAAAAAAATAATTTCTATATTAGAAAATTTTATAAAATGAGAAATTTCAATTCAAAAAAAGATAATTCCTACTTTAAAAAAATTATAAATTAACAAATTAGTTATAAATCATTAGCAAATCAATAATTTTTATAATTAAGAAAAAACCAATAACTTTTATTTTGAAAAACATTAACTTTTATAACTTCTATATTTTTATTAAAATTTTAAATATAATGATTGTTCATTTAAATTTATAAAAAATATAAAAATAAAAATTAATATATTAAATTTAAAAATAAAAATTAATATATTTAAATATTTGTAACATCTATAGTACCAAATTTTTTCATATTAAATTTTATATATTCGAATCCAAATCTAAATCCGAATTCAAATTCGAATTTAGTAACTTATAAGTTTTAGTATAACTAACGACAAACTTTTTCCATAAATATTTTGCGTGATTGTCCAACTATGCAGAGTATATTTTGCCCCCATTAGTGCAACTAGCGTAACAACAAATCTTTTCCATAAATATTTTGCGTGATCGTCCAACTATGCAGAGTATATTTTGCCCGCATAACACTTTACGATAGTCCAAATATGCATAGCAAGGTCTCGTCTTATAGAGTATGTGCATGCCAGTTACGCATTCCCAACGCCGTCTCGAGTGATGTATGGAAATTTCTATTTGAATGGACTTCGAAGGGCAGAGCTCAAATTACACTACAGGAATATCTCTTCACGAATATAAGGCCGAGGACCATGTTGGTATAATTACTTTCCGTAATTTTAAGTCAATATTGCTTTGGGAGGTTTACACTGAGGAATGTTGGAAAATTAATTTCAACTAACGTGTTTAATTATTTCCCATCAATTATATTTTAGTAAATATTTTGTAGGTTGAGGATTGAAGGACATCAACCATATTGGAAAATTAATTTCAACTAACGTGTCTAATTCTCTCCCATAAATTATATTTTAGTAAATGTTTCGTAGGTTGAGGATTGAAGGACATCAACCATACCTTACCAGACATTACATACATGAAGTTGAGAATTCCCATTAAATAATATATTAAATAATTAAAGTCCAATGAAAATTTAATAAAGGGTTGGAAGAAATGTATGGTTAAATATTTAATCCGCAAGTGTTATTTGCTTCAGGGAAGTTGTAGAAAGTCATGGCGGGCAAGTGAAAACAACAGTTACAGGTTTTATTGCAAATGTGAATGTATTTTATGTTTTGAAGTTATAATATAGAGTTTGGTTAGTAGCTATGGTTTGGAAATTTCACGTATACCCCACAACCACTCTGTTTTATTATGTTTCACTTTTTCTTTTGTTAATTTGGTAGAGCCTTTCTATTTACTATTTATCAAAAAGCAAGTTGTTGTACAGTTACTTATGCATGACATAGCCTCAACCTACCCAAAGGAAACCACGTCTGTTGGCCACCTGAGGGAATTAAAAGCCATCCAGTGTTGGAATTGTTTTTTGAAACGAGGTCTATTGGCCACCTGAGGGAATTAAAAGTCATCCAGTATTGGAGTTTTTTTTTTCCTCCTACTTGCTGCTAAAACTACTTTACTATGTCCATAAAAGCTACATTCTAAAAAACAACTATTAAAGCTTGCCGCAAAAATCATTTAAAAATTATTAAAATAAAACATCACCCATCAAAAGAGTCAATTCGAGTCGGGTCTTTTGCAGTGGATCCTGACATTTCTACTCGATGCATTCCTTGAAGTTGGTGTTCAATCCTCCCGATTCTTGCCGCTGCATGATACTGAGACGTGGCAATTTCTCGGATATCCTGTTTAATCTACTGTAATTCTAACACCACTGCTAGATTTCCTCCAGTTTCCTGCATGATTGCCATAGCCTTTGCCAAAACACATTTAAGTTTCCAGTATATGTTAACTGATTGATGGAACTAAGATACCTTGCCTCTTGTATTCCCCGGATCACAAAGGAAGTCCAAAGTGGCCTCCTGCTATTTTTTGTCTTCTTCGTCATAGGTGCTCTCTCTTTCCCATCCATGAATAGTATTACGAATTTGAGCCGGGTTACCAACCTCAAAAATATTAGATATATTTTCCAGAACTTGTTTATGGGTCTTTCTACCTCACTTGCTTGGGCCCTCATTGTAAATTGTTTGTTTCTGCTTTCCTTTACTTGTTGATTTTCTTTTCCCGGGCTCTCCTTTTGCCATGAGAACTTGACATAATGATCCCCCTGTTAAAGAATGAGATAATCCTGTATATTGTAGAGTAAAATAAATAAGATAGTTATGGAAAGCGACACTGAAATCCTTTACTCCGGTAGTCACAGGTCGAGTCTCACTCAATGCCGAGCAAACAAAAAGGTGAATATCAAGAATGCCCATGACAGGGACCTTTGTTTGATAGAAGGGAAATTGCATAATTGCATTACAGCCAGAGCCTCTCTTAATATGCATTTTTCGAATAGGTTGACACCGATTTAGACTGGGACAACATTGACCATGAGGAAAAACCCAACAACCCTCACCATGAGGGAAAACTCGATAACGATTTTTCAAAATAAAGGGGACGAACATTGACAATGAGAGAAGAGATTCAAATTAAGGTATGAGGGTATATGGATAATTTGGAAACTGTCAGTAGAAGACTTACCAACCTGTTCATAGACAAAGACTCTTGTTATGGATAGTAACCCAGAAGTTAGACCTCATGAAATGAGATTCCATGCAATATAAGCAAAGGGAAGTTATACACAAACCATACGACTTTTCTCAAATACTATTCTTACAATAGTAACAAAGGAAAATGAAACATAGACCAAACGAATTTACCCAAATGCCAGAAAATTTAGCTTGAAAATGAAACTGGGGGCAAAACAGAGAATTTTCAATAGAGGGGCTTCTAAAACAGGGTTCAATATCCTAAGAATTAATTATGAGGCCCTGCCTAGATGCTTCTATCACAAGCCCTTTCGCTACTTGAAAAATAGAAAAGCAATGGACCATACTAGATAGGTAAGATTTCAAAATATATAAAGTAAACAATATGCAAAATTCCATGCAACCAGCAACTTCGTCTTCATCGTTAGGGATTGAAACAGAGAAATGATATGCGAGGGTGACAAGAGCCATAACATACCACTTTACCCGATGACAACAATGCTCCAGAGCTTTCTCCGCTTCGTCAGCCTGGGCTTCCAACCTTCGACTGTTAACAATCCATCTCCGCAATGGAATTGTATGCCTTAGATTTCTCTGCAAACGGTGTACTTTCCCAGTCTTTTCTGACTCAACCCGCTGGCCTCCTGCGTTTTCGTTAATTACCATTATGATCAAACATGCCAAGTACTCGCCTGCAGCTCTCCATTTATTACCGTTGATGGATGGTCAAGTGCCCACCTCTGCGTGGCACTGTCCTCCTTCCATTCAACCCTTCATGGAACCCTCATCAAGGGTTGTTGGCCCTTTCTTTGTCTCTTTCTAGAATTAGCTATAGCGAGTGTAATTCTATATTCCATGCCTGATGATGTTGATTCATGTCCAACTCTCAGCCTTCATTCTTACAACCCCAATTTGCTAAGTAATCAGCAACCTCATTCCCTCCTCTAAAGACATGCCTTGGGATCATATAGCCAATTTCCTGAATCATTTGGCCAAGCTCTTGGATTAATGTTGTTGTGCACCAACTTTTACTTATCTTACCCCAGGGGGTACCTTGTTGAAGTTTTTGCAATACCCCTGTTACCATTGTCGAATCTCTTTCAATGATAATTCTTTGGAAGTTCTACCTGACTGCAATTGTGAGTCCTTGTTTAACTGCCATTTGTTCAACTTCGTTATTCATAGTAAAGCCAACATCCATTGCATATATCTTGCAAACTGAACATCCATAATTTCGAAATAAACCCCCTATTCCTGCTTGACCTGGGTTGCCTTTTAAAGCTCTATCATAATTTAATTTTAGAAATCCCGCTTGTGGAAACTGAAAGCTATCTAGAGGATTTTGCCTTTAGGGTTTGAATTTCCAAAGTGATTTTGCTAGCATTTGAGGTTTTAAATTCAGCCTAGCCAGAATTCTTCTCTCGTTGCCAATCGCTATCCAATCTTCATCAAACCATTTTTCTGCTAAGATTGTTTCCCGGATATTTTCCTGTATCACCTTCCATATCTGGGTTACTTCCCTCTCTTCATCTCTAAAAATTCGGTGGTTTCTCTATTTCCATATTCCCCATAGAATGAATCCCATTGACAACCTCCATGATCGATTTAGGACTTCACTTTTATATCCCCCTTTTCTCCATTTTCTAATTGTCTCATTTATGCTTGTAATATCCCTATCCATTTGCTGAAAGATCACAACATTTGCTTGTAATCTCGAAGGCCCAATCCACCCATCCTTTTTGTTTCAATGAGCTCTTCCCATGATAGGAGAGCCCATTTTCTAGTGTCTTGTGCCCCTTGCCAGAGAAATGTTTTTGAAAATCTTCACCATATTATTGCATATTGTTTTTGGTGCCGCTATTCCTAACAACTAATATATGGGGATTGCTTGAAGAACAATCGAAGCAACACTACTTAGCTGGGTGCATTCAACACTCAAAAGGTCCAATTCTAAAAGTGCTTTTGGATTTTATTAAGAAGGTCCTTCCATCCTGCTACTCTGAGGGAGGACAGGTTGAGCGAGAATCCTAAGTACTTTATTGGGAAAGTGCCAAATTTAAAACCAAGAGATCTGGCTAGAAATCGTTGAATTGCATTATTGGCATTGAAGAAAAAAACATTTGATTATTCATTGTTTATCTGAGTTCCTGAAGCGTCCATGAAAATTTTAAGAATTTCCAAAATTGATTTTACTTCCCTTATCAAAGTCTGATAGAATAACATAATGTCATCTACAAACTGCTGGTGCGAGAGAGTAAGATCCGGTCCCCATAAGTTCAGGCCTTTTAGGTGTCCTTCCGTTACTTGAGATTTAATAAGGCGGCCCAGACCTTCCACTACTATGATGAACAAGAATGGTGAAATAGGATCTCCTTGGCGCAGTCCTCTTGTTGCATTAAAAGGATGGGATGGGGCTCAATTAAGCAAAATAGAAAAGTTGGGGGAGGAAATACATGACATCAGCCATTGTATCCATCTTGAGTCAAATCTGAAAGCTGATAGAACTACTTTCAAATAAGACTGGTTTAGTCGATCATATGCTTTTGAGAGGTCCAATTTGATCAGCGTTCCTTTAATTTTTCGAGTTCTGATAGAATGCATTTCTTCTTGTACTACGACTATTCCATCCATAATTTGTCTTCCCTTCACAAAGCCTGTTTGATCAGGGGATCTAATGCTGAGAAGAATTGGTTTAAGATGGTTGACCATGATCATTGAAAGAATCTTGTAAATTACATTACATAATGCTATAGGTCTAAACCCCGTAGGAGTATCTGTATTATCTTGCTTGGAAATGAGTGAGATAAGCATTGAATTTAGTGCTAGGTACACATTCCTTGTTCGCTTGGATTCCTCTACCATCTCCCAAATCTCCTTACCCATAAAAGGCCAAGTTGCTTGATAAAATTCTGCTGTAAATCCATTGAACCTAGGGGCATTATTTTTTGGGATATTTTTAACCACCTCTTCCACTTCTTCCAGGGTAATTTCTCTCTTTAATGCGAGGTTCTGTTCTCTGCTTACCTTGGATGGAATATGCCAAGTTATTCTATGTATAGCTGCTTCTCTTTGAGGATCTAGTTTAGTTAGCATGTGCTTAAAATGGTTTACTAGCATTGTTTCCATTTCTATATGTTGATAGATTCGACTACCAATTGCGTCCTTCAACGAGAAAATCCTATTATGCTGCCTTCTCTGTATCAAATATTCACGGAAGAAGTTTGTGTTCTTTTCCCCTTCTCTAAGCCACTGCACCTGTGATTTTTTTTTCCATAATATTTCTTCTTGCTTTCTCCACTCCTCCAATTGACTTAATAGGTTCCCTTCTTCTAAAGCTAATGCTTCTGTGCGTCCCTGTAAAATCATCGGTTGTTGATTTCATTTCATATCTTCTTTCAGTTAGTGCATAGTTGAAGGAATGTTGCCAAATTCAACTTTATTCCTATTTTTAATTTCTCTTTTTAAATTTCGCAACCACAACTGAAACGAATGCATTTTGTTCCTTCCCTGAATATTCGTGGATTCCCACCAGTGTTTTTCTTTTTCCAGAAAGGTTGGATCCCTTAACGAAAATAATTCAAAACAAAATGGCTGATCCTTTGGGCCTTCTTTGATATCAATTTCCAAATGTATTGTCCAATGATCTGATCCTAGAGAAGGTATAATTGTAGCTTCATAATAAACATCTAGGCCAACAAGTTCCTCAGACACTACAAATCTATCTAATCTAGATGTTATTTGGTGTGCCTCTCATCTCCGATTGTTCCAAGTAAAAACACCATTTAGAGTTGGTATATCAACTAATTTGAGGTCTGTAAGGAGGTCCCAGAATAACTCCATTTCTAGTTCGTCTCTTCTAATTCCATTTTTATTTTTTGTGAGATTCAAGATCATATTGAAATCTCCACCTATTAACCAGTATTTTTCTTGATGCAGGGTTCGTAGAGTTCGGATATTGTTTAAAAAATTTTCTCATTCTCCTTGGATATGAGGGCCATAAATGGCCGAAATCATCAAATGTTCCTTAGTACCGACATGTCTGAAACATCCTGTAAGGCTGCGTGAAAAACCTATCCAACCATCTACTACTACCTCACCAGGGTTCCATAGTATGACTATGCCTCCTGTGTTTCACTAGCATCAATGGCCATCACTTCATAATGTGGTTTAAATGACTGTAGAATAGTTTCCAGCTTTTGAGTGGAAGCTTTTCTTTCCTGAATTAACATAACTTGGGGTTTTTCTAATTTTAACTTATCCTTTAGATATCGCTGCTTTCCTTTGATATTTAGGCCTCGTATATTCCAAGAGATGAATTTCATTGGTAAACTTTTGGAGCTTATTGGAATACCGTTGTTAACAGTATTATCTTGTCAGTATTTACTAATATTTCTCCGACTAATTGGATGGAATAATGTGATGTTCTTCCACCTTTTTCCTTACCCAGTTTTATTTTATTATTTGATTCTTTGGGAGGATTGGTCTCTTGGGTACTTACTTGTTTTCTGGCTTGAGAAGTCAGGTAATACTAGAACGTCTCTTTAAATAGCTTCTTTTGATCTTCTGGGATAAACCTGTCATCCAAGTTTCTCCATTCATACAATAGTCGCTTTAGGACCTGTTCTTCTGCACTTAAGTCCTCTTTCTAATGTTCAATATCCATTGGCTTTTGTTCCACTCCTATTATTTCCTCTATTTATGTCTGTTCTTGAGGTGCTTTCTGTTTCGTTGCTTGCATTTTTTGTTTCATTGTTCCCTGACTTAGGACTGGAGATTCTTCCATATCTTTAGATGTTTCCCCTTCTTCTTGCAGGATTTCATATCGATTTTTACTGCTCCTTTGTTTCAAAGCATTATTCAAAGTCCCCTGTTGTCTGTTTTTCTTTCTTTTACTGGTGACGGTTACGAATCCATCATATTTTTCCTGAGGCACTTCATTTCTCATTGGCATTTTTCCTCCTTGTTTTTCTGGGGTGTTCTGAGGACAGGTTTTGAATAGGTGGCCATACTCATGGTATCGTCGACAACGAAAAGGGATATGTTCATAATCGAGCATTTGCTACCAAATATTTCTTTCATATTCTAGTTCTATTGACTCTGGAAGTGGTTCAGAAATGTTCATATACATGCAGATTCGTGAAAATTAAGTGTACCGACCATGGAAAGTTGTTTCATAAATTTTCACTAAACTCCCTAAGGAATTACCTATTCCTTCTAGAATATCTGGATCCCAGAAATCCATTGGGAGAGAAAATAATCTTACACAAACTGGTGCACCCTGAAATTGCTCTTCATCTGGGTTGTAACATTCTTCCCATTGCCTAAGGAAGAGTCCAACAATATTGTAAAAATATGGCCCTCCCTCAAATATTCATTCTCTATCCAAAAGATTGGTGAAGATGACTGTAAAGAATCCTTGCAGTCCAAAGTTTAGATCAAGATGTCCTTTCGATTGCTATTTTACCTGAATACATTTCAATAAATCCTTTTCAGTTGGCCATATGCTAATGAATTTGCAAATGAGCGCATGATCTTTCACATATCCTCTATACTCATCCAATTTATTCGGCGGAATAACAAATCTGGGTTTCTTGATTGCCCGAGGCAAGCATTGTCCTTTGGTCTTTCCCTGCCACTCTGCACCAAGAACCAGTCCTCCTTTCTGATTTACCCCCCTGTGGAATTTGCAGATATACTACTCTGTTCTCCAATGGTAATATTACGATAGGAGGGAGTCGGCACCCCTCCCAAGGTTGTTGTCCTACTGCCCTCTATGCACTTAACTCTCTGGTGCACTACTCTCTTGCTTCCTGGTCAGGCTCTGTGCAGAATCCTACCCGAGCATGTCAATAACAGCAGGTTTCACGTTCTTGGAGCACTCTACCGCCCTTCTACATGGAAAAAATTAACTTTTCAAGCCATACCCTATTCTGTTTCACTTTGAGTAAAATTGTTTGATTTTATTTGTTCCACTATAATTGAGATTTTAATGTGAGCTACTCTGCATTGAAATAAAGACTCATGATTTAATTTCCACAATTGTATTGAAATGAAAACTTTTATGATTTAATTTTCGCAATTGTATTGTCTTGATAAAAACATTTTCGGCAACTCTGTGTGTTTAATTTTTTGAAATGTTATTTATGCATGCATGAATTAAAATTAATAAATATATTTAGAAGTTTTGAGTGTATTTCGTCATATAAATTTAAATGGTTGAATAATTAACGGGTTGTAAGTCAATTTCAACATGGAGATTCAATCAATTGAGAATTTACTCGGCACCTAGTCATGTTATATTATGTTATTGTTAGTCATATTATATCATGTTATTTTGTGGCTTTTATTTGATAGCAGATTGGTATCAAAACCACAAGAACCAAAGAGCCAAAATATTATTATGTTGCAGCCTAGTCTACGTGAAATAGCTGAGATTTTTCTCTAAACTCTTATATTATAAGAACAGAGTAGCTGCCACCAAGTCAAAAAATTGTTACTACACATGAGCAGCCACAGTTGACATTGCAAAGTTGTAGTGCTGGCACCGATCGAGAGCCGCTGCAGTCCCGTCCGTTACCAAAAATTCTGGTTGCCTAGGGAACGTTTGAAAGATTCTTAAAAAGGTCACAAGTTCCTCTAATTTCTTTTCAAGTTTTCTTAATACTTCTATAATTAACAAAACACATAACTTCATATTTTTTTATATAGCAGCGTTGTTCAATCTATTTGATAGGTAAAACTAATAATTTAAGCTATATTTTAGATATTAGTTTTTATCTATTGGTGAAAAAGTGGAAAATGTTTTTTAAACGTGGTGAGATATTTTTGGCATTTTTTAAAAGTATGGTATAAGATTAAAAAATCATAAAAATAAACGGTGGATTTAAAGAAAGGGAAATTAAGAGTTTAGTGAGATAGGGTAAAGTGGTGGGATGTTTTTGGCATTGTTTCAAAGTATGGTATAGGATAAAAAATTCATAAAAATAAAAGAGGTGGATTTAAAGAAAGGGAAGTTAAGAGTTTAGTGAGATAGGGATTTTAGTTAGGTGTTTTTTAAGTTAAGTTTTAGTTGTTTTTCTTTTAATGAAGTAATGAATGGAGATAGGGTTTTAAGTGGAAATCTTTTCCAATTATTGGTTTTAGTTTTAAATATGAAAATTTAAGGTGTTTGGCTCATTAACATTTAAGGTGTTTGGGTCATTAAAATGTAATTTGGTTACTTTTGAAGAATGTGTGAGAACTTGCAGTTTGTGGTTATATAGAGCTACTCGATGAGAATTTATAAAATGATCAATTCATAGTTAATAGAAAAAAGGATGGGAAAACACTTATTTTTATTCAAAATGTTGTGGGTGTGACTATATTTTCCAAAGTCACAGTAGCAAAGTCCTATAAGAAAGCGTGAAACATCATAAAAACCAAGTATTGGGGAATTATAAAGGTGAAGGCAGTTAAGTTGCAAATTTTAAAGATAAATGGTGTGGATGTGACTATATTTCCCAAAATCTTAGTAACATATTCTTATTAGAAAGCAAGAAACCTCTTAAAAACTAAGTATTAGGGAATTATGAAGGTGAAGACAATTAAGTGTAGATGTTGAATATAAATTTTGAAAAATTGAAAATGAAAAAGTTAGAGTTTGTGGATGAGTACATCACCCAAGTTATAAATATTTCCAATCAGGTAAGGATGAACGGTGGACAACTTTCAGGAAAGTGGCAGGGAATTTTTTTAGAACCTTGCCTAAAAAATTTGATGTAGTGCTCACAACCATTGAAGTGTCTAAAGACATGTCACAACTATAAGTAGATGAGCTGTTGGGATCCTTGTTATTCCATGAATCTTGAGTTAACAAGCAAGATGAGTCTTTGGAAAATGCATTCAATCTAGAGGTTTCTATCTCAAACGAAAGAGGAGGATCTAGATCAAGAAAGAAGAGGGAAAAATTAAATACATGATTTTGAACAATAAAGGATATTAGACAAATCCTCATAGTCTAAGTGGAGTAGCAACAAAGGTTCGTGATCAAATGAAAATTATTACGAATGAAAAGTTAAGTGCTTTTATTGTAATAAGATGGGTCATTATGCACATGAATGTTGAAAAAAGAAAGTTGATCTTAAGGGATAAGATGCAAACTATTCATTTGAGAAGTGTGAACAATTGTGACATGTATAATGCTGCTCAAGAGTTATCTAATGTTATTTGACTTAGAGATAGAGGATGCAACAATCACATGAGATGAAACAAAAGAATACTTTCAAATATAGATGATTCAATAACGGGGGCTTCACTAGGGGAGCAACACCATACCACATGCATTCATATTGGGGTATATATAATGAGGGAAAAATGACATAATATATTGAGCATATAATAGGGGGTAAAGGGTTTTTATATTGGGAGGTATAAAAATGGAGCTTAAATTCAATGAAAAAATTTAAAGGGGAATATAAAATTTTAATGAAAGAATGGATACCTACAATATCTAGTAAAAGTAAGTTTTTTTTAATTTGGAAGCTATATGGGGTTCATATTGGTAGGGGGTTAAAAAATGTGGTTTATAGAGGTAATTTCAAATATGTAGTCAAATTAAGGGTATTATTTAGTATGTCACGAATGCACGTGATATGTCATAGGTTCATTGAGTGAAGCCACCATGGATTCAATTAGGACTGAAGTAAATTTGGGAAAATGAATGGTTAACATGCTCACCATATAGAGTCAGAAAATGCATATACTACATGTGTACTATGTTCCAAGTTAGAAGCACGATATTTTTAGTTTTGACTAACTTACTAAAAAAGGGTATAATGTAGCCTTTAAAGGATATAATTATTTCATATATGAAAAATCTCATTTTAAGATGTTGATAATGAGAGTAAATATAATGAATAATAAGATGTATCCTCTTTCCATGAAGTATTGTAAACATGAATACTCACTTTCTCAAAATGAAACTTGCCTGGATGATTTTTGGCTATGAAACTTTATCTTTGGTCATCTACATTTTGGTGGCCTTAGATTATTGCAGCAATAGAAGATCATTGAGGGGTTTCCTCCAATTTAAGAGTGAACTAGTTCATGTGAATGTTGCATTAAAGCGAAACAACACGTATACAATATTCCTAAGGGAGTGCCTTATAGAGCAAAGGCGCCTTTAGAGGTGCGTCATATAGATCTATGTGGCCTAATGTATACGAAGTCCTTTGGAGGGAGTTACTGCTTCTTAACCTCCATAAATGATTACATGAGAAATAATTTGGTGTATTTCTTCACAAATAAGTATGAAAATAGTCACAATTTTATACTATTCAAGGCAATGGGAGAGAAGCAAATTGGTCATCGGATCAAAGTGTTACATTTAGACATAGGAGGTGAGTATGATTCAAATTTTTTTTTGTAACTTTTGCAAGATCGTGTAATCTAAAGAAAGTTCACCATAAGTTGTGCACCACAACAAAATGATGTACCTAAGATGAAGAAAAAAACCATCATGAATATGGATAAAGTATGTTGATAGAAAATGATTTATCAAATGAGTTTTGGGAGTTAGAAGTAGCTTTCTTGGTGTATGTTTTCGATATACATCCCACTAAAATTTTATAGAATAGAATTCCGTAGGAAGAATATACATGTATGAGTTGCTTCATAGCACATTTTAAGGTATTTGATTGTTTGGCATACACTAATATGCCTAAAGTGTTGATAAAGAACCTATATGATAAAAGTGAGAAGAGCATTTTTATTGGGTACAGTGATTAGTCAAAGGCATATAAGTAGTACAATACAATAAAAATAATTTGATAATTAATAGAGATGTCGAATTTAAAGAAAATGTATCACAAGATGGAAGCATTGATTAGAATCTGTAATATTTTAGCGTGTAGGTTTTCACAGTCATAATTATATTGGTGCTGAGATATTCCTACGAAATATTGGTATAGCATTAAGGTTCCTAATGTTTCGAGCGAAGACTTCACTAATAATCAAGAGAAAATAACATTTTGTCCTTAAAGGCGGGTGAAGTGTTTTCTTGGAAGTTTAGAAACTTTAATGATATTGCATAGTATTCCAAAAGAAAATATATGATAGTTGGAGCAATGACACCTCAAGTATAGGATGACACAAAGGAATAGGTTTTACATTAAATATCTACAAATCAAGTCATCAATCATAAATACTCCAAGAAATTTTATTCAAGGTCATTCATTTAATACAACAACTCAATATACTACTACTCAATTAAGTAGTGAATATGATTCCTTAAAACCTATAAAGACCATAAGTTTGAGAGAAATTTATGAAGAATTATATGCGAATTCAAAATTTTCATTATTTACTTGTCAATCAACAGGTTTTGAAAAGTAATTTAAACATGGAAATTTGGTCAAAGGAGCGGATAAATAGATGGATTCCATAGAGAAAAATGATATGTGGTGATCCAAAAATGAGGAAAAGGATCGTTCTCTGACGCTTTCAAAGTTTGAAAATGGGTTTTCAAAATGATATGTTCATTTTATGTACCTTCAAGCATGAATTAGTTCTCATGTGAAATTTAACCATAAAGAAAATAACACAAATAATCATGCAGACATCAAGAATAACGACACAAAGTTTGGTGACACAGTTCACCCCTCCTGGGCTACGTTTCCGAGACTTTCTCAAAAGGCTAGGCCGCTCATATTTCTATAGATAAAATGGGGTATATCCATTCGCTGTTTAACAGTGTGGGTATTTCCTCTGCAAGGAAATTTTCTCCTATAAAGAACTCAAAAAATATAACTTGATAACCTGTAATCAACATGTCATTTACAAAAAAACAAAGAGTCTCCTCCAAGGATTCTAAACCTCAACTGAAAAATGAGCCATCATGCCTCAATGAGTGGATCATTCAATTACCTGCCTCAACTTGACTTGGAGAGACAACGTTCCCATGTACTAAATAATGAATAAGTGGTTGCTTCAACTGCCGAACAAACTCTGTTGATTAGTCTGGACTACACCAAAACCCCCATTTCATCTCTTCAAGCACCCAATTTGGCTTCCGTATGACTCCGGATTGCCAAAACTAACCTCTACTCCAGAATGGCTCTCAAAACCATCTCTGAGCTTCAATTTCCTCTAATTTTGAATTACTTCCTTTCCTTAGTGCAATGAAAACATTTTATAAGATTATTGGAACTATAATTTAAGATATTGGTTAACATATTTTCCATCTTAGCAATTTTTTATAACTACAAGGAAAATTTGAGGTATGGTGCAACTATATTAGCAATTCAAATTAAATCAAATGCATAAATTATAACCACAAAAATAGAGTGTCGATTTAATACTAAAGAAAACATAGAAATTGGTTTTAAGCTAAGTTATAACTATATAATATATATGCACCATATCAAATATTGGTTTCAACAAAGGTTTCTAAAATAGTGTATAGTTACAACCTATCGGCAGACATACGTTATATACATCAAACGTCGTGGAAACAAATATAGAATATAGTTTAATGTATTAGGGTGGCGAATATATATATGTCATATAGATCAATTTCCATAGCTCCGAAGGTCCATATCTCTGTTTCCACAAGTGAACACTCCACGCTGTTTAACCATAGCTCATTGTCATATGATCATACTCCTGTATTTTGGATTGTTGTTGCAATGTATCATGACTTCGGTTACCATATAATGTACACGTTGTCGGGTGCCACCTCTGTGCCACATAATTTTTTCCACCATCATGCTACATATTCCATAATATTTAGGACTGCTTATAACTATGACTTGCTATAACACTTTCGTTTCGATACCATTCATGCTCCATGCCATATGGTATTAATTAGACTCTGCACCAAGTTTTCACAATCTCATGGCATATTCTTACTTGGTCCCTGATATTTATGTAACCGTGAAACCCTGTGCTACGTGCTCCCTGGCGGTGATTCCTTGTGCTAACTTGTTGACCGTGGCAGACACATAAAGTTTTCCATTGCTCTATTTCCCACTGTGAAATGTGACCGACACTATTTTAGCAGTTATGTGTATATTTCCAGAGGTCTACACATCCAAATACCCATGGCATTTGATATGTATCATGAAAGTAACATATGACAGGTTTAGATCATCACTATGAGGGTGTTATTCCATTTCTAGGGGTTTTTTTGGAGTGGCTCTAATCATATGTAGGGTTATATGGGCCTGCCAGGTATGGCAGGCTTCACCAACCCTTCTCCCCATACACCATATAATATGCCTTTAAATACAAAATTCTGATGTTGTATATTAAAGCACAAACATGGTGCAATGGTGAAATTTTGTGGTGTTACAACGGAGGTTGTGGGTTCGACCCCCGACTCTTCCATCCTACCTTTATGCTGAATTTGACCAATACCTTTGAGTTTGACCTACATTGACTGCCACGTGTCGAAATGTGAGATTTCCACTTGGCCTGTTATGGCCACCTTTTTCTTGTTTGAGGTAAATATTCAAAACACATTTTCTTCCTCATATAGAGGTCTTTTTCAAAATTGGATATACCATAGGAATCAGCGTGATGAGCTCTTTGAGTTGGCGCTGATTTCACGAGCACATGAGATGGTAAAACTATGAGCATGTGGAGAACTTTTTCTATCTGAGAACGTCTGGTTCTTCAAACATTACATAGAAAACTTCAACTGGACTAAAACAAGATCCATCTTGGATCATACCTCCAAACAAAAGGACTTTTGGACCTCCAAAAGTTTAATACAGTCATGAATTTATTACATTCAAGCATCATTATAGAAACTATCTAGATCCTATTATAGACTCAACTAGACCTATTGATGCGATGATAATTCAATATAGACACACAATCTTCCTCTTGTCCTGATTGTGTTGGTTTCGACCCACGTGGTAGCATCAGACATGGGTAAAAATGTGAAGGTGGGTTACACTTTCGTGAGAAATGTGTTCGAAAATTTCATTTTCCCAACACTTCGGCCGATTTTTTTTTTTTCTAAGTATGTCTAAATTCTATTATGTATAAGAGTACTAGTACAAAACTGCACCAGCGTCAGCTAGGGAAGCCTGAACACTGTGCTTGATAGTCAAGCAAGACAAGCATAATCGGGACTGCCTAGAATGGGAAACCAGTCCATTAACCCATAATGTCTGAGCCGCCCATGAGAGGGAAACCGGCTTTAGATTTACAAAAAACAAAATGAAACTGTAGCTGAAATAAGTAAACTACCTGTACAGCAAAGCAGTATAGCTAAGATGCATATAGTTTCTACTAGAACTGAAATAAACCTGGAAGCTGAAGCAACTATGATCCATGAGTAGGAGAGGGGTTTCCTTCCACAATTTTGCAGGTGAACATCTCGCTGCTGTTCTCCTGATTGTCACCTGGAACATTTTCACCACCCGCGCGCTCTGTCTCCATGGAGGGCCCGTGCTGAGGAGCAGTGAGGCCAGGGCTATCACGAGGGGAGCTGTTGCTGAAGGAAGGAGCTGGCATAGTCGAGGAGCTAGGTGGAGCGAAATTAGGGACTTCTTCCCGCAAAGTCACAGTAATAAACGTGGTAAGAGTGGCATCACAAGACGTGCAGTCAAACCTCAGCTCAGTGCGTTGAGAAGTTTGACGAATGGAGGGCCGAAGAGAGCTAACACCGGCGGGAGGGACATGGGGAGCAGGCGGGGCAGAGATGGTATCGGGAGAAATGATAGAGGCGATCTCAGACGTAGAAATGGGAGAGGGAGACACACATTGATGAGAAAGCCGACCACGAGTGGAGCCCCTTCGTGCTCTCATGCGCTCGCGAAGGCGGGGCATGATGTTCAAATCAGAACCTAGCTCAACAAGATTTCCCAAGCAGGCAGAGGGAGAAAGAGAATTCTGGACACCACCTGCCTGAACAGAAGAAGCTGGAGCGAAGCTACTGTGACCACGAAGCAAAACAATAGAGGAGGTAGCAGAATTACCTAACTGAGCAGTGGAGGCAGAGTACCAAGCTCGCCGATTACACCAAGGACTGTGAGAGAAATGACAATTTGGAGCCGGTTCGAAACAAGCCACGATCCAGCAGCGCTTTCCTGTATTGGTTTTAAGGGATGCTTCAATGCTTGTAGGCGAACAGTTCACATTCAGAGGCGGAGGAGAGCAGAGGCCGCCCACTCTACCATTCAAATCGCTGCGGAAACTATCCATGCCAAACACAATCGCCATGTCCAGGAGACGAGTGAGCCGTCCAAGGTAATAAGAATTCGCACCGGGTGAGGAATTAATACAGTAGTTAATGGCAGTACCGGGAGCCACATGGGCTGCACCGGCGAGGTCCATCGGGAAGTGGACTGAGTGCCACGTTCCCTGATGGCTTTTAATCAGCCGCATCCGGTGACTTCGGCCGAATTTTTAAAATTAATTCTACCGAACTAATTCTTCCATTTACATTTACGACATATTGAAGGCATGGGTAAACAATTTTTTGTCTGGAGATGGGAAAAGAGGAAACAAAATTTCGATTGAACTAATAGTCTGACCTAACTATTAGTTCGGTTGAAAATTTTAAAATAATTCGGCCGAACATTTTCTTATAAATATGCCAGACCCTAGACTGCAACAAGTTTTGGGTTTGTTGCTGTTCGATTAGTTACTGTTGCTCTGATGCTGCTATGTCGTTGTCTGTCTCACTCTGTTTGTGTTGTGCTGTTGCAGCGGTGTTGTCTCGATCTGTTTGTGTTGCGTTGTTGCAAGGGCAAGTAGGTGAGAAAGTGAAGGTGAGAAGGTAAGGTTTATGGTTTATGCTCTATTATTTTTTATTTATTTATTTTAAATTTTATTTTCTGTGTTTTTAGATTTTATATTATCCGCTTCCTCTCGATCTGCGACCTCTTCATCTCGTTTCCTGCTCGTTGTGCGTGCTCTCACTGTTTTCTCATCGTGCACACTCTTGTTGTCCCATTGTATTTGAATTTCCAGGTATTTTCATCCTCCTACTTCTCCTTTTATTTTTACATGGAAATGAAATCATGTCAGATTATTGTCAATGAATAAAACAACTGCTTGTGCTTTTCCCTAAGTTTTGTTGTGGTTTGAGATATTTTAAATGAAGAGACCTATCATCGAATTGTTCACATAATAACTTTTTAATGAAGGCTACCTTGAACAAATCATCTTTCTTCAATAGGAGTTTATATTGTAGCCAATACATTTTATGCTTACTGGAAGCAAACAAAATTGGTGCAAGCGATTTTTGTTCCTTTTAGCTTTGTTTTTAAATTCGATTAGAAAACATAAACTAAAAAAATTATAAATTTAAGATGTACAATATGCACATTTAAAAGGATAGGAATTTGTCTCCAACTCGATAATATACTAGAAGTCAATTTTGGAAAATGATATCTAGGCATGTCCACTCTTATAAGGTTTAGGGTATTATGAAAAAGTTTACACAGTTTGTTACATCACTTGTGTGACTTATACTGATATAGGCTTAGTTTGTACTCTCTCCATAAAGCTTGAACATGGTCTGTTTCATCTAAGTAACATGTTGTACTATAATATTACTCTTAATAAGTGGTGTTAACTAGGGATAACAATTGCCATAAGTATAGTCTCTCTATTCTAGCTCTCTAATCATAAGTCTAGTGTAAGAGCTTAACCAAATTACTGACTTAAACTGAATACAACTGTAGATAAGCTATAAGTAGTAAGCATTCACATAATGAATGACACTTTCTATGAAACTTATAAGGTATGATTACAAGTATGATGATATAGGGAGTTACCCTATCATATCTAACAACTTAATTAGTGTAAAGTCTGACTGAGTACAAGGTTCACACTAATCACATATCGAACATTACCTATATAATCTTACTTATACCTATTCATTACACTGATTATGTGTTTATAGCTAGTCTGATCATAGAAGTTTTCATAACTGTTGTTACTTGTTCAACCTCTTTATATAAGCTATAGAGTCATTGTAACCTCATATTCAATGGGCTTTGATTCACTGTCTATTTTACACTAAGTAATGTTTACCTATATTATATTATTGGAATAATGTAACATATGATACTTACCTATATTCAATTCTGAATTTTGAGGAAGCAGAAGGAATTGTAGGAGTTGCAGGTCCTCTAATCATCATTGAATTCCATAACCCATTACTCAACACTTCTCCATGAGGCTTCCTTGGATTTCTAGTGTTATTATCAATCTGATCTACAATTTTTTAAGCTGAGCTACCATGGCCACAACATTGAAGCAACAATAAAACAAACACCCCAAAAATGAGAAATATTGATCCTCTAAATCTCAACATCATCACCACATATCAGACCTATTTGCAGCTCCCATAACATGCATAAACGTTACTATATGATGATCATTCTACAAAGGACATTACAATTGCAGGCAGAAAGTTGAAATAATTATCTATAAATAAACACCAACCAGCTCAGACATAAGGAACAAAGAGAGAAATGGACATAATGTGGGCATAAAGTAGAAAAGTTAGAAACATACAACTCATATTTATTTTGGGATTAAAGGAGGAATCTATTCCTTTAGAAAGCCATGTACATGTCATTTCTAGTGTTTTTGGAAACCATGTACATGCCATTTCTCCCATAAAATTTAATGCATTTACTAGTGTTCTGGGAACCATGTACATGTCATTTATATGTCATTTGTTGCATAAAATTTAAGGAAAAATTTAAGGATAACCATGTACATGTCATTTGATGCAGGGGCATTAGGCTCAAAAGTTACTTTGTACATAAGTAGACATAGGGGGTCCCATGTTCTTTAAATTTCTTATAAATATTAAATAAATTTGGTAGGTAATTGTAATTGTTCTCAAGTTATTTGAGAACGTGAGAAATTGGTTAATATGGGAATACGAAGAGTCAGTTTAGGATCAGTCAGCTATTGAGTCTAAATTCAGGAATTGGGAATGCTAAGAGTTGCTGAACTGTTTGGAGACCTGAATCGATTCAGGTCATCCTTGTGGTATAAATGTAATCTTGAAGAGTTTAGATGGGGGAGAGTTATAGAGAACTTCTTCATCAACAGAGTAGGAGGATAATGGCCACTAAATTGAATATCTAGCCTGCCATGAAATTGTAAGAATTTTCTTTTGAGATTGATCGCATGTATGTATATATATATATTTTGGAGAATTGTTTATAAGTTCCATGTGTCATTTTATGTCTTCTTGGTCGAATCGTATGAGGAAATTATCTCAGTGTAACTGTGAATTTGTTGTTTAACTCTGTGGGGAGAGTACCTTCGTATTTGTGCATTTATTGCTGAAATTCCTGCGTGAAATTTCCTTAATTTCTTGTAGGAGAAGGACTCTATAAATTGAGCTAAGAGTCTTCCTGTGTATTTAGAAAGTAGAGTGTATGATAATGTGTAAAAATGTACTTTGCAAGTTGGGGCTAATTTTTATCTGTATATAGTTGGAGGAATCAATTTTAATACTATCGACAATGTGTCTCGAACTGATAGACAGTGGAGCTATATGTTCATTGAGTATATGCTACGAATAGATGCATGGCTTTAAGCCACGCTTAAGCGATATTGGTGTTCATCGGATGAGCACTGTATAGCGAGAGCGAAAGCGGAGCATTGAAGTGTTGGACCGAAACCTGGAAGAAAGGAGTGGAACCTCACGATGGAGTAAGGGGAGCGGAACCACGAAGTATAAACAGTGAATGTGGTTTGGAGTGAACAGTAAAGGCAGTTCCCAGGTTTGATCGCACTACTTTCGTCGGGAAAGCGGTATTTAGGAAATTGGAGTGATTCCATAGATTGGGTGACGTGTGTCCCTGAGCAAGTTGGAAAAACTGCTTCCACCACGCGCCATCATGTGTTATTGTTCGTGCATCTAAGCCGTGCGATAACCGTTCAATCAGATGTTGCGGCGTGATGGAACACGAGCCCTCCGATCGAGTCGAGGGTTAGTCGAGGAATTTGTTGTATGTTGGTGTGAGCCCAAACATTAATACATAGTGGTGATTGATATTTAACCAAGGTCTGAGTGATATATTGTATACGGTTGGAAATATATGAGCGAAAGCTAGGACGGTCGATTAATATGGTTTTAATAACCCGAAGTATTATGTCGCGTATTATGGGTGTAATCCTAAGGTCTGGGAACATGCATCAACTCTACGCTAATTTTGAAGTTAAGCCTTGGCTACGATGTTTTACAATTGGTGGTGACTATAATATACGTTGAGATACTGCAATGCATGCTAATATATTGTAGTTGTTAACGGAGGGTGCGAGTATAAGAGCTGCATTCGTATTGAAGTTATGAGGGCCGGTTGTATTGTGTGGTTTCACAACCATAGGTGTAATAAGAGATGAACTTCCACCGATTGTTAGCGTGTGATCAGATTTAAATCTACCTGGGTAATTCCGTTATCATCATTTCTCCCATTGCTCCCATAAACTCAAGGAAAACTTTAAGAATAACCATGTACCTGTCATTTCTCCCATAAAATTTAAGGAATTTGCTTGTGTTTTTGGAACCATGTATATGTCATTTCTATGTCATTTCTCCCATAAAATTTAAGGCAATATTTAAGGATAAACATGTATATGTCATTTCCCCATAAAATCAAGGAAAACATTAAGGATAACCATGTACATGTCATTTCTCCCATAAACTTTAAGGAATTTTCTAGTGTTTTGGGAACCATGGACATTTCATTTATATGTCATTTCTCCCATAAAATTTAAGGAAAACTTTAAGTCAAACCATGTACATGTGTCATTTCTCCCATAATCTGAAGGCATACTTTAAAGCATGTCATTTTTATGTCATTTCTCCCATAAAATTTAAGGCAAACCAGGTACTTGTCATTTCTCCCTTAAACTCTTAGCAAGGAAAACTTTAAGGCAAACCATGTACTTCTCATTTCTCCTATAAAATCAAGGCTTTCTCCCATAAACTCAAGGCAAACTTCAAAACAAATCATGTACATGTCATTTTTCCCATAAACTTTAAGGCATTTGCTAGTGTTTTGGGAACTATGTACATGTCATCTGTATGTAATTCTCCATAAATTTTAAGGAATTTTCTAGTGTTTTGGGAACTATGTACATTTCATTTCTATGTAATTTCTGCCATAAAATTTAAAGTAAAATTTAAGACAAACCATGTACATGTCATTTCTACCATAAACATAAGGAAAAATTTAAGGCAAACCATGTACATGTCATTTCTCCCATAAACTTTAAGGCAAACCATGTATGTGTCATTCTCCCATAAACTTTAATTTAATATATTTTTTAAACTTAAGGAAAAGTTTAAGGAAAACCATGTACATGTCATTTCCCGCGTAAACTTTAAGGCAAACCATGTACATGTCATTTTCCAATAAACTTTAATTTAATATATTTTTAATGAAAATGCCTTAGTGTTTTAAGGCAAACACGTACATGCCATTTCTCTCATGCATTTTAAATGAAATTTAGGTCATTTTCAATTAATGTTCATTTAATATATTTTTAAGTAAAATGCTAGTTTTTTTGGAAACCATGTACATGTCATTTATCCCATAAAGTTGGCATTTGCAAATGTACATGTTATTTCTCCATGCTTTTGCAATAAAATTGAAGGCATTTGCAACAAGGAAAATTCTAGTGTTTTTGGAAACCATGTACATGCCATTTCTCCCATGGATTTGCAACAAAATTTAAGCCATTTGTAATAAATTTTCATTGAATATACTTTTAAGGAAAATGCTAGTGTTTTTGGAAACCATGTACATGTCATTTCTCCCATAAAGTTGGCATTTTATAGTGTTTTTGGGAACCATGTACATGAAATTTCTCCCACCCATGTACATGCCATTTCTCCAATAACATTTAAGGAATTTGCAATAAAATTTAAGGCATTTTCAATAAGAAAAATGCTAGTTTTTTTGGAAACCATGTAGATACCATTTCTCCCATAAACTTTAAGTCATTTGCTAGTGTTTTTGGGAACCATTTACATGTAATTTCTCCCATAAACGTTTTGGGAACCATGTACATGTCATTTCTCCCATAAAATTTGAGGCATTTGCTAGTGTTTTTGGGAACCATACACATGTCATTTCACCCATAAAATTTATCCCATAAACTTAAGGCATTTTCTAGTGTTTTTGGGAACCATGTACATGTCATTTCACACATAAATTTTAAGGCAGACCATGTACATGTCATTTCTCCCATAAACTTTAAGGCATTTGCTAGTGTTTTTGGGAACCATGTACATGTAATTTCACCAATAAAATTTAATGTAAAACATGAACATGTCATTTCTCCCATGTATTTGCAATATATTTTCATTTAATATATTTTATTGATTTTTTATTTTTTTTTCAGGGATAAAAAAACCCACTAAACATGGTTGAAAATGGACATCATGCATAGATGTTTCTTAATATCCCATTCTAGGGAAAGCAGTGATTATATACGTGCTTTGAAATATTGTGACTAACAAGGTCCTCCAAAGGAAAATGAATATACCGGGAAGAACAACAAAAAACTGAGGCATATTATATTGCATTGATAGAAGGATTGGAAACATCTAGGGAGTATGGATTAAATGGAATTGTAGTTTTCACCAATTCTGAACTTGTGTGCAACCAGATGAAAGGTGTGTGCCAAGTTAATAAGGAGATGCTAAAACAACTGCATGGTAAAGCAAACAATATTGTTAGAAAATTTCAATTTTTTAATATAAGACATTGTGAAAATGCTAATAAGATGTTTGGTGATATATTGTGTGGGGCAATGCCAATTCAAGATTCACCTCTCAAAGATGAATTAATATATGAATTAGTATTATACAGGGTAATGCCAATTCAAGATTCATCTCTCAAAGATGAATTAGTGTTGAGATGGTCTCCTTCAAAATTTATTGATGGGCATTGTAACATATCTTGGATGTGTGTGTGTTTTTTACTTATAAATGTGTTATTTTTAATGACCATGTGTTTTTTTCAATTATATACCAAGCGTGTTCCCACCATGTAAGCACAACTTGGTGAACTTCACGTTTTATAAAATTAAAATGTGAGGGCTTGAACAAATTTTTGTTTAAATTGAGTTTCACACATCAATTTGTGCTTTGAAAGTCATGTTTTACATAATTTGTGTACTAAATTACATTAATTTTTTGAAATATTTTGAATTTATTTTAAATAGTATTTTAAAAATAATTGTAAATGTCCACAGTAGATATCCATATATTTATGGTGGAGGATGAACGATGAAGATCAATAGAATACCATGCCTCTACGAGAGAGGGGGATCATGGATTGAAGGATGTTCATGGTATTTATATTAAATGTGCATGCTTTTAAATGACATTTGAATATATAATCGTGTCTCCATACATACATGTATACATGTGGAATTGATTTTTTTATTGAATATATATAATTTTATCCCCATGTACATACATGTATACATATGGAATTGATTTTTTGATCAATTTTGTGAGTTAAATTAGATTTTAATAAGTTTCATTTTTTATTTCTTAGGAGTTAGGAGGACAAGAGTATCTACTCCATCAATGGAGCGTGGCCATGGTTCATGCAATCGTAGTATGGTCAAGAAATTTAATCAATAATATGTATGAATGTATTTTTGAATTAATTTTGAATTCATATTTTTTCATGAAGCTTCCCTCTCGTCATGTGAGGTTGGTGGTGGTACACATTCCCTTGGTGGCCCATCAATAGGTGGTGTCCAATTGCGTGAGCGTGGTGATATGCATTCCCCCATAGGCTAATCAATGGGTGGTCGTGTTGGTTTACAACTGATTGGTGGTCATTCTAGTTCTCAACAGTCTTAGGGTGGGCATGATGTCGGCCAACCATATTGAGGTGGCCATCAATCAGATTATTATTTTCATTCAATTTGTACAAATTTGTTCACATGTTCTTTTTATTTATACAAAATTTTTATATTGATGCAGAGGGTGAAAATGTTGCTAAAAAAATACGTAGGCCAAAACGCATTATTCAAGAAGAAGGTTGTACACCAGCTAAGACTTATCCATCTGAAGCTTCTGATAGACCTTGGGAAACAAGAATCCAACAATGCACATTACAAAGGTGTAAACATCTTTATTAAAAATTGAAGAAAGAACTTGTGTCTTTGAAACTCCTTGCTGAGAGTCAATAAAGCTTAGAAATAGTCACTCACTCTTTAAGCAGACTTATAGATGTGTACAAAACGCTTGGGCCAACAATTGATACTTTTGTAGAAGTGATGAGGAAAAGAAAGGAAACAGTGATGGGTCTCGATAGATGGGAGGTTGTTTGTAAATTTATAAAGATGTTATATGCTTGATTCAACTTTACTTTTTATCCCAATATCAGTCAGTAATCACATAAATAGTAAATTAAAATGATGATAGAACATACCAGTATATCGACAAAATACAAGCCAGAAAAATATCAGTGTGTTGGTGCATTATAGTGGTCAGTAGGATGCTTCAACTAGAAAAGTCTCATTACAGTTAGCCAACCAGAAGTGTCACACAACCCTATAGGACAGCCAAAAAATTCAACCCCAAAAGTCAACAAAATTCAACATTGTCAGTCAACGGTCAATGCAAACAACAAAAACATCTAGGTCAACACAGGCAAGTCAAAGTCAATGTCCAACCTCGATAATTGTGCCAAAAAATGCAGATTCAGAAAACCGAAAGTTTGGGAGAGTTTCAAGTCAATTTGAATTTGCGTTGACCAAAGTCGATGCTGGTCAATGTTGCTGCAAAAACCCTAGTCCGGAAACAGAAAATGTTGCTTGCTGAAATTTCCCACGTGTGAAGAGAAGAGCCTCCAAGGTGATCAAACCAATCAGATGAGGAGAGAGAAATGTGTGAGGATGAGATGAGTGAAAAAGTCCTCCAACATTGACCAATATATATCCGTCAATGAGGGTGTGTGACACAACTGTTGGGGCACTAAAATTAGGCCAACCTGCACATATTTTGAATAAATTAAAAATAAATATTCTTCTCATTGGATCAAGATTATATTTAGATCAATCTTCCACCTCTCTGAAAGAGGAGCCCAATAAAAATATTGGGATTTTCAACTGAGCATCACATCATGGATTTTGGACCTATTTGTCCAAAATTAACACTCCCTCTCAACTAGGGAGAACTCCATCCGCCTATGCAATCCACACATCGTGCATCATCTCGCCGTAACTTGCTTTCCTAGCTGCTTTATTTCATAACAGAAGTGGTTTGGTCACAAAGACATCATTTCCAGCTAACAGATTCAGCCCAGAGTTTTGAAACATCTATAGGACTCAAAAAGAGTCTCATATCAACCCGGAGTTGGTTTATCTGACTTGAAGTTAGCAGGAGGTTCGAAACCTCACCATACTTGACCCCAGATCAAGTGGTTGGACCGTCCCATCCTAGATACAGAGTAGGAAAATCTATGATGCATCCATTATTCTTTGTTACTAGTCTCTAGCTATTCCCACCTCACTTGCCAAATGAGAGGTACTTCCCATGAGCCTTGAACTTAATGGGTAGGATGCATACGGGGCACAGATTATGAGAGGTGAACCAACTTAATCATCGTAATGGTGGGGTAGAAGCACACCAAAAAGGTTTAGCAAGCCTAAACCTATGGTTGCATATAACTTCGAGAGGCTATCCCTAAATCCCCCTAGATCTCCCAAAGCTCATCGTCCAACAAGACCCTCAGAATGGGGTCGTTCCACGATACCAAGATTCTCATGGAAGGTTAGGAGCTTGACCTTCCTCAGGGGCTTTGTGAGAATATCCACGACCTTCTCATCACATTAGGGGAATTTTTAGGTCTAAAATGGGCCTCCTAAGAAAATTATAAAATAATAGTGGAAATAAGAAAATAAGATTTTATTACATCATCAAATTCTAGAGGTAAAAAGGAAAAAACTACTTTTTCAACTCGTATCTTCAACTTATCTCACAAAGTTTTTACTCAAATTTCAAGCGAGAGTACTCATTGGATGCAAAATTTAATTCCTCATCCAAGGAGTACCCATGTTGAATACTTTCTATGGATCCTTCTACACGAAAAGTGAGAAATACATGAAAAACGTGATTGTAATCACATTTCTCCATGTATTTCTCTTTTTTCGTGTAGCAGGGTCCATCAAAAGTATGCAACATGGGTACTCCTTGGATGAGAAATTAATTTTTGCATCCAATGAGTACTCTTGCTCTAAATTTCAGTAAAAACTTTGGGATATAAGCTGAAAATACGAGTTGAAAAAGTAGTTTTATTATTTTATTATTTTTTAATCTTTGTTCCCTTTTACTTGAAAAATTGGTGAATCATCCCCCATGGTTGACATCATCATCTTGAATCTTATTTTTTCTTATAAAGTTTATTTTGGTTGTACATTTTTCTTAGGAGGCCCATTTTAGACATCAAAATTCCCCTAATGGTTCCTATATGATCGAGATTTACGGTGCCTCGTTGTACCATATCTTGGATAAAGTGGTACCTGATACCAATATGATTCGATCGATCGTGGAATACAGGGTTCTCAGAGAACTGAATCCCACTCTAGTTATCACAGAGTATAACGATGGTATATAGCACATGCCCGAATAACTCACTAAAGATCTTTCGCAACCAGTCTGCTTCACAATAGGCCATGCTTGCTGCAATGTATTCGATGTCCGTGGTGCTCAAAGCTACCGACCTTCGCTTCCTGCTCATCCACGATATCGAAGCAGAACCAAGTGTGAAGCAACATTCCGATGTGCTCTTACAATCCACCACACTGCCATCCCAATCAGCATCAGTATATCCATGGAGTGTCACGCTCCCGATAGTGTATATTAGCCCATGGTTTTTCGTGCCCCGAAGATATCTGAATAGATTCTTGGCACCAACCCAGTGAAAGTGATGAGGCTCAACCATATATTGACTCAAGGTATCCACTAAAAAAAATACATCTAGACGGGTGTTCACTAAGAAAATCAGGGCCCATACGAGTTTATGATACTCAGTAGGATTTGCTAGCATGGGCCCAGCAGCGCTGCCACTCAAATTCTTGAAGTTGAGCTCCATCGGTGTCAACATAGACTTACTGTCCACCATTCCATATATTTCTAGAAGCTTCAAAATATATTTTCCTTGAGAAAGGAAAATCTCGCCAGTTCTCCGCAAAACCTCTAGGCCTAGGAAGTAATGCATCAATCCTAGGTCCTTCATCTTGAACTCAGCAGCGAGCTCCTTCTTGCACTGATGAATGAGAGGGTCAACACCAGTTAGGAAGAGGTCATCCACATACAACACCAGAATGAGAGGTTTTTCTCTATTAACCTTGAAGTAAAGGTTCGAATCAACATTACTACAAGTGAAGCCCAACTTCATTAGGTAGCTATCGATCCTCTCATACCAAGCTTTGGGTTCTTGCTTCAACCCATAGAGGGTTTTCTTCAACCTGCAGACATGGGTGTTCTGATCCAGGACTTCAAACCCTAGATATTTCTCCACATACACCTCTTCCTTTATCACACCATGCATAAATATGGTCTTCACATCCATCTGATGAAGACTCCATCCTTGCGTAGCATCAGGGGCTATGATAGATCGGATGGTGGTATGTTAGGCCACATGTGAAAATATATCATCATTTTCTACGTCTTCCTTTTGAGAGAAGCCATGGAGGACGAATCTTTCCTTGAACTTTCCAACACTGCCGTCAGATCCATGCTTGATCGTGTAGAGCCATTTCGACGTGACAATTGCTTTTTCCTTCGGTCTTGGAACCACATCCCAGACATCATTCTTCATTATGCACTCACACTCTTCATGCATAACATCCTTCTACACTTAATGCTTTACAACTTCCTCAAAAGATCCAGGCTCAGATTTTACGATAGTGCTCATGGCTACTAGATACCCTTGGTATCTACTCAACTTCTTGCTTTCACGGAATATCCCCCTTGGTGCTATATGTCCCTCAGGACCCTTGAGAGTGTCCCTGAGCCATTATGGGCTCTTTCTCATCGAAGGAGGTGGATCAATTGGCTCCATCGGTCCTTCAACATCAGGCATCGTCTCATCCTTTGGTTCTTCTTGATTTTCAGGCCTTGCTTCATGATCTTCCTCAGATCTTGGAAGATTGAATACTTTCCTCATGGAAGAGTCTTCATCAAATTAGGTAACATCATGGCATATCTCCACTTCCTTTTTACTAGGAATATAGACTCTATAGGCCTTCAAAGTTTAGCTGTAGCCCACAAACATTCCTTTCTTCCCAAAAGCATCTAGATTGCTCCTCTTCTCCTTTGACACATGAAAATAAAGAGGACGTCCAAAAACACTAAAATGTGAGATGCCAGGTTTCTTACAAGAGAAAACTTCTTTGGGAGTTTGGAGTCCAGGGCGGAATGCTAGCGTCGGTTTTTTTTGTACACAACAATGTTCGCAACTTCTCCCCATAGAAACTTCGGTAGACCTTGGTCACATAGCATGGCATGGGTAGCTTCCACAATGGTCTTATTATTTCATTCAACAACGCCATTCTACTTAGGAGTATAGATAGTTGTGGTCTCCCTCTTGATCCGAGCTTCTCTGCAAAATTTCTTGAACTTGTTCGTCTCATATTCAGTGCCATTATCGGTCCTCAATATCTTGATCTTCTTCCTTGTTGGATTTTCACCAAGGCTATGAAGGTACGTAACCACATGAAAGCCTCATCCTTCTTCTTCAAGAAGTATATCTAGGTTTTACGAGAGAATTCATCTATGAATGTCATATAATAAGAAAATTCTCCAAATGATGTCAGGGGTAGTATACCAGACATATCAGAATGTATCAATTGCAAGAAATCAGATTTCTTTGTGACACTTGAGGGGAAAGGTCCCCTTGTATGCTTTCCTGCGGTGCAACCATGACATACACCTTGATGATTATTTGAGAAATCAGGCATCCATGTCACCACCTTCCTTGATTTTGGAAGGGCCTTGTAGTGAAGGTGTCCAAACCTCCAGTGCCATAGTTTAGTCCGTCAGATAGTATCACATGTCATTGCTCCCAGTGGAATTCCTCCAACCTGGTAGAGTGTATCAAATCTAAACCCAATCACGATAGCCTCCTTGAAACTCTTCTTCCAGATACACACCTTTCCATTAATGAATGCCACATTGAAACCTTTGTCTTTCAGGGCCAATATAGACACAAGGTTCTTCTTCAAATCAGGTACATAAAGTACATCCTGCAAGCGGAGGACTTGAACTTGAGACAAGTGGAGGGTCATAGCCCCTATCCCTTTCACAGGATATGTGGCATTATCTCCAAGGATCATTTTCAAATTATTATCCTTCTCAACCATATCATAAAGTGCTTCCTTGAACCCAGTGATGTGCCTTGAGGCACCACTATCTATCAACCAGACATCCATAGTATCGGGTGGAGATGCAACAGAGTGGGTAGATACAAGAATGAATTCATTTCTTTTATCAACAACATTTGATTCCTCATACCTCGAATTTCTCGACCTTTTGAAAGGTATCCCATTTCCACTAAAGGAAGCCTTCTTCTTTCCTTTGAACCTATTGTTCATTTGATTTCCATTCCTCTGGTTATTGTTGTTGTCATCATCGAGATAGAATCCTTCTTGAAAGGGAATTCTATGGCATAGTGACTTGGCTTGTGACAAGTGTGACACTTCACTTTCTTTCCTTTGGCCCTTGCTCTTCCTTTTTTCCTTGGACCACCAAAGTTCTTCTTCTTAGAATACATAGCAAAGGCAACATTTCCTTCATTTTCATATTCCTTCATCCTTGTCTCTTCTTGTACGCATATTGATAATACTTCGTCAAAATCAGGTATGGCATTGTTATTGGGAATGGTAGTGTTGAATACATGCCATTCAGATGAGAGACCTCCAAGTGCGGTGAGAACCATCTTTCGGTTGGCTGTTGTCTCCCAAATATCCAATAGATTATTCTAGATTTCGGTCGGCTTTAGAAAATATGATTGAACAGGCTCATCCCTGCCATTATTCAGATTATTCAATTGATTCTTTATGAATAGGATTTGATTCTCATTGTTGGCCTTGAAAATGTTGACCAACTTATCATACATCTCCTTGGATGTGCCCAGCTCAGATATTTAGGCAACCAGACTCCTATGAATTGAGTCCCTTATCATCAGCTTTTCTTTAATTCCCCCCTTCTTATACTTTTTTCTGGCAGCAGTAGTTGTAGCGAATGAAGGCTCTTGGATTTTACCTTAGAAATTGTCCATGACATCTTGGTCTTCCAAATTAAGATCCTATGTCATCTTCCAGGCATGGAAGTCATCCTTCCTAGTCAATTTGTCATCAGCCTTAAGGCCATTGTAGTTAGAGGAACCCATGTTCTTCTTTGGTGATTTCTACAAACTATGGATTTGTCTTCACCTCACCTCTAATACCATGTAAATTTATGTAGATGTTCTATGATTGATGAAACTTTAATTTTTATCCCAATATCATTCAGCAATAAAAAAAAAATAAATTAAAATGTTGATATAACATACCAGTAGATCGACATAAGACAAGCCAGAAAAATATAAGTGTGTTGGTGCATTACGAAGGTCAGCAGGATGCTTCAACCAACAAAGTCTCAATACGGTCAGCCAACTAGAAGTGTCACATAGCCCTCTAGGATAGCCAAAATAGTCAACCCCAAAAGTCAACAAAATTCAATGCTGTCAGTCAACGGTCAACGCAAATAGCAGCATCAGCTAGGTCAATGCAGCCAAGTCAAAGTCAACGTCCAGCCTCAGGAATTGTGCCAAAAAATGCGGATTCAGAAAATTGAAAGTTTGAGAGAATTTTAGGTCAATTTGACCTTGCATTGACCAAAGTCAACACTGGTCAACGCTACTGTAGAAACCCTAGGCCGAAAACAGAAAATGATGCTTGGTGAAATTTCCCACGTGTGAAGAGAAGAGCCTCCAAGGTGATCAAACCAATCAAATGAGGAGAGAGAAATGTGCAAGGATGAGATGAGTGAAAAATTCCTCCAACATTGACCAATATATATCCATCAATGAGGGTGTGTGACACAACTATTGGGGCACTAAACCTTCATGCCGACCTACACATATTTTGAATAAATTCAAAATAAATGTTCTGCTCATCGGATCAAGATGATCTTTACATCGATCTTCCACCTCTCTGAAAGAGGAGTCTAATAAAAATATTGGGATCTTCATCTGAGCATTACAACATGGAGTTTGGACCTATTTTTCCAAAATTAACATTGTTAAATAGAGTGTTACAATAGAAATGGCCAAGTCTATGTTTAATTTCAAAGAAGGGTCAAAAATAAATATGCTAAAGGTGCAATATTTCAAGGACCCTGATATAGCTTTCCATTTGTGTGATAGGCACCTTGCTGCCTATGGAAGACTACCATGGAACAACGAGGTCCCTCTTCATTTTGAAAAATTATTTTATGCATAATTATTTTTGGGAATGAAACCCAATTATAATGACCTTCCCTCTCAATTTTTTGGTCCTGGGAAAGGTCGATTATGTGACTATAGCAGCGCTAAGCATGATGCTGAGTTGACTCACTCTGATACACCATTGGTAAGCCGACCTCTTCGTGTGGAAAATTTTCTATCAAATATGGATGTCACTTCTCAAATTAGTCAAGAAGCAAGGGATATCATCATAGACAATGTTCATAGTGGACTTGGTTGAATTTATATTAGTCTGAATCGACAAAGAGCACAAGAGAATAAACGTGCTAATTTTGTGTATCATACAAATGATGACATATACAACATGAGTGTTGAAGAGCTCAGAACTTATGCAAAGAATTTTCACAATGGTTGGCAGGACCTAATTACTCATGAGGAAGACGGCATGGGATCGATATGTGTTAATGGTTAGGGTTATTATTTTAACACATGTGCAATTTGTAATAAATACATATACATACATTTATTTCTATATGTGAACACCATTTGTAGTTCTCACACTTGATGAATGAAGATGTTAATATCACGGTCAAATATTCTGGTTCACAAAATCAAGATGCTTCTCACTATCAAGATGATATGTTGGCACATGTTAGTGTTTTTGAAATGAGCATGAGGTTGATATAAAATTATTTTAATCTATTATTATATATCAGAACATGATGACATATTTTTAAAATAAATAATTATGTACACATGTACATGTATATAATTAAATTTTAACAGATTCCGATTACGTCTGATGTTTTTTCCATGGAGGTACCATTTTCTTCCCTATTAGGAGATGTGCCAAATCCACTCTCACAAGTATGAACACTTTTTCACTTAAATATGTTTTTAATTTGTATATTTCAGTTCAAAAGTTCCATTGAAAAATGAGATCTAGATCTTGAGATATTTTACAGTTTTAAATTTTTTGAATTTTAGGTTTCTAGAGATGATTTTCTTTCGGAGGCACCCTTAGGAGATGTGCCCAATCCACCAGCACAAGTATTCAATTTTTCACTTATATTTTTAAGTTATAAATTGAAGTTCGAAAGTTTTATTAGAAAATGACATGTAGATCTTGAGTTATTTTATAGTTTTGAAATTTTTGAATTTTAGGTTTTTGGAGACGATTTTCGTTCTCCAAGGACTCTAGCAATGGAGTGTATAATGGAGATAGGAACATCCACACCATTTGAATAATTTGTCTAAATTTTTTTTTAATATTATTAAAAATTAGTTTATATCATTTTCATTTGAAATATATATATATATATATATATATATATATATATATATATATATATATATATATTGTACAATTTACTATGTAGGATGTTTTAATGGACGAGCAACAAAAGACAATAGAAAGGGAACTACACGAGGTATTGCATGATTTTTTTTTTTCATTTTGTTTTTTTACATGAGGTTCTACATTCTCATTCAATTTTAAAACATTAAATTTTAGTGTTTTTACACATTGTGTACTGTTTCCCCATTCTTCAGAGGATAGCATGAGGCTCAGGACACTGTTGGAAAATACACTGGATCCATCTATATTTGATTGATGATGCACATGTGTGCAACATTTTATTTAATAGATATAGTCTTAAATTTAATTTTCTATATATAGTCTTATCTATGCAGTCATATTTACTTTTCTATATAACTTGATACTTGTAACACTATACATTGAACTATATATATTAAATTTTATTGTTCATGTGATATAAATTTTGGACATATTTTACTGTTTGGATATAGTTTTAAACTACATTTACTTTTATCAAGAATGAATTTAATTTTTGGATAGTTACATTTGGCATGTGATCACATGTCATATATAATGTTTTGTTTTTAAAACTCAAGTTTTCATTTTATTTGTTAAATATAAAATGAATCTAGATTGAAATTTCAAATTACAAAATACATACATGTGTATATTTTGGATAGTCGAACTACATTTGGCATGTGATCACATGTTGGGATATAATGTATTGTTTTTAAAACTCAAGTTGTCATTTTATTTGTAAAATATAAAATGAATCTAGATAGATTTTTCAAATTTACTTTCCTATTTTTTTGTTTGTCTGCTTTTATGGAATCTTCAAAAACCTCTTCGTGGCTTTGAAATTATTCTCTATGCAACCAACATGTATTGGCTTCATCTCCGGGGCGGCTCAAACTTTGTATCAGAAGGTAATTTTTTGTTCTAATTTCTATTCATGACTTTCATTGTTACCTTGCTAATCTTGTGGCGCCTTTGTTAGCAGGTGTTGTCTTCTATGGTTTGTAGAAATGGCTCTCCCCTCTTCAATTGTACTATCCCTCTGCTAGTCCTTGTCACTTCAGGTAAGCTATTTTCATAAGGCTCATTTTCAGTTCTTCTTTCTACTTTTTCTATCTTGTTCACATGCTGCCCTATGAATTTATGTGTGTTTACTTTTGGTTGCATGTGCTAACCCGCTGTTGTCTTCTGCTGCCGTTGCGATCCAGAATCTCCCTGGTGTAATAGGGTAGGACCATTCATGTATGTGCCTATATTTTGTCTTTAAATAGCTATGAATTCACAAACCCTCAAAAGAGTTTCAAAATTTTATGGTTTTCATGGAATGTAATTTCTAGCTTCTTCTTTACTGTCATCGTGGAAGTTAGGTCTTTCTTCAGGCTCCTAAACAGGTCATCATGGAATTTGCGCTATAAATTTTTTTATGCGAAGGTTCAGAAGCTGAAATTCATATGGTACGAAGCTAAAATCCTGAGGAAATTCGTAAAATAATTTTAGAACTTGGTTCACAACATTTTTGGAGATATGATTTGTGGAAGGTAGTGCTTTGTCAAGCTCCTGAATTTCATCTAAAACAGGTGATCGTGGGAAAATTTCAATAACTCTCTCTCTGGGCATTGGATTGGAGTGCCGTAAAATTTGGTTGCAAGTACACGGACTGTAGTTTCTTGGCTATCAATTTCAGAGACAAAGGACGAAACATTGATACATGGGAAGTCCTACAAGTTCGCTCTACTGAACTAGTCCAGAATTAGGTCATTGTGGGAGATTGGACACAAATTTGTCTTGGAGAATCCAAATCAGGTCAGACCTATGGCATTCAAAAGAGAATTCAGAGGGCTACTTCAGTGTTGAATTTAAAATATTTAAGGGCTGCAATCACAGAGATAATCCAATTTCAATATCAAGCTCCTTAAAAGCAAGAAAAAGGTGTGTATATTTTTCTTTCCAAATTGCATAAGTCTTCTTTGAGGAATCAATTTGAATTTATTCCAAGGGAATATTGTAGAATATATAGTAGTATTGAGTTCTAAAATATGCCCCGTAAAAATAATTCAACAACCATTAAGCCTTCAGAAGGCTCTACTATGACTCATGAAGATGAAGAATTGCAACATGATTTATCAAAATTACAAGAGCAAGTGCAACAAATTTCACTCTCGCAAAGAGCAACCAAAAATGAAATGGAAGTTTTGAAGAAAGGCATGGAAGCTAAGATGGATGGCATGGAAGTGGGCATGGAAGCTAAGATGGATGGCATGGAAGTGGGCATGGAAGCTAAGATGGATGATCTAAAAGCATACATGGAAGGCTTGATGACAAGCTTAAAACAAGAAATGATTCCTAATGGCGGAAATATAGTAGAAGAACCTCATGATGAGAACAAAATAAATGTTAATCGTGATTTCATAAAATCTAATGTTGGTGGGAAGAACCACCATATTCCAAAAATGGATATGAGGAAGTTTGATGGAAAGGATCGTGTAACATGGATACTATAGATGGAGCAATATTTTGATCTCCATAACGTGCAAAACACACAAAAGGTACGTATTGAAACTTTACATTTAGAACAAAATAAATTTTTATGGTATCGATGGCTTTGCTCCCGTAAAAAAATTGTCACTTGGTTAATTTTTATGGAGGAAATGATAGCACATTATGAGGATACAAAGAGCAACACCTTCTTTAGCTAATTGATAAATCTCAAACAAAAGGGTTTAGTGGGGCAGCACATTGAGGACTTCCAAAAATTGAATATAAGGGTAACTGATATTCCAGAGGAACACGGGATTGATCTCTTCATAGGCACTTTAAAGGATAACATCCAACATGAAGTTCGCGTTTTGGAACCTGATTCATTGGAGAAGGCATTCAGGTTGGCAAGAAAAGGTGAATGTAAAATTATGGCGACAAGGAAGCCTACCACTCAATTCTATAAAGAAGGAAGTGTTGCTACGCCTAGATTTCCACAACCTACAAGGTTGACACCACAACAATTGGAAGAAAAAAGAGCAAAAGGGCTTTGCTACGGTTGTGATAGAAAATACACTAAAGGTCATAAGTGTGCTGAGAAGAAATTATTTTACATAGATTGTGAAGAGGAAGAAGAAAATGAACAAGAAGAGGATATACACCAGGAACCAACCCTAGAAGAGGAAGAAATGAGTCCGGCCATATCATGTAATGCATTGGCAGGAATTACCACTCCTCAAACTCTCAAGATAGAAGGACATATCAAGAAGAAAAAGGTAATAGTGTTGATTGATTCGGGTAGCACCCATAATTTTATTCATTGTAAGGTAGCCAAGGAATTGAATTGTTTCCTATACCCAGCACCAGAATGTCAAGTGATGGTTGCAAATGGAGGAACTATAAATTGCTCTGGAAAATGCCATAATATCGAGCTAACCATGGGGGAATATGTATTGAATAGTCCAATGCTTTCCATTCCTATGGGAGGTGCTGATGTTGTACTAGGAGTACAATGGTTACAATCTTTGGGGACGGTAGCTTTTAATTTTCAAGAACTTTTCTTGAAATTCTTTTCAGAAGGAAAGGAAGTCGAATTAAGGGGTATTGAAGGGAAGCCAGGAAGGATAATAAGCTCTAATGGCATGACAAAGCTTCTAAAGAAAGAACAACGAGGCGTAATTGCACAATTATGCTCACTAGAAGTTCGAACATCAAAATCATCTATTTCTGCAGATCTCCAACAAGTCTTGGACAATCATTCCAAGGTGTTTGAAACTCCCAAAGGACTCCCACCTATTCGTGATCATGATCATGCTATTCATTTGATTCCAGGAAGTGTTCCTCCAAACATCGAGCCTTATAGATATCCTTACTTCCAAAAGAGCGAAATTGAACGTATGATTGCAGAAATGTTAGAGGCGGGTATAATTCAACCTAGTCAAAGTTCTTTCTCTGCTCCTGTAGTATTGGTACACAAGAAGGATGGAACATGGCGAATGTGTCCGGATTATAGGGAGCTCAATAAGCTCACCATTAAAGATAAATTTCCCATTCCTGTGATTGATGAATTATTTGATGAATTACATGGAGCAATTTATTTTACCAAGTTGGATCTTCGTTCAGGATATCATCAAATTAGAATGAAGACTGAAGATATTCCAAAAATAGCATTTCGAACTCATGAGGGTCATTATGAATTTTTGGTCATGCCTTTTGGCCTTACCAATGCACCTTCTACATTTCAAGGGTTGATGAATTCATTTTCAAACCCTTCCTTAGAAAATTTGTGCTAGTATTTTTTGATGATATACTAATCTACAGCAGGTCTTGGAAGGATCATGTTGAACATGTTGACAGGGTGCTCAAACTATTGCAGGAGAAACATTTATATGCAAAAAAATCCAAATGTTCTTTGGAGTACAAGAGGTGGAATATCTGGGTCATATTGTATCTCACGAGGGTGTTAAAGTAGACCCTAATAAAATTAAAGCCATTAAGGAATGGAAAGTCCTTACAACCATAAAGAAGTTGCGAGGATTTCTCGGGTTAACAGGGTATTATCGCAAGTTTGTTAAGAATTATGGGAGAATAGAAGCACCTCTAACAACATTATTGAAGAAAGATGCATTTTCATGGACTCCTCAAGCAACTAAGGCCTTTGAACATCTTAAAGAGGCAATGTGCCTAGCACCGGTCTTAGCTACGCCAGACTTCACAAAAACCTTTATTGTGGAATGTGATGCCTCAGGAAATGGAATTGGTGCAGTTTTAATGCAGGAAGGAAGACCCATTGCTTTTGAAAGTCATCCAATCTAAGGAAAGTATTTACAGAAACCTATTTATGAGAAGGAAATGTTAGCAATACCGCATGCACTAAAGAAATGGCGAACTTACCTAATGGGAAGACACTTCAAGGTAAAAATTGATCATGATAGTCTTAAACACTTTTTGGAACAAAGACTATCTTCAGAAGAGCAGCAAAAATGGGTCACAAAGATGTTGGGTTATGACTTTGAAATAATCTACAAAAAAGGAAAGCTTAATGTTGTTGCAGATGCACTCTCAAGAAAGAATGAAGACTCGGTGGAAGCATTTCTTTGTGCCATTTCTATTATCCAACCAGATTGGATAACTGAAGCAAGAGATGAATGGAAGAAGGACAAAGATGTATGGACACTCATTCAAAATTTGCAACAAGATCCTAGTACATCTGATACATTTAGTTGGAAAATGATTCCTTATGGTACAAAGATCGCTTATATCTTTGTAAGAATTCCCAACTAAAACAAAAGATTCTTCTGGAATTGCACACTTCTCCTCTAGGAGGACACTCAGGATTTTTAAAAACTTACCACAGGGTGAAGAAAGAATTTTTTTGGGATGGCCTTAAATCTGATATTCAAAAGTTTGTGGCGGAATGTTTGGTTTGCTAGCAGAATAAAGTGGTGACAATTAAGACCCCGATACTTCTACAACCTTTATCCATTCCAAGTCAACGTTGGGAGGAGATTTCAATGGATTTTATCACAGGTTTACCTAAGTCTGAAGGAAAGAATGTCATCATGGTGGTAGTTGATAGACTTACCAAGTACGCACACTTTTGTGCATTATCTCATCCATTTAAAGCAAGTACAGTTGCTACTACATTTGTGGACAGAATTCAAAAGCTACATGGAAGCCCAAGGGTTATTGTGAGCGACAGAGATCCCATTTTTACGGGAAATTTTTGGACAGAGTTATTTTCTTGTTTGGGTACTAAATTAGCTCATAGCTCATCTTATCATCCTCAATCTGATGGTCAAACTGAGATAGTAAATAAATGTTTGTAAGGATATCTTCGTTGTTTTGTATCTGATAAACAAACACAATGGGTCAAGTGGTTACCTCTCGCTGAATGGTGGTATAACACTTCCTTCCATACTGCAGCAAAAATGACCCCATTTATGGCACTTTATGGATTTCATCCACCATCGATCACATCATCTTTAAGGGAAAATTCGAAGGTTCAAGCAGTGGAAGATCACATCGAGCATCAGCAAGAAGTTCTCCAACTCTTAAAGGATAACCTGAATTTGGCACAAAATCGAATGAAACAACAGGCAGATCAACATCGCAGCGAGAAAAGTTTTGATGTAGGAGATTGGGTATTTTTACGGCTACAACCATATAAACAAATGTCCCTCAAGCAAGCTAAGAAGGATAATAAATTATCGCTAAAGTACTATGGTCCTTACAAGGTGTTGCAAAAGATTGGTACTATGGCATACAAATTGGAGCTTCCCGCTTCTTCGCGAGTACATCCAGTTTTCCATGTTTCATGCTTAAAGAAGGTTATAGGTGAAAATCTTCCAGTTCAAACAATATTGCCAGAACTTGATGAGGAAGGAAAAATCATATTGGAACCTGAAGCGGTCATGGAAACAAGAACTTGAAAACTACGGAATCGATCAATTTCAGAGTATCTCATCAAGTGGAAGAACTTACCCACTGAAGATTCTACATGGGAGGATGAGAATTTTATACAAAAGCACCCAGAGCTACTCAAGCGTTGAGGACAACACTTTTTTTGAAGGAGAGGGGCATGTTAGGTCCCTATATTACTAGTATAGTCCCTTATTGCTGTTAGTGTAACCCCCTTATTGTTATTATTGTACCCTTGTAACCCCCATTTTTTTATTATTATTGTGCCCTTAAATTATTATTGTTAGGTCGGCTAGGATTACATTGTGGCCCACTAGGATTACATTATGGCCCCATGGACTCCTATATATAGAAAGGAGGTTTTGTAAATTGTATCATCCAAGAATTGTTCATTTATGTAATGTATTGGAGGTTTCCCCCTCGAAGTGGCTTATTTATAAGGCGTTTATATCTCTTTTCTTCTATTTTTGGAGTTGGTTACACAACACTACGTGTCCAAAACCTGTTCAATCTCCAAAGGTTGTACCAAAGGAATTTTCTTAATCAAAGGTTCCTCCTCATCCTGGGTATCCCATGTTAATCTTTTCGAACTGTCTTCCACATCATCATCAACGTATGGGTACAAATCTGCCACATTAAAAATGGGCGAGATTCCTTCACCCGAAGGTAACTGCAACTCATAAGCGTTTGCAGAAAACTTCCGGAGGATTCTGCAAGGGCCAATTTTTTTCATCTTCAGTTTTTTATACTCCCCTTTAAGAAACCTCTCTTTGCATAAGTGCGCTATTATCAAGTATCCTACCTCGAACTGTACCTCTCGTCTTTTCAGATCTGCTTTCTGTTTGTATTTTTTGTTGCTGTATTGTAGCTTCTATTTGAATTTCTCATGCAGATTGTTGAATGCATTTGTGAAATCTTCCCCATTAGCACTCCTATACTCCAACTGTCCCAAATCTCGCAATTCAAATATTCTACGTGGGTGCATGGATTTGAAAAGGGCTTCTACCCATGCTTCTGTTGGGCGAGTCATTGTAGGAAAAATCTGCCTATGTAAGGACATGATCCCACTACCTAGAATTTTCACCAACCATACTCCTGTTTAAAACTTCAGTTTTCCCATCTAACTGTGGGTGATAAGCCGAATTGAAATTTAGTTTTTTGTGTAACCTTTTCCATAATTTTCACTAGAAATGGCCTATGAACTTCACATCCCTATCTAAGATGATGGATTTCGGCAAGCCATGTAATTTGACTATCTTTCAAAAGAATAAGCATGCTACATGCATGGCATCACTTGTCTTCTTGCATGGAATGAAATGCGCTATCTTGGTGAAATGATCCACCACCACCATGATGGAATCGTAACCCTGCTGTGTCCTAGGTAGACCTAAGACAAAGTCCAGACTGACTAAGTCCCAAGGTCTACGTGGAATGGGTAAAGGTGTATACAGCCATGCATTATGGTTGCGTCCCTTTGCATGTTGACAAATATTACACCTGGTGACAAACCTCTGCACATATCTTCTCATTCTCGGCCAGAAATAGAAGTGGATCAGTTGATCCAAAGTCTTATCTATGCCAAAGTGTCTGACCAAACCTCCACTGTGCTTTTACTGAATCAGTTTCTCCCACATGGAACACTCTGAAACACACAACTGTCCTCCCTTGAACAGAATCCCCTCCTACATGTTATAGTCCAACCATGGGCTATTGTCTCTCAATAGTGGATTTTGGCAAGCTTCATAATCTTCCTTAAATTCCACATTCATCTCGTATAAGTCCTTAAGATGCTTAAATCCCAACACTTGTACTGTGTTTTCCTGCCATAATAAAATTCTCTTGCTCAAGGCATATGCCACCTTGTTGGCCTGACCGCTAATGTGCTTTAAAAAAAATGTAAAACTATGTAAGTACTCCACCCATTTTGCATGCTTATGGTTCAACTTGTGCTGCTACATAATATACAACAGTTCGGAATTTTCTGAAAAGAAGAAAAATTCATTAGCTAACAAATAATGTCTCCAATGCTTCAATTCTTGGACGACTGCATAAAACTCCTTGTCATATGATGTATACTTTTCCTAGTCTCATTTAACTTCTTGTTGAAGTATGCTACTGGCTTATCTTTTTGGGCGAGAACTGAACCAATGGCTGTTCTAGTGGCATCACAATGAACTTGGAAATGTTTGGTGAAGTCTGGCAGTTTTAGGACTAGTTTTTCAGTGATATTCTTCTTCAAAAGCTGAAATTCATTTTAGCTGATTATGTCCAATGAAAAGGTTGATTTTCCTTCTTAATGGTATCCACCATAGATGCACAAATACCACTGAAATTATTAATAAATTTTTGATAAAAATTTGCGAGTCCATGAAAGCTTTGTACCTTAAACTGGCTCTTGGGAGATGGCCAACTTACTAAGGTTGCAATATTTTCTGGGTCCATATTTAATTCATTTTCAGAGATTACAAAGCCTAAATAAATCAATTCTTTCTTGAAAAAATATATTTTTTAAAATTTATCAGTAATTTATTTTGCTACAATTTTTCCAGCACATACCTAACATGCCAAAAATGTTCTTCTTGGTCTTACTGAAAATGAGAATATTATCCAGATATGCAATCACGAATTTTCCCATGAATTATTTTAACATCTCATTCATCAAATGCATGAACGTGCTGGGAGCATTGCTCAGTCCAACTGTCATGACCAGCCATTCATACAAGCCTTCATCGGTCTTGAATGCCATCTTCCACTCGTCACCTTCTCTATCCGAATTTGGCGATAACTGCTTTTAATATCATCCATCCTAGGTAAAGGAAACCTATAACTAATGGTGATCTTATTTATCGCCCTAGAATCGGTACACATCTGCCATTCACTTCCTTTCTTGGGAGCTAAAACAGTCGGAACAACACAAGGGCTCAAACTCTCCTGAATCAACCCTTTGTCCAACAACTCTTGTACTTGTTTCCATATCTCATGATTATCCTTTGGAATCATCTGGTAAGCAAATTTATTCGAAAAACTGGCCCCCGATATGAAGTCATTATGGGGACTAATGCTTCTCTTTGGTGGCAACTTATCTAGTAGGACATCTACCAAAATGTCATTGAATTCCTATAAAATGTCATGTATCTCCACAGGAAAATCGGTAGTTTCAGTATGTAGTAATACTACTCTTGATCTACAAACAACTACATATTTTAATTCATTTTTCTCAACCTGTCATAGAAACTCCTTTCCGCCTATCAACAGTGCTTTTGTTCCATTATTTTCTGCAACATTTTCCTCCTTCATGGGAACAAGCATGTGCTTTATCCCATCCTTAACAAACTTGTAACCTTCTTGTCATATTGCCATGGGCTACCCAGCTGAATATGGCACATGTCCATAGGCATAACATCACGAGTCACCCTTTCCTTATATTTTCCAATATGAAACTCCACCTCACACTACTCATAAACTAGCAGTTGGTGCCCATTTTGCAGCCAATACACCTTGTATGGAGTCAGGTGTTGTAGCTTCTTCAAGCCCAATTTTTCCACCATCTCAGTGGTTACGAGGTTATCAGTACTCCCGCTGTCTATAATTAGTTTGCAAAATTTCCCATGCAACTTGCATACCATCCATAATAATGCTTTCCACTACATTATGCCAGTCACTTCCTTAGCTAGTTTCAGTAAAACCTTGCTCAACACTAAGGCCTCCCTTGTCTCAGGCACATTCACCACCTCTTGTGGCAGTTCCTTTGCTACGTCAGGTTGAGAAACATATGCTCCCTGTTGTCTAGCCTGCTCTCCTTCATGACATTCAAAAGACTTGTTCCCCCATTTTTGACACTTGTAACACCGACAGGCATTTCATCTACCTCTGCCATTACCTCTTCCACGCTGGTATGGCATTCCACCTCTGGTGCTACCATCTCTCTCAGTTTGTCCCGAAGTCTTTGAACTGCTGCCGTCTTCACCACTGTTGGTAGTTTTACCTCTGCCAAAGGACTATCCCCTTCCTCTGCTGGAACCACGTCCTCTCTTAGCATTCTGCTTTCTGGTAATATTTTCTTCCACATTCAAAGCACATTGATATGCCTCCACTATAGTTTTAGGGGAAATAATTATGATCTCATCTAAGATTTCCATCTGTAGACCATTTAGAAATATTGTTTTCTTCTCAGGGGTATCTTCAACATACCCAACCCTCAAGTTCACTTTATAGAACTCTTCTGTGAACTCCTTTGCATTCATAATTCTCTATCTCAGATTATGCACTTGTCCATAAAGGGAAATTTGGTAATATTTAGGCAAAAACTTGCTTTTCATCTTCACAATAATCCTGTCCCATCTCTTGATCAAGGGCCTCTTCAATATCCTCCTTTCTTCCTGCACACTCTCCCACCATAGTGCTACGTGTCCTTTCAACTTGGTGACAACAAACCTGATTTTCCTATCCTCAATAACTTCCTCATACTTGAAGTACTTGTCTAACTCACTTATCTAGTCCAACAATGCTTCTGTGGACAAACTGCCATCATAATTAGAGATTTTTGGTCTTGGCTTGCTGTTAGCCATTAAAACTGATTTCAATAGTTTAATCGGTGGTGTCTCGTCCTCTAACTCATCTATCAGCGCCATTGTCTCACCCTCACTGTCATCTCCACCTTCAGGATCCCTACACCTTCCTGCTTCCATTGCTGCCAAACGTGCTGATAGAATTCTAGTTTCCTCTCACACTCATTCATCTATTGCTCCCCTTGCAACTCTTCCTCAAACTCTTCTTTATACATCCATTTCCACTTACGAAGAAAAATTCTCTCTGATATCACAATTGATGGGGACATGAGGGTGGAGAATTAAACTTAAACTTTAGAACTATAATAAACACATCTTTTAAGAAAAAAAATTAATGAATAATAAAAATGGTTCAAGTTCGCCCTTTTACAATTACACTTAGCCCCATACGAGCATGGGCCCATAACTTTAGTCTTAGCTTCACATGTTTAAATGTATCAAAATTAGGGTTTGTCCCTCATTTCATATTTTCATCGCAAGGGTTTTTTTGGAGAGGAAACTGGGTAAGGGTTTCAACTCTACTACCACCTACAACCTTGTACAACCTTTGAGTTTATGAACTGGGTTTTCAACCCTGCTATGGCCGCCAGTAGCTCGAATCAATTTTAAACATCGCTTGCAACCCTACACAACCTCCGAGTTTGTGAATTGGGTTTTCAACCCTACTATGACCGCCAGCAAGTAGAGTCACTGTCAGCTGTGTGCGTCGGCCTCCTTGGTAATGTTGGGGCTTTTCCATTACTATTTTTTTGTTTGTCTAGTGTCTTCAGAATCCTCTTCGTGGCTTTGACATTGTTCTCTATGCAACCAACAGGTATTGGCTTCATCCCTAGGGTGGCTCGATCTCTATATCACAAGGTAAGTTTTCGTTCTAATTTCTGTTCATGACTTTCATCATTACCTTGCTAATCTTCTCGTGCCTTGGTTAGCAGGTGAGGTCTTCTGTGGTTTGCAGAAATGACTCTTCCTTTTGCAGCCACACTATCTCTCTATTGGTCCTCATCACTTAAAGTAAGATGTTTTCATAAGGCTCATTCTCAGTTCTTATTTCAAATTTTTGTGTCTTATGCACATGCTTCCCTGTGAATTTCTGTGTGTTTTGTTGTGGTTGTAGGTGCTAACCCAATGTTTTCTTCTTCTATAGTTGTGATCCAAAATCTCCCTGGTGTAACAGTGTAGGACCCTTTTTGTATGCGCCTGTATTTTGTCTTTAATTAGCTAGGAATTCAAAAACCTCAAAGGAATTTCAAAATTTTATGGTTGTCGTGAAATGTAATTTCCAACTTCTTCTTTACTATCTACTCTATAACCATTGATTGGTATCGTTGACGTGTTATTGATACGCTTCAAGTTTTGAGCAGGGTATAAACCCTAGACGTTTTATATTTTTTAAAACCCTTAATGGGTTAAATCTTCGATACTGTCTTTAAGTGATGACGGTTATTACAAGGTTATTGTTCATTTTGTGAATTTCATTTGCAAACTTTTTGAAATGTAAGCTTGCTCAATTATGAATTTCCTTTTCAGAATTTTTGGGTAAAATGAATGAATAAACATAAATAAAATATGTTATCAAATTCCTTTTAGATAAAATTGTATTTCTTTGTTTCCAGCATATGGATTTTTTCCTTTTGAATGTTTCTCGGTTCTACAATTCCTTTTATTTGACACAAGAGAACCTTTGGCACATTTCAATACTCAGTTAAATTTAAAATGAAAAAAAAAACTGTTCCTTAAATAAGAAATTCAATTTTATTTCATTTTTTGTTCACAAATACAGATTCACTTTCCTAATACCCTTCTTCTCTCTATGGATGGCATACCCTCTTTTGGTGCGTTTTGGGTTGGTTTATACCTTTCCTGAATCCTCCATGTAATTGAGAAACTACCATTTAGTTTCAAACTATTTATTAAAACTAATTCTGGCTTCTTAACTAATTAACCCTAAATACTCTTTTAATCTGAAAGTTACAATAGCTGTGTTAATCTAATTTTTTTTTTTTTTTTTTTTTTTTTTTTTTAAACTAAAAATAAATATTCAATTTCTTCCCAATAGAAAATAGCCAGCTCCCGTTGTGGCTCTTTAGTTGGATGCTCCTGCATCATTTTCCATGACCAGTCTCAAAGATATTCCAACCATGTTTAATGCGAGTTTTCATATGAAGACGACACAACGAAAAGAATAATCATGAATATTTGAATTGACCCATGCATCCATCTAACCATATCCAATGTTCATTGAATTTTATTTCACGCCTTTTCAAAGAGTCATAAATATTTTCAAAAAAATGTTGTGCAAAATATGTATCATGTGTATGATCGTCACTGATATAAAAGTGATATTCTTTAATAAGATGTCAATTTTCACTAGTGATTTCTACATGATCAACATTTTGTTCAGAATGTCTATATAGAATATGGACAATCATGGAGACTTGGTCAAAATGATAGCATTCACTTTGTATCTCTTTTTGTGGAAGAAATGTGTACTTTCTGCAAAATCAATTATTGAAAAAATGGTCCCTGGTGGAAAAAATTTGCGGGATTTTTTGAATTGCAAGTCCTGCCATCGAGCTTTATTGGAATTCTTTGTGTATTTATAAATTTCTGCCTCAAACTTTCTCAAAAACTCTATCACAAAAATTTCTTCTTCTTGTAAATCATTTCTTTTAGCACTTGTAGTAATACTTGAACCAATCGATGCATGAATATATTCATATCTCTTCCATATCGCTTTTATGTTGGACAATTATTGATCATTTATATCAGTACGATATTTGTTTTGGAATTTAGTCAAATTTCCACAATCATCTCTTTTTTTACCACCAACACATTTCTTTTGGTAAAATAATTCATGGTTTTCTCTTCCGCATAGAATTTGAGATATGAAATCATGGATAGTGTAAGGAGGAGGTGAATCGTTCCAAAATATTTTTCCAAAATTAAGGAATGTGTCATAATATAACTAAAATTCTACATGATACTGACAACAACAAGTGTCGCGTACAGTCATAGGTTTAACATACCATGACTTTTGTTGCAAAAAAGCACTGATTGAGAGATCAATTTCACGATTCTCTTCTTTGAATTTGTTGAATAACTCTATCTGATTGGTGTCCAAGAAATGTTTTGAATCTTCTTATTACTGATTTCGTGCTATTCTTCTTTGCATCACATCCCTTGCTTTTGGTGAAATACATGATTTTTTCATCCAATATTAATATATTATTTTTTTAACATCTTCTCCAAGTCTATCTTTGTATGGTTGCCTACAAATACATGTCCAACAAGCGAGTTCATCATTTACATCTATTTGCAATCAAAATTTCTAATGTTTGTGCAAATTTTTTCGTGAGGTTCCTAATGCTTGTGCCATTGATTTTACCAAGAGATTCTCTTTAGTTCTTGATGAAACCATTGCCATTTGTATTGCTCTATGTGCATCTAAATAAATTTTATTTCTAGATCTTCCAATTCACTTTAGAGCACTATTTATGTTTTGTATCACATTTTCCTTCATTTTTTAATCTTTTGTTGATTTTCGAATACCCAATAAAGGCACAACTTCAATGATTTCTTTGATGTTAAGAGATTTTTCGACATTTGGGCTTGAACTGCCACAGTTTCATGTTTTAAGAACGAATCAATAATGCGATTAACATGGTATCGTATTACACGGTTGACTTTTTTATCTCCATATGTGTGAGTGTCAACATTTTCTAACATCTCATCATCAATATTGATTTAATCTGTACATATTAGAATTAAATGTACATAATAAGTTTATATATTCAATAAATAATTACATTAATAAATATGTATAATTTCAATAACACACACACAGACACACACACACACATATACCTGGTGATTCAATTTCTTCACTTGAATTTCTTCCAACATTTTCAACACCTTCAATCATTAGTTCAATATCTCTCACCTTCTCTTTCAAAATTTTCTATCTCATCATCAATTTTTTGAGGAATATCTCTCTCTGTTTACATTACAAAGTATTTTTCAAATTAGTTTATCAAATAAGAATTAAGTTTCACAATACACTAGTCAAATTTTAAATATCAAATTTTAAATATTTACTTTTACATACCTACTTCAACTTCCAGTTGAGGTTGATTTTCCCTTTCAATATTTGAGTGTTCTTCTCTCTTTTTTTTTGTGATATTCTCTCTCGTGTTCTCTATGTTCCTCAGGGTCTCTTGTTAGATCATATTATCTCTTGCAATTCCTTCGATTTCCCATGATAATTTATTATGAAGCCCAAAAAATTTCCTTTAAAAAGTTATACAAAAATTCAATTAAAAAAAAAACATGAGAAAAGATTTAATTAAAAAAAAAACTTATTTTAATTTTTTTTTCACAAAAGACATACTTCAACCCAAAACACTTACTTTAAAATTTTTTCCAAAAAAATGTCTTTTAAAAATGAAATGAAGCTCAGAATATTTCCTTCCAAGTCCTGCAAAAATATTTCATTTAAAAAGTTAGACAAAAAATCACCTTAAAAAATCATTATAAAAGATTTACTTCAACCAAACACATTTACTCTAAAAAAATGTCACTTTAAAAAATGCTTCCAAAAAATTTTCATTAAAAATTGAGCCCAACCTCTTAAAAATGTGACTTTAAAAAATACCTCCAAAAAATGTCCTTTGAAAATTAAGCCCCAAAAAACCTCTAAAAAAATGTCTCTTAAACAAAGTACCTCAAAAAAATGTCCTTTGAAAATTAAGCCCAAAAAGCCTCTAAAAAAATATCACTTAATAAAATACCTCCAAAAAATGTCCTTTGAATATCAAGCCCAAAAATAGTCCTTTGAAATTTAAGCCCAAAAAAAGTCCTTTGCAAAATTAGCCCAAATGAAGAAATGTGTGAAATTATGAGAAAATAATGATTACGTTTTCGACTATTTATATAGCTGTGGAATGATTTTTTGGAGGGGCTTCATTTAATTTTCCAGCCAATGTAATTTCAATCAAAATTTCAGCCGATCTTACGTAAAAACTTCGGCTAAACTTTTGTGTCGTCAGAATTAACGAGCCGACGGGGCAAACAACAATTCAACCGAACTTTCTTAAGAGTTCGTCCGAACTAACACATCTACAACTATGCAACAACTTGGCTCTGAACACATTTCTTCAACATTGGAATGATTAAACTCCATCAAAATTTATGAATTAATTGTCAGAACCAAGAAAAGCATTTGAAGAATTCAATCTACTTTCAGGAGATATAAATTTTATGGAATTCCATAAATATTTACTAATTTTAATTAATTTTGTAATAAATGGGTGCAAACACTTTCTGAAGGTCATTATGATTCATTGAAATAAAAATTCAGTATCTTCCAAAATACACTGTTAAAAAAATTGAAAAAATTATGGTGCATTACATTGGTCCATCGTCTGTAATGGGTAGTTTTTACATTTTTAGTTTATAACTAACATGTTAAGAAATTTTGTGTGAGCCAAAACATATTCAAATTATGTAGTTTTTTCATATTGGATCAATTCAAAAAATTCTAGTAATAATGGTATGCATCAGTTGGTTTAATAAATATAACGAAACCGAAGTAGACTCTATCTAGATTGTTGTAACAAATTTCTTTTCTCAAAAACACAATTTTTTCAAAGAATACACCAACGCATTTGAACATGAATTTTTATGAATCCTTTGACTGATAAAGAAAACACACTCAAAGAAATGTTAAGTTGACATATCAAATCTGAATAAAAAATTCCAAAAAATAAATAATAGAAAACTAATAAAATTTATGACAAGTTTTATTTTTATCGTAAAATGAAATTATAAACAAATTTTTATTTTTGGCTTGCAGAAATTTGAAGAACAAAAAAAATTATATTTTCTTCTCAAAAAGGGGAAAAAAGTGTAACCCAACTTCAGATTTTCACCCACTATGCTCTTCGAATGTCCTTTCAACTTACATTGTGGATAAATGTTTCTCATGAGTTTGCACTGGTTATATTTTTTTTGGACCTTTCTGAGCTCTTCTTTTATTATGTCAAGTCTGACTAAAGCAAAGTCTTTCCTAGATGTATATTCACTTGTAATTCTGGGTCATCCTTCCGTGGGCTGCTCCTTGAAGAACACACCTTTTTTTGTAAACCTTCTACTTTTATCATTCCTCTACACAATGCATGTTACTCCCATAGAAAGTACATGGATATATATTTTTAATAACTTTCATAATGAAATTTTTATTGAAGGACTCGCCTTCTGAATCACTGGTGGAATCATTCGTCTGCTTACCTTTACGATCCTGAATCTTATTTGGAATTAGCTCAGGATATCAGGACCAACACCCGTCAAATATGTGATGTCACTTTCCACAGTAGTCACATTTGGATTTGTCATATCCCAATCCTTCATATTTAGGCCTTTCTTGAACTGATATTGGCTGGTGTCTACCTTGTCCATGCTTATCGAGGCCTTGTCCTTTCTTATATCCCCTATTTTTCATCAGCCTCATACCCATTCCTTGGGTATGTTTATTGAATTCCCAATCTCACGCTCGCTTGAAGGCTTGTCATTCTCTTATTTCGAATCACTCCCTGGAGATGCTAGCACATATGGAAATTCCTTTGAAGGTGAGGAAAAAGTACCAATGGCTTCTTCCAATGATTTTCCTTTTGGAGTGGTATATAGTCGAGATGATATTTCTTCATCTTCTTGATGGAGTGGAGATACATCATTTCCTCCTATAGTGGATGGACTTCGAATTGAAGGGCTGCTCCTCTTTCAATTTTTATGCAAGGCTTCAATATTCACTTGCAATATTTTTTTTTCTTCTTGCAATGCTTGCACCATGCGTCATAATGCAGCGTTCTCTTGTTGATATTGCAGATTGAACTCTTCGAGTAATTGTAATCGAATATGTTTTGTGCTTTTACCCATTCTTTCACTTTGATGATAAATCGATATAATACCAAAAAAGATCTGAAAACGAAGAAGAAGATCATTATTTGATGCTTTGAATGTTTGAAAATGGGTTTTCGAAACAATATGTTTGTTTGATGTTCCTTAAGAATGAATTAGTTCTCATGTGCAAGTTAACCATAAATAACGTAACAAAAATCATCATGCAGACATCAAGAAGAATGATACAAAGTTTAGTGAGAGAGTTCACCCCTCCCGGGCTACGTCTCTAGGACCTGCTCAAAAGGCCAGGCCACTCATATGTCAGTAGATAAAAAGAGGTACATCAATTTTTTGTTTACAATTGTGTTATTTCCTCTACTAGGAAATGTTATCCTATAGAGAACTCTCACAACATAACTTGAAAACCCGCAATCAACATGTCATCTATAGGAAAATAAAGAATCTCTTGCAAGGACTGTAAACCTCAACTGGAAATGAGAAATCATGCATCAACGAGTACATCATTCAATTACCTACCTCAACTTGACTTAGAGAGACAACATGTCCACGCATTGAATACCGAAGAAGTGGCTACTGAAACTATCAGAAAAACTCTGTTGATGAGTCTAGAGTGCACCAAAACCCCCATTTCTGCTCTTCAAGCACCCAATTTAGCTTTCGTATGACTCTGCAATGCCAAAACACAACTCTACTCCAGAATGGCTTTCAACACTATCTCTAAGCTTCACTTGCCTGTGCCTTTGCCTTCGAATTTCTTCCTTTTATTAAATTTTTGGAGCTCTAATATTAGAGTTTGGTTAAGAAATTTTCCATATTAGCAATATGTTATAACTACATGGAAAATTTGAGGTATGGTGCAACTAAATTAGCAATTCAAATTAAATCAAATGCATAACCTATAACTCTAACTTTAGAGTTTAGATTTAATACCAAAGCAATCATAGAAATTGGTTTTAAAATATGTTGGAAATATATAACATATAAGTGTCATATCAAATATTGGTTTCAAAAAAGGTTTTTAAAATAGTGTATAGTTACAACCCATCAACAGACATACGTTATATACAACGAACCCCATGGAAACACATATAGCATATGGTTTAACGTATTAGATTGGTGGATATATATATATATATATATCCATAGCTTCGAAGGTCCATATATTCATTGCCACAACTCAACACTCCCCACCATTTGAACACATCTCATTTCCGTATAACCATACTCTGTTGTCTTGGATTGTTGCTTCCATGTATCATGAATTCTATTACCATATAAATTCTGTGTCATTGGGTGCCACCTCCGTGCCACATACTCCATGCTATTTTGGATTACTGCTAACTATGACGTGTCATAATACATCCGTTTCCATACCATTCATTGTGATGTTCCAAATAGGAAAATGACAGTGATACAAAGAAAACAAATACAAAATATGCAGTAATATCAAAATACCATAAATAGAGCTAGAAACTATTGATCCATTTTATTAATATGGTGATGGAATAATAAGTATAACAATGCTAAAAATGATAGCACTTAGGTCGGCAGAGATGGCTAGAATGGCCCTCAAGCTCCCCCATTAAAACACTGCATAACTGCTGCTCTGTGGGACTCTCTCACTCGGTTAGCCTTGCTGGAAATGTTGCTACTAGCTAAAAAGGGCTGCATAGATGAGGTTGTTCTATTGCTCATAAAATGTCGGGATTTGGACACCGGTCTCTACACACAAAACCAAAAGAAACCTAGAAATGATTTTTGGATTGGCAGACCCTGGAAATAACCCTCCTAAGTTAGGAAAACACACTACTGCTGGGTATGTAGTGATATGATCTGAAATGAAATATAAAATTATGCAAAAAGTCCCCGTAGCTCAACTATTGAAGGGTTTATCCCTTCACTCGATTCCAGGTGGGAATTCTGTGGAATTTCATCCTCCTCTGGAACTCTCTACTGCTGCACTGTGTAAGTCACTGGGTGATTGCAGTACTCTAGAGGGCTGTAGATGGCATGATTCTAGAATAATGAAACATTCTCTCAAGGATAGTAGTACTCCTCTCCTGAGCGAGCACTCGAAGTCCCCCAGGGACAAGGTTGGGATTTCTTCTCGGAAACAACGATGTGCTAAAGAGCACTGCAGACTCGGCTAAATAGCTCAAGTGTGCTCAAGTCATAAACTACATGAAAATAAAATAACCCATAATGATCTCTATGGTTTTCATCACCCCCTTATTATACTTGTGGAACCCTCACACCCCTAGGCCCACATCAATACTGTGCTACTCCCTTGGTCCTTATCCTCCACATAGATTATGCATCTAACTTGGCCTCTTGGCCCCATCTACTACTGTGTTGTTCCACTTTCACACTAGGGAAGCAGTTTTATTCTACTAAGGGGATTTATGGGTCCCTCTACCCTCTTATTCATCTACTTAATTACAGAAATAAAAAATTAACATTCTAATTAGCTACAAGCTAATTAGGAATATTAAAGTCCTCCCCGCCAAAATGTTGTTTGTCCTCAAGAAACTGCAAGGACAGATGCTACAGAATTTTATCTCCCTACGAAGTGGCATCCTCATTTGGAAGGTTCATCCATATGATAAAATATTTTTTGACTACCTTTCTCCTTAGCTCCCTCTCTCGAGTCTCCAAAATGGCCTCCAGCTGTAAGAACAAGTGCCCATCATCATCAATAGGTGGGATTTCCCCAGTGGAAACTATCTGCTGCCCAAGAACCTTTTTCAATCATGAGACGTGAAATATGTTGTGGATCCTACTCCCAGTGGGGAGTTACAACTAATATGCTACCTCCCAAACACGTCAGATCACCCTGTATGGCCCATAAAAATTGGGCTTGAGATTCTCAGCTCCCTTGAGCTTCAATATAGATTTCTTGTATGACTAAAGACAAAGGTAGACCAAATCATCCACCTCAAATTGCCTCTCTACGTGGCCTCGATTTGCATAATTTTTTTTTTGGTTATCAGCTATAGAATTTTTATCCTTAAGAGAACGGAGTATCCTCACTCTCTTGGATCTAGTCCTTGGCCCCAGGGACCTTGCTTGCTCCAAACATCACATCAAAAAATGTTAAAGAATCATAACCATATAAAGCATAAAATGGAGACATACCGATCGACATATGAAATGTCTTGTTGTAGCAGTATTCTCCCAGATGAAGCTACCGCATAGATTCCTTCCACTGCCTTGAGACATGGTTCCATAATTAGCCTTCCCACCACTTGTTTACTATCTCTATCTATCCATCCATCTGTGGGTGATAAATGGTAATGGGTGTTAACTCGATACCCGCTAAACAAAAAAGTTCCTGCGAAAATCTGCTCATGAAACGATTATCACTGTCACTGACTATTGTCATTGGGAAAACATGAAGCTTGAAAAAATCCCTGAAAATTAGTTCAACTACCCGTGAAGAAGTGTACGTTGAAGAGATGGTGAAGAAATGGGCATACTTCTTCAGTCGATCAACAACCACATAAATACAATAATTTCCCTGCACCATAGGCAACCCCGTGATAAAATCCATGGAAATTCTCTCCCACTTCCCCTCTGTAATGGGAAGTAGTTGTAATAACCCTGCGGGATGGCTCAACTCTCCTTTTTTCTTCTAGAAAAATTCTCACTCACTGACATGTCGGGGTACGTCCTCCTTGAGGCCTCTCCATGAGAACCTCTCTCTAATTGCCTGGTATGTTTTGGTGAATCCAAGCGGTGAATCATGTGTTGCATGCAAAATCTTCTCCTTGAGCCGAGAGGCTCCTGTCAAGATCTGATTTTGGTAATAAATGATCTCATCCATCACCTAATACCTATCATTAGTCACCTGCCCATCAAATATCTCACATGCGAAGTGGTCCTTATAATACTCTACTAATGGCTGGGCCCTCCAATCTGTATCAATGCTCATAAAGGACAACATCACTGGTCTCTGTGATAAGGCATACAAGACCACATTGTTCTTCCCTTTAACATACTCAATGTCAAATTAATAAGCCTAAAACCCACTTCTGTTGCCTCTCCTGCAACTGCTTCTGCCCAAGAAAAAATCAGAGACTATTGTGGTCAGTCCTTACCCGAAATCTATTACCCACCAAATATTCTTGGAACTTGGCCAACACATGCATGATGGTTGGCATCTATTTGTCATATATCGAATACAATCTCTCACATGGAAAGAAATTTTGACTCTCGAAAGCTATAGGGTGACCTCCCTACATCAACACTGCACCAACTGCCTCTCCTGAAGCATCACACTCCAACACAAAGGTCTACATGAAATCCAGCAATGCCAACACTGGACAGCTGCTCATCACCTCCTTGAGCCTTTGAAAAGCCCACTTCATAGTGTTTTTCCATCTAAAGGATCCTCTCTTCGTGATATATATGAGGGGTGATGCTAGGTGGGTAAACCCCTTGAAAAACTTCCTATAGTAGGTGAAAATTCCTACAAAGCCCCGAAGTTCTATCATATTCTTTAGTACTGGAAAATCTTGAATGGCTAAGATATTCTCCTCATGGACCCTTAATCCATATACTCCAATGATATTTCCTATGTAGAGCATCTCCGTAAGTCAAAATTCACACTTAGATAGTTTGGCATAAAAATGCTGCTCCTCCAAGATGCGTAATACTAGCTCAATATGCTGCAAATTCTCCTCCCAAGTGCGGTTGTAAATGAGGATGTAGTCAAAGAACACCAACATAAAATTCCTCAGCATACCATGGAAGATGTGGTTCATACAAGACTGAAAAGTGGCAGGATCATTGGTTATCCCAAAGGGCATCACCAAGAAATTTAAGTGGCCATAGTGGCATCTAAATGCAGTCTTTGGGACATCCTGGTCCCTCGCCTTGATTTGATGGTACCTCAACCTTAGATTGATTTTGGAAAAGAAATTCAATCCCCGAAGCTCATTCATCAGCTCATCAATCCTGGGGATGGGGTATCGGTTCTTCATTTTCTTCTTTTTCATAGCCCTGTAATCGATGCACATCCGCAAAGTGTCATCCTTCTTCTTCACCAACACCATGGAAGAAGAAGAGGGGCTAGTGTTAGGTCGTATGTGTCCTAGTGCCAAGAGCTACTTAATGGAGCTTTTGATCTCATCCCTATAGGACTTAGGGTGCCCATAGGGTGTGGTGATCACTCAATAATGAGCTCGAACCCTCGATCCGTCGGTCACCCCGATGGTATGTCCGCAAAGACTGAAGGGCAGCGGTCTAATATCGACTGCACATTGGGGTGTACAGACTGAATTGTGACTCCTTCCTTTAAAATATGTAGTTCCATTGCCCACTCTATGTTCCCCTTATAGAAATATGCCTCCATCTAGTGTGCCAAGACTGTCTGATGTGGATATGTGTGCATTCCTCTGATCAACTGGCACTTCTCGCTCTTCTTATCCATCCACTCCATCTCCAATGTATCTCAGTCTGTAGTGACCTTTCCCAGTGTAATCAGCCACTGTACACCCAATATAACATTGGTGTCTGGAATGTCTACCACAAAGAAATGATCTATCTCCATAAGGGTTCCCATGGTTACAGTTAACGCTAGAACATACCTTAAACAGTGCATAGTTCTAGCACCTAGGGCTAATACAAATAATCCATCAAAACGCTAGGTCAGTATGCCCCTCTTCTACACTAGTTCATTATCAATGAAGTTATGTGTGGCCCCGTTGTCTTCCAGCAATGTGACACGTTGTCCTTGGAGCGTGCCTCATACTCTCAATGTCAAATACTTGGGAACCCCTCGCAAAAATACAAGGACTCCTCTAGTAGGTGCAAATTATCCTCCCCCTGTTGGTGGTGGTGGTGGAGGTGGATGATCTCCCCCTGGTGCATCAACATCCGCATCTCCTTCCAACTCCTCATATGCTCCCTCTTCTCCTTGACTGTAGGAGAATACCTCAATGTAGTGTGCCTTTCTTGTGGCACATCAATGAACTAGTGCCCATGGTTCTTAGAAAATGAATCATAACTTCCTCGATCTCAAATCCCTCTGGTTATCATCATACAAAGGCACATAGTTGTGGTTCCCCTTTGGAGGTGGAATCCTCATGTATTTCCCCTTTAGCTGAAATTTTGGTTTATGGGGAAATGAATCTCTTGCTCTAGGCAAGGCATTATGTAGATCCCTGGTCCTCCCAACTGTGTCCTCAAGTGTAGTCAGTCTAGTGGATGTGACTAATCCATGTAGAGGCTTCACCAATCTGTCAACAAACATATACACCCTCCTGGCCACAGAAAGATCTGGAACCATTACCGATACCTTCAAGAACTTGGAGATATAAGTCTCTGGGTGTTCCACCTGCTTTCCTTTTGCTAAGTCAAATAAATTGTCCTCTGGGTCCCTTCGGTCAAATCTCTCTACCATCCTCTTGGTGAACTATGCATACGCAGTCACCCCTGCATGACCCAATATCGACATCCGATTGAACAACCAATCATGAGCTTCTCCTTCAAGGTGCAACGTTGCCACCTTGATGGCTTTTACCTCCGCCATTTGATTAAGCTCGAAATATATGTGTAACTTCTCTACCCAATATTTTTTTGTACTCTTGGAAGACCCATCAAAATTAGGCAGAAAAAGTCTACCTACGGTATGCTGTAGGTCATTTCCCCGCGTATACCCTCCTCCTCTGTTATAACTATGGGGTCTTCGGTTATCCTTAATTTGGAAAAACTCTCGGAAGTTAAGATGATATCCAAAATCCTTGGTATGAGATCGGTACTCCGTGAAATAGTCACCTAAATTCTCCTGCTCCTAAGGTCCTCCTGTTCCCGTATCCACTCCTAAGAAGGTGGGCATGGTGGAACACTATGACACTTTTGGTACCACTATTTTCTATGCCCAATGGTGAGAAGTCCCCGATCCTTCTCCATTTTTGAATCCCCATGGGATTTCCCTCTACCTGTCTATTCTCATTTCTTTAATTTCTTTGGCTAGCTCCTGCACTGATTTGAGGAGGAGATTGCCAAACTCCTTCCCACCATCTTCTTCTACCATTGGAGCTTTCTCTTTATCCTCCTCCACTGGAAGACAATCCTCTTCACCGGATGTGATCTCAACTCTGCGATACCTCTCCTTGTACCTCCTTGTACGGTTCGTGATGTATTATTTATCTTCGGATGCCATAAACTAATTACTCCACAAGCTAAGCCAAGTATATGAGCTCTGATACCACTTTAATATTACGAATAGGAAATCAATAGTAATACAAAGTAAACAAAGACAAAATATGCAGTAATCTCAAAACAACATAAATAGAGCCAGAAATTGCTGAGCCATTTTATTAACATGGAAATGGAATAATAATTACAACAGTGCTAAAATGATAGCACGCAAGCCGAAAAACATGGCTAGAATGACCCTCAAGCACCCCCACAAAAACACAACGTAACTGCTGCTTTATTGGACTCTCTCACTATGCTACCCTTGCTAGAAATGTTCAAAATTTTGTTGCTGGCTGAAAAGGGTTACGTAGGTGAGGTTGTCTTGGTGCTGAAAAAATGCTGGGGTTTAGACACCGACTCTACTCACAAAACCCAGAAAAACCCATAAAAACCCAGAAAGGATTTCCAGATTGGCAGACCCCAGAAAATCACCCTCCTAAGGTATGAAAATGGACTTCTGTTGGGTATGTAGTGATATGAGCTAAATTGACAAATAAAATGTTACAACTACTCCCCCATAGTTCAATTGTTGAAGGGTTGATCCGTTCACTAGATTCCAAGAGGGAATGCTATGGAATTTGACTCTCCTCTGGATCTCTCTACTGCAGCACTGTGTAAGTCACTTGGTGACTGCGATGCTTTAGAGGAATCAAGATGGCCTGATGCCGAAATAAGGAAATCTACTCTCAATGATAGTAGGACTCCTCTCCTATGCTGGCACTCGAAGGCCCCTGAGGACGAGGTTGGGATTTTCACTCAGAAACACCCGTGTGCTAAACAACACTGTAGACTCGACTAAACATCTGAAGCTTGCTAAAGTCGTAAAGGAAAGGAAAATCAAATAACCCAGAATGATCTCTATGGTTGTCCTCACCCCCTTATTATACTTGTGGAATCCTCACACCCTTGGGGCCACATCATAACTCTGCTTCTCTCTTGGTCCTTATCCTCCACATATACTGCACTACTCACTTGGCCTCTTGCCCCCATCCACTAATGCATTGTTCCACTTTGACACTCTGGAAGTGATTTTATTATAATAAGGGGATTTATGGGTCCCTGTACCCTCTTATTCATATACTTAATTATGGAAAGAAAAAATGAATATTCTAATTAGCTAAAATCTAATTAGGAATATTATATTCGTGCTCTGTGCCATATGGTATTAATGAGACGTCCATGTCAAGTTGTCATAGTCTCATGGCATGTGACTACCTACTCCCTGACGGCTATGTAATCATGAAACCCCTTGCTACGTGCTACCTGGTGATGAGGCCTTGTGCTAAATTTTTTACTGTGGCTGACACATAATGTTTCCCATGGCTCCATTCCCAATTATGCAATGTGACTGGTCCTACTCCAATGGTTATGTATATATTCCCGGTGGTCTAAAGATCCACATTCCCTTGGTGTTTGATATGTATCAAGAGGGTAACATATGGTAGGATTAGATCATGACTCCACGATGTTGTTCTATTTATGGAGGTTTGTTTGGAGTGGCTCTAATCATATGTTGGGTTTGGCGAGCCTTCTCCCCATACACCATATAATATTCCTTTAAATAAAACATTCATCCATTGTATATTAAAGCACAAACATGGTGAAATGGTAAAATATTGTGGTGTTAAAACAAAAGTTTCAAGTTATACCCCCCACTCTGCATCTAACCTCTATGCTGACTTTGACCACTAGCCTTGACTTTGACCTGCGTTGACTACCATGTGTCGAACTGTGAGATTGCCACTAAGCCTTCTATGTCCACTTTATGCATGTTTGAGATAAATCTTCAAAACACATTTTCTTCCTCATACGAAGGGATTTTTCGAAATCTGATATACCATTGGAATCAACGTGATGAGCTTTTCGACTTGGCATTTATTTCGTGAGAATCTCAGATGAAAAAATTTTGAGCATGTCGAGAATTGTTACTATTTGAGACCATCTTGGTCTTAAAATGTTACATAGAAAATTTTAGCTAGACTCAAACAAGACAAGATCCATCATGGATCATGTGGGATCTAGTAAAATTTCTGGTAGATAAAGGTTGCATATTTATTAAATGGGATAAAAAAAATCAATGATAAAGGAGAAATAGAAAAGTACAAGGCTCTATTGGTAACAAAAGGATTTTTAAACCAACCCAGAGTGGATTATGATGGTACATTTGTAGCAGTTGCAACATTAGATTTGGTTAGAGTTATATTATCCATAACAACTTTGAACCAGTGGAAATTTACTAGATGGATGTAAAGTCAACATTCTTGAATGGAATTTTAGAAGAAGAAGTATATGTGGATTACCCATGAGGATATGAGATAAAAGGTCATGTAAATAAGGTATATAGTCGAAGAAAGCTCTATCTAGACTTAAGTAAGCTCCTAGATCCTTGTATAGTAGAATTGATTTGTATTTGGTCAATAGTGTATCTATTAGAAGCAATGAACCCACATTATATACAAAGGTGAATGAGAATGGAAAATTTCTAATTGTTTATCTTATTTTTGATGATATGATATTCACATGGAATATATTAGTGGATAATTTTAAATCAGCTACAAATAAATATTTTGAAATTTCTTGCTTGGGGTTGATGAGATTATTTCTTAGTATTGAAGTAACTCAATTAGATTCAGGTATGTTTTTGCTTCAATAAAGGTATGTTGTGGATTTGTTGAAGATGTTCAAGATGATAAATTTTAAACACCAAATCCAATTGTTAAAGGAACAAAGCTTAATAAAGAAAATATAATATCTAATGTAATACAAAATCTATTCAATATATTAAATGGTAATATTTATATCTTACTTTCACTATACAAGACAAATGTTTTTATTTTTATTTTTATTTCTAGGTTCATGGAATATCTAAAAGTCTCACATTGGAAAGTAGTAAAGTTTTTTTTGATATATTATTGGAAAAGTAGGATATGACATCTTATACTCAAATACTAATAATGATCCCTTATTTGGTTCATTGATAGTCAATTTATAGTTGGCATGGATGGTAATAAGAGTGTGTGAGGATATTTTTCTCATATTAGTTTAGGTCTTATTTCATGGCCATCCAATTTTTTTTGGAAGAATGTAACTAGTGTCGGTCTTCCAAATTAGGGGAATTTTGAGGTCTAAAATGGGCCTCCTAGGAAAAATGTACAACCAAAATAAAATTTATAAGAACCAATAGGATTCAATATGATGATGTCAACCATGGGGGATGATTTACCATTTATTAAGTAAAAGGGTAAAAATATTAGAAAATAATAAAATAATAAAACTACTTTTTCAACTCGTATTTTCAACTTATCTTCCAAAGTTTATATTCAAATTTCGAGCGGGAGTACTCGTTCAATGTAATATTTAATTACTCATCCAATGATTACCCATGTTACATACTTTCGATGGATATTGCTACACGAAAAATAAGAAATACATGAAAAATGTGATTACAATCACGTTTTTTATGTATTTCTTATTTTTCATGTAGCAGGATCCATCAAAAGTATGAAACATGTGTACTCCTTGGATTACAAATTAAATTTTGCATTCAACGAATACTCCAACACAAAATTTGAGTAAAAAATTTGGGAGATAAATTGAAAAAACGAGTTGAAAAAGTATTTTATTTTATTTTTTCCCTCCAAAATTTGATGATGTAATCAAATCTTATTTTATTATTTCCACTATTATTTTATAATTTCCTTAGGAGGCCCATTTTAGACCTTAAAATTCACCTATTTCATAATTGTATTTGAGTCATGATGTAATGAAGTTTTCAAGAGAAAGAAAAATTAATTTTATTATTAAAGAAAATGACTTATTAAAGCATGGGCTTCATGCTTAGGTAAATGGTTTATAGGTGAAAGCCTCCATTGTCGGCTTCTAGGATTTATGTCAGGTGTCCCTTTCCATGTCATAATTTAGTAGACCCTTCTTGGGAATTTTCAATCAAGAAACAAAGTTATTTTGATGCAAACTAGTCCTTCACCAAGTCAGCCTCAAACTGGAAAAGTTGGCCTAACTGAGGGGAAGAATCTCCTATATAAAGGTAGCAACTTGACTCCATTTTTAGAACCTTCTTAACACGTTTGATCTAAAAAATTGTGGGACAAGAAAACATTCAAAATTCAAGGAACAAGGAGGAGAGGGCTAGTGAAAAAGGAGGACTTTATAAAGCATAAGAATTTAAATTTTTGTGTCTTTATCGCACACGTGTGAAGAGGCTAAGCTTCTATAAGGGTGGAAACTACAGTCCTAAAGTTGGGCCAAAATTTTGAAGTTGGGGGTTGAAGTTCTGAAGCCGGGGGTTGAAATTTTGGGTTGAAGCTGCACTTGAGTATCTGACACTTAGTGCCTTTGGGAGACATCATATACTGAAGGAAGGGTGTAATTAGTGGAGGATGGAGGTCTTTTGGTGTACATTATTGCTCTATCTCAACTTAATTTTTCTAGTGGAAGAGTTTGAATGGGTTTTACCCTATATAGGGGTTTTATCCCTGGAAAAGTGCCTACATTTGGTGTCATTCACCACCGTGTTTTGTTTTGATGATTTATTAGTGAAAAAAGATAAAACAAGAACATAAGAAAGTTAATAAAGAACACAAAATTATCACAAGTAATTATCAACATAATAAAATATTTTTTTCTTTATGATTTTCTAACATGGTATCAAAGCTAAGGTGAAGAAGGAATAAAAAGGTAGGTGTGATCAATTGAATAAAAGGTGATAAAAGGAAGGTCATTGAGAAAAAATACTATACTAGGAGACTACTATATATAGGAACTATGCAAAATACAATGAAGGGAGAAAATAAGCTAGAAGGAGCATCCAACTATAGGGCATGGAAAAAAGAGGGTAGATCTTATCCTTGCTAAGCATAGAGTTTTGGACATTGTTCTAGGAAAATTCGAGACTCCTACAGATGAAGCAGAGAAGGAGACATTCAGAGAAACTGAAATATTTTCCATGAATATGATAGTAGATGGAGTAAAGGACAAATTAATTTCATACACATCCAAAATAAATTGTACTCAAGAAATGTATAAAGCTCTTTCCAAGTTATTCACAATTAAGAACATTGGTAATATATCTATCCTCAAAAATGAACTAAGGAAAATAAGGATGAAAGGAAATGATATTGTGTCCTCATATTTTGTAGGGATTTCTAGAATAAGAGATGAAATCCAAGAAATAGATGAGGTTGCACTAGAAAAATAACTCGTAATTGTCGCTTTTATAGGTCTACAAAAATCTTGGAGTGCTTTTGTATCAGGAATTAGAAGGCAAAAGAATACTCCAACCTTCGAACAAATGTGGAATGCATGTAGTCAATAATATTTCCAAATATTATTAATAAAAAAAAAAAACGAGGATGAGGAAGACAACACATCTAATGCATATTCTTTTCATCACAAGAAGAAGGGAACCTTCAAGAAGTTCAAAGGACCGAAGAAGAAAATTGACCTATCCAAAATTGAATGTTACAACTATCATAAGATGGGTCATTAAAACAAAAAAAAATTCTAAGAATCCAAGGACTAAGAAGAGAGATAGGGAACAAGAAAATATTACTGATGAAGCTCCATCTAAGAAGGAAAATATTGAAGGATCGAAAGTCAAAGACTTATACTACCAAGTGCTCACTTACATATCCTTATAAGTCTTATATTGTTTTCCTTTATGTTTTGATTTCTAGAGTTTTTAGGTCTAATATGTCTTCCTAGAACATTTTTGAAATTTTCTGATAAGTTGTAGGTATTCCATAAAAATATTCGATTAGGAGGGAGCCTTCACCATTTTGCCAAAATATTAGTATATTGTTCCATATTTCCTCTTTTATTTTTTATTTTCCCTCTCATACAAATATTTTTTAGTATTATATGATAATAAAAGTTTTTGTTTTCCTTGGTTAGGAAAGATTGCAAAATATACAAAGGTTGTGGAGAAGACTTCAAGGAAGTTCTATTGCAAAGGAAGCCCCTAAAGAACAAGGATTTTTAAATAAAAAGTGAAGGTATGTCTTAAACTACAAGTTTTGTGACAAGGTTCGCTTCACAGAAAAATGTGTGCTCCTTCTCATTTTAAATTTTCTTTACATTATTGACATTGTTATGTCTAGGGTTTTGAATCTTAAAGATTATTGTCCCATTCATTAATCATTAAATTGAATCTATCATCATTGTATTATCTCTTATTATTTGATAATTATTGTGAAACCATAACCTTTAGGGCTCACTGTAAAACTATATCATTTTGGTGCTTGGGTGTGTTAAAAATATTTTTGAAACCCTAGTCCTCTTGGGGTTGTTGATAAAATATAGAACCTATGATGAAAACTCTATTATTTTGAAGTTTAGGGCTTTGATAATGTCCTTGTAAAAACCTAGCCCTTTATGGTTTGTTGTTAATTTCTAGGTTATATATTGAAACATTAGATCTTGATGGTTTTCTGAATTAGAGTTTATGAACAAAACCCTTGTAATAAATATACTGATATCCTAGGAATTGAACCCCTAGGTATATATTCTTCTGCATTACTAAATCCCTAGTCAAAATAATTATATATCAAAATTTGATGTATTTATCTTTGTGTCTTGGGTTTAATTAGTAGATATTGATGTGAAATGTATCCCTGATATATATATGTGATTATGCTAAATTAATTATGGATGCTCATGTTTTAGTTTGTGAAATCTATAGTTTGCAACAAAACCTAGAAGATTCTAACTTGTAATTATAAAAGGATAATTTTTGACATTAGATGTATAGTAATGTGATTGGATTTTTATTGTTGATATCCAAGGCTTTGTGTTTCAAAGATCGAATCTAGGATTGATAAAAAAAACCTAGCAAGAAGTTGAAGTATAGTATGGAAAAATATGTGACCCTTGATGATTATGAAATTAAATAAGTTGAGGTATCTAATGTATAAAGTTCGAATGTTTTGATGCTTCCATTGTATTAGACATGTCTTTGATATCATTAAATTCATGCTTCTCTATATTTATTTTCGTTGTACTTTCTATTAAAGTTTTGTAGGTACATAATTTTCAAGATGTTGAAGATATTCATAAGTGAATATGAATTAATAGTAATGATAAGAATGATGAATAAAGGAAGTTGTAATAATGATGATGACTAAGATAACCTTGCTGCCATGAGAGAATGATTGAAGAATGAAATTTTTGATCTCCCTAAGTTGAGAGAGATATTGGATAGAAGAAAGGGTATATCTCCCTAGTTAAGAGGGATAGCATGTTATGACAGTTACAATAAACACCTTGAAGAAATAAAGAATGAAAGTACTATAGATAAATGTTCGTGATTCATGAAGTAAAAATAATACTTGAGAATTATTAATGTTGTATTTGGTTTTGTTGAAGAAATGAAAAAGGAAAGCTTGCGATAAGATGTATTTGAATAACTGGATGATGATATAATCAACACCATAATGCTTGACTCCCTCGAAGGTTTTTTTTTACTTATATATATGTATTTTAATGTTTATTACTAATTGAGGTTGTGTCTGTATAGGTAAATATCTCCAGAGGATCGCTGAATTTTTTTGAAAGCATGCTTGGAATAGTGGATATATCTTATTTAAGCAAAGACGAGGCATTATGTGTAATACAAAAGTCCTAGAAGGACATTTGGTCAATCTATGTGTTGATGTATAGATCCTGAAGAAGGGAGGGTCGTGTTGTTCATGGAGATCCAACCTTGGATATGCACCTAGATCCCTGGGTTTGTGATAGAGCTTAAAAGCCTAATGGTACCTAGAGTGGCTAAAGATTGAGTTCAACTTAGTCCCACCCAATTATAGAACCTTGGTCAGGTATCTAATCTTTAGCATCACGTGTGTGTCATAACTCTTCATAGTTCATATGTTTTTGAGATATTCTCTTTACATTTATATGTATGTAATTATGAATATCTTCCTAGTTAAGAGTGAGTGTTAAATAATGTAACTAGCGACGATATTCATAATTGTATTCGAGTGATTACTTAATGTATTTGAAGAAAGAAATAAAAATGAATATTATTGTTAAAAAAATTGACTTATTAAAGCACGTGTTTCACGCTTGGGTTAGTAGTTTATAGGTCAATTCCTCGACTGTAGGATTCTGGGATTTATGTTAAGTCTCCTTGTCCATGTCATATCATAATAGACCCTTCTTGGGAATCGTCAATCAAGAAAAAAATTGGTTTTGATGTAAATTAGGTCTTCTAGGCATCCTCCACCTAGTTAGCCTCAAACTAGACAAGTCAGCCTAATTGAGTAGCATAATCTCCTATATAAAGGAAACAACTCGACCTTAATTGAAGCAATAACTAAAAAAGTTTGAACTGCAAGCTTTTGGGACAAGAAAGTGTGAAATTAAAGGAACACGGAAGAAAATTCTAGCGAAAAATAAGGACTTTGTGAAGCATAAGAAGTTGAAATTTTCTCTTTTTCTCCCACACGTGTGAAGCTACTACGTTGCTAGAAGGGGCGAAACTACAACCCTGAAGCTAGACAAAAATTATGAAGCTAGGGGTTGAAGTTCTAAAGTTGGGGGTCTAAACTATGGGTTAAAGCTACATTTGAGTACCTGAAACTTGGATATCTTGGGAGATATCATATATTGGAAGGAAGGGATCAATTGGTGGAGGAGGAAGGTCATTTGGTCTAGAGTCTTGGTATATCTCAACTTTATTTTACCAGTGATAGAGTTTGACAGGGTTTTCCCCTATAGAGGGGTTTTATCCCTAGTTGAGTGCCTACATCTGGTGTGATTGATCTTCGTGTTTATTATTAATATTATTGATTGATGAAATAAAGATAAAATGAGACCATAAGAAAGTTAATAAAGAAAAAAAATATATCAAAATTAGAAAATCTTTATGCCAATATGATTTTCTAACAAAAACAACCCATTATGACAATCCCATCAATGGAAGAAGAGTATGTATCATCAACAAAAACATCTTGTGAAGTAGTTTACTTATGCAAAGCATTGGGTGATATATAATAAGAACAAGAGGGACCAACTATATTGTCTAGTTACAACAAATTTATGGTATCCTTGTCAAAGAACCATGTTTTCCATTAGAAAAGAAATCATATTGATATGAGATATCAATTTGCTAGATAGCATATAAAAAATGCCAATAAATTCACTTGGAATCTTATAAATCAAAAGAAAATGTGGCTGGAATATTTGCAAAGACGCTGAAAATAGATGTATTAGGGTTTGATATACAAAACTTAGATGTTGTATGCGTAGTTGAGACATAGAACAATAAACAATAATGGTCATATTTAATGGGCAAAATTTGAGTCAATTACTACCAATTCCTCAAATTATAGTTTTGGGAAGTCAACATAAAGTCTAAATTTAGAAAGTGTCATTTGATTATGCATTAGATAATATTAAAACAAATATTATTAATGGTTTTGATTCTATTTAATCATGTAACTTCAAAAAAGATAATTAATTTTATCGGCTAAGCAGAAACTCATATTAAATTTTCTTATTGTGTGGTTTAGTCCTTTTTCCATATAGAAATCCATAATCAAGCATGGTATTTGATATTCCATGAAACATATTTTTTATACTTTACGAACATTTTTTACAACTGATAAAAATTAAAAAATGTAAATAGGGACAGGTAAAAAAAGTCAAACTATAAATTTGATGAGAAAACATTTAATTCAACTATCGTAAATTCTAGTGGTTGATTCAGAATATGTAGCTTCAATCAGGTTGATCTCAAGTAAAGAAATTGCCTCTCCTATTTTTCCAAGCAATGTATTGGTTTTCATTATGAAAATGAGTTTTCTGCGAGAAGGGCCTATCAAGTTTTAAAAAAACCATTGTTCAAGGTTTGGCCATCAATTTCGATGAAATTTCCACCAAAAATCCCTAGGAAAATCTTTTAGGTATTAATGGCAAAGGTCTTATGTTTATCAATCTAAATTTGTCATCCGTGGATATTACACTATATTTAATTAATTTCTTATGCGTCATTCACATTCGTATATATTGAACTATATTTAATTGATTTATTATGCTTCATTCACATCGAAATTTCTTAATGTTGTTTTGGGGTTTGAGCTTTAGAAATTGTTAAGATAAAATCCATAGTGAATCCCCAAAAAAATATATGTCTTTCACTTAATCACAATTATGTAACTTTATGTATGGGATGTTGATATGTGGAACTTGCATGTAAAAAAATAAAAAAAATTACACTCAAGTGTTTGGATAAAACTTAAAATGGGCATAAAAAGAAAATAACCACCATCAATTTTTTCCCTAATATGCAAAGCAAATTTTAAATATCTAGGCCTGACCATAATCATAGATTCTATCTATTGACTTGGCAAATTTGGAGGTTCAACAGTGACTGTTTTTCATGTTTGTGGCCCAGTAATAATTGGGATAATACTAAGTACCATGTAATAATCCACGATTTTCCATACTATCCATCAAGTACCATATTATTTACATTTAATGTACAAGATTGAAAAGTAGCTAGTTAAGGATTTCTTCGTTCTTTTCCATTTTGTCCATTGAATACCACATTATAAAGTAGTTATAAATTGTTTGGCTTATTTTTTTTTCATCTTCTCCATCAAATACCACTTTAGTCCCATTTAATGTACAAAATTGAAAAGTACTTAGCCAAATTTTGTCTCATCGAATGGTGGCTAACATTTTGCTAACAATTCCATGCGAAAATGACACTTTCATTTTCACACCACCTCATATTAACAAGACACCTCCTCCTTTTTAATCGTCATCCAACTTTGACAATGCATATAGCTTAGGTATGTCAATGTCTTCTTATTTTCTGAGAGTATTTTAAAGTGTTGACTAATCATTCCCTTTTTAATTAAATGACAAGAACACTTTACTCCCATTTAATGTACAATATTGAAAAGTACTTAGCCAAATTTTGTCTCATCGAATGGTGGCTAACATTTTGCTAACAATTCCATGCGAAAATGACACTTTCATTTTCACACCACCTCATATTAACAAGACACCTCCTCCTTGTTAATCGTCATCCAACTTTGACAATGCATATAGCTTAGGTATGTCAATGTCTTCTTAATTTTTGAGAGTATTTTAAAGTGCTGACTAATCATTCCCTTTTTAATTAAATGACAAGAATGTTAATTTCACTCTTGTTAGAATAATGTAATTAATATATGCATATATAATAGTATAGATCCATCTTAAGCACATATTTAATATGAATTGAGAGGGGACACATTTCTTCAAATGGAAATATCTTTTAGAATGAAAAATTGAAAAAAGAAATTGTATCCCTCTCTCATTGATAGATCCCACTAAATTTGTAGTAGCTCTCTCTCTCTCTCTCTCTCTCTCTCTATATATATATATATTAACTTTTCACTGTCTAAAATGATTTTTTGAATGCTATACAGAGTACATAACTTAAAATTACATGTCCAAAAAATATTTGTTGGATTTGAGGGAAAATTGACAAAATAAATATATCTAAAAGATGATCACAATGTAAAAGAGTGAGACTACTTCAAAATTGTTTGCAATATAGTTTTTTTTTTTCAATTGCTTTATATGATATATACATAATATTTTTTTTTAAACAATATATAATATACACACATTTTACATTAAAATATTTTAAACAACATGTATATTGAGACATTTTATCAACAAACTAAATTGTCCACATAAATATTGTTTTTTTTGTTATTAACATATTTTTAAGTATGTCTCAATATTTCTTAATATTACATATTGAATTATTTTATTAATGAACCACATAAATTTTTCTTGTTATTATCAGAATTTTTAAATGCCACATATTAATTTTATATTAAAAATTGAATGGATTATACATCTCTCTAATAATTTTCTTATTAGCATGATATTTTTTATTTGATTTTTTCACTTTCAAATACTTTTTTTCTTGACATTGAATATTTTGTTATATAAAACATTAAAATATTTTCTTTAAAATTTTTCATATATGTGTGTGTGTGTGTGTGTGTGTGTGTGTGTGTGTGTGTAAAGTTGATATAAATATAAATTTGGTTAATGCAGATCTCAAATTATTTATTTAAATCTTTTGTAGAAATATTTTTTAAAAGTATAAGGTTTAAACATCTTATTCACACTCTTTTTTATCATCTAAATACTCTATTATTATTATTATTTTTCATATACAATTATAATAGGGCATGTGGACATCAAAATATTATGACAGTGAGTGAGTAATATATCTTTCCTACATTGGGTTGTAATATCACCAAAAAATCAAGTGACTATAGTGAAGTTGGGATTATTGATTGGGATTGATTTTCTATATGTATATATATATATATATATATATATATATATATATATATATTTTAAGAGGAAAATGTGTCAATTCCACAATGAGCACAAATATAATTATGCATCATCATAATTCTAGCCTATAGAAGATGTCTCTCAACATAATATATCTCATTTTTAAAGCAATGCAATTAATAAAGTTTTATATTGAACTTTATGAGATGAATCTCCTTCATGTGATTGTGTGTATGTTTCTCTTAAGGATATACTATTGTAGTTGTATTTAATATGTTGTTCCTTTCATTAATGTGGCATGGTAGTAAATTTGTAGATCAAAGAGGCTATAGAAGCCAAGGGAGATTTCCAAGTGATGTGTATAAAAAGGTACCCAAACCCCATCTAAGTGAGTAGCGTAGACAAGTTGGTTGCTGAGAAAGTTGGTAGTGTTTTTTTATGGTTTTCATTGATTTCAACCCTTGCCATTGATTTCAGGTTCAATAAAATCTTCAAAAGCTCTTGCAAAATCCTTGGATGGATCTTCTTCTTCAAGACATTTCTGACAGTATATGGAACTCTTTTCATATCACATGTAATAAGGATATTGTTGTAGCTCCTACAACACCCTCCAAAATTTTTCCTATATTAAAATTTTGTTGTTTCAAATCACTAAAGTTGTTCCATTATTAATTTTTGAGTTTTTTTGATAGTTCAAGTTCATTTCTAAAGAAATACGAAGCACCATATTTTGTTAGAGGTAGAATTGGCACACCTTTTAGAAGAATCTCTAGTAAACTCCCTTGAATTACTTGATCCTATCTATAACAAGAACATGTGTTGAAAAAAATCATATGACCTAGATTAATTTTTGACTAAAGTCAACACATCTATCATAAAGACTAGGGTCCTAAATTCTGCACTTGGAAATTAGTGTGATTTTATTGTCATATCAATGCATACATGTTGTTTTTTGGGACTATGCATACTCTTGTCATGATTTTGATTGTGTGCATGTGTGCACTCATGTTCAAGGCATTTATCTCTCTCTCTCTCTCTCTCTCTCTCTCTCTCTCTCTCTCTCTCTCTCATCCCACTAATCTCATACTTAATCAATTTTTGGGTTTTATTTGTCCTTACATCTTGAAAAATTTATGAAAAAATTAAAATTTTAGTCAAGTGATGAGTGTAGTGTGCACTTATAAGCATCATATGTGAGACTCTTGTATCCTGAACCTAAACCCTACACCTATATTTAGGTCAAATTCCTTCAGAAGTGCATTGAATATTTGTAGAGCACAATCGCCAAACATCTTATTCCTTACACTTTCCCACTATGCTAGTCTTGATAACCCCACCTTTTGGAGTGAATTGAGGACTCCTGGTGGACAATACGATCACCAATTATCCCTTGCAGCTATGACCTGCACTCAAACTGGAGATTGCCTCTCACTCATAGTGCAATTCTCATGAAGCCTCTAGCCATTGTCTCTAGGAATTGCACTCTACGTCCAATCTTGTCCCTCTATTTATTTTCCTAGTGTAGTGTGCACTTCATGTGCATATAACTCCAAATATTTCCTCCTGAACTAATTCTCCACTCCTAAGGAATCCTCTCCCTCAGTCCTAACACATTTTCTAATCATATTTAGCATCTATCGTGAGCAAAAAAAGTAAACGATGTTATTTGGAGACTAATATTGTGTTTCCATGAGTGGATTTCATTTTTAGGTACTATCTTATTAACATGGAAGTTGATGTTCAAGGAGTTAATTGAGGAGAGATTCCAATAAGACACTTATGTAGATGAGACATAAATACACCATCCTGCAAGAGAAAAAATGATTATGAACTATGACAAATAGATGGGAACCAATGACGAATGGAAGGTTGTAATATGATATCCAGATCGTTTGGAGGGTGAACATGAAGTACATTCCAGATCTAGCATGAAGAGTTAAAGACATAGCAAAAAATAGAAGAAATTTGCATCGACACATTACAATGATGTCTCATGTAATAATCCCCAAACCTTAGCTTCTCAAAGTGTGAACACAAGATTGTTATTTTGTTCCATGTATTCTTGTCACAATTTTGGTGGAATGTAATCTTGTAATTTCCAAAATTAGGAAAATGTAAATGTGTGGAAGCTTAAGGTTCACACATGGAATGTGAAGTCACTATGATGTGCAAGGTTTTTGTAGGAGTGCAAAAGTCATATGGGAGCTCAAGAGTCACAAGGGAGGTCACTGAGTCAAATGGGATGTTAAAGGTCACATCATTTGTTAGAAATAAACCCTCATAACTCAAAAAAATAAATTTTTTCCTTGGCTTCTCAAGCTTGGCATAGAAGAGAAGATAATTATTTTGATAATAAAGTGGTGGCTTCATGTTCCACTAGGGCTAGTGATGCACCATTGTAGTCGTTTATCTTCAAACTTTCACTTAATGTTTTGAAGCTCTTAGAGGAAACATATTTTCATTCATGTATCATGAATGTTGTAAGACTATTCTTTCATGTTTGTATTCATATGTACTAAAGAAAATGAGTTATTTTGTTGGCTTTGATGAACATCTTAATTTAATTGTGTGCCCATACTTTCCTTCATGATCATTGGTACTTTGCGAACTATTTTGTAGATTAATTAATGATTCTTTTGATGTATGCGTATGTGAATTCATTAGGATAGAACCATTACAAAGCCTCTCCCTCTCTTTTCCCAACCGTAAAAGTACCTTATACACATTGTAATTGCATGTTTCACAAAAATAACTTACTTTCTTATCTCAAACATATATGCATCTTCTCATGTTTTGTAAATTTTAGCCAAGGAAAATATTTAAGATCATAGTAATGGAAATCGTGCCTACTTCCCAGATGGGGCTCCTATCCCAAATGGTGTGAGGCCTAGATGGGACTTCACACTGGGGAGACCTCCTTGTGTTGGAAAACTTTCAGAATTGTCAACATTTTGGTGATAAAAGGAGGGATTTCATTGTATGGATGATAATTCAACTCATTCACATCAAGCACCTTTAATTCAAGGAAACAATTTTCCATGTCCAAGTCAAACCCACATATCCAAGAAATAATAATCATCTCCTCAAGTTCCAAAGAATTCCTACGAGGTTAGTTATGATAAAAGCCGACATATTCAGCCTATCACTCATGAGTTTGTAAGAGTTCTTGGTTTACTCCCTGTTATGTCCATTCTTGCTTACAAGCAATCAAAGAAATATATAACCTACCTTGGTGTTTTTCAAGAATTGGTTACTAGTACGCTTGATTATTTGGTTAATTCACTTACAGAATATTTACATCAAGGGAACTATGCACCACTGAATGCAAAAAATTTAGAGGAAGAGAAGGAGAACTTTCATATTTGAGACAATGATAAACCAAGTGATAATGACAACTTCAAAAATAACAAAAATTGAAATAGCGAAGAGGAATAGTCTTGAGAATCAAATAGACATGAAGAAGAGAATAATGAAGACATAACTAATGACCAATTGGATAGGATGGCTTAAGGGCCTCTTCCTCTTCAGGGTCAACTTCATCGCTTATCTAAGAACCCTAAGAATATACATACAAAATATGATCTTGATATGGAAATGAAGGTTGAAGACAATATCGATGATTTATGCTTGTGTTGGGTACCAAATATGTATACTTTTTACCTTTGCAAGTATTAACTCCGCTATTTTCACATATTTGGCATAAGTAAAGGGATTACGATTACAGGCCACAGAGCAACTCCTTATTCTCAGCACTATCTCAAACTGTTGCAATAGCGCAACAAATCCCATCTTATTCCAGCTCTATTTCAAGCTTTTCGTGGTTTCCTTTTGGCAACTAGTTTGGTGTTGTAACAAATGTATAATTGTAGATATTTAGTTGTTAGAGGAAAGATATGATTTTCTGAACATTTGTATAAAGAGGGCCTTAGGGCTGTGAATCGAGGGTTAAGTAGAAAGGGACAGATATTGTAACATAAGCATTTTCAATTAATTGAATGCACAATGTTTTGTTGTTCCATTTGTGAGTTGTGAGTTTTCCACAGCCCTGATCAGAGAGCTGGGCCGACTCTTTTGATTAGGTGCTTCGTTATTTTCCCTTTGTTGATTTTATATTTTGGTTTTTTATTGAAACTGCTATTCCGGTATAATTTTGTAATTGTTGTAAATGCCTTTTTAATTCTGCAATCCATCTTTAATTGTTGTTGTAGTAGTTTTGCTTGCTTTCACTGATTAAGCCTGTGATTCAATAGCAGATTATGTTATTTCTCTCACATATACTATGCGTGTTAGTCTTGAAATAGCTAACGCACCCGTATTGATAATTAATGTGGAAAAAGGGTTTGAATATTTGTTCACATCTCGAAACCAACATTTTGACGCCATTTCCAGGGAAGGCTAACAAGGTGCAAGAACATGATCTGCAATTGATCTAAGGGTCGATCTCTCTTCTTGGGGAGGGAATTTATTTCCCTGCTCCAAGTGTAGTGTTCTCTCGCTTTTCATTGTTTTTTTTAGAGCTAATCTCTCATCTTGGGGAGGGTATTTGTTACCCTGCTCCAAGTCCTGAGTGTAGTACTCCATTTTCTTGGTTTTTCCAATTTTTTTTTTAGAATCGATCTCTCGTCTTGGGGAGGGAATCCATTACCTTGCTCTAAGTCCCGAGCATAGTATGTTGATTTTCTTTTTTCTTTTATTTTTCATTAGAACCAATCTCTCGTCTTGGGGAGGGAATTTGTTACCCTACTCTAAGTCCTGAGCATAATATTCAAATTTTTTATTTTTATTTTTATTTTTTTTGAAAGGGCCAACTTCTCGTCCTAGGGAGGGTATTTGATCACCCTAATTCAGGTCCTAAAATTTGATTTTCCTTTAGTTTATCTGATTTCTCTTCTCGGGGAGGAAACTATCCATCCTACTCCGGGTCCTGAGCTTCTGTTATTTTAATGAGTTCTTTCCAACAATTGAATGAACCAAGATCTGAATAAGAAGGGCAGAGGAAGACCCCCAAAGAAAGGAATGGATCTGGGAAGGAGGACATATATCCAGGAGATCATCGCAAAGGCTGAATCTCAAGAATCTTCTCATGCTGCTGTCAGGGTAAGGGTGTAGATGAAGTCCAAAGGGCAGTCGGTTGAGCACCCAGTTCCATCCATGGTACCAAATGAAATCATTTCGACAATGGAAGGAGGAATAAATAAAGTATCGGTGGAGGATATATCCCTGCTATCAGCAGAAGGGGAAGAAATAACAAGTAGAGGGGCAGAAGAATTGGGCATTTCCAATTGGGAAGAAGAACCTCCGAAAGGGGTTTTGTCACCACGAGACCAAGGGAGTGTTGTGAAGCCTCCTGCAGTTGAATCAAGAAATTCTGATTTGGAAAGAGAGTTCTTGAAGGATTTTGCATCACCACGAGACTAGTGGAGTGCTATGAATCCTCCTACAGTCGAATCACCCCAAGTACTAGTCATAGAACCAGTTGAAATCTCGGGTGAGTATTGGAGGATATTTATGGCACCTCCAAGTTCTTCTATTGATTTTCCAATTGGAAACATTATAGTTGATGCACCGATGAAGCCCATTCCTTTAACGACTCTGCCTAATTTTCATGGGCTTTCTTCTAAAGCCCTGATACATTCCTCTCCGAATTTGACATTGTTTATCGAGGGTATGATTATATCGCCGATGCTTAGAAGCTAAAAATATTTCCTGCTACCTTAAAAGGGACAACCCTATGATGGTTCATGGGTTTAGGAGGAAAGACTATTTCGTCATGGGATGCGATGAAGGAAGTATTTTTGGAGAAATACCAGGATTACTGTAAATATCGGGACATCAAGGACGAGATTTTTAATTTTGTATAGAAAGAGGACGAGAATATGGAAGATTATGTGGAACGATTCAAATATAAAATGCAGAGATCAGGCAATAATGACCCGGATAAAGGTATTCTAAAGATCATCCTTCTCCGAGCACTTAAGGAATATTCCTTGCACTTTTGAACATAGTAGGAAAGGGGGATGTTTCTAACGAACACTTCGACACTATCTGTGAGTTGTGCATTCAATGTTCGTGGGGGGCTGCAAGGAGTGGACAAGGAATTTGGTCATTAAATACTTCTGGTGGAGGGGTTACAAAGGAAAAAATAGGAAACCTACTCGATAACCTAAGGACTTATATCCTAAGCACATTATCGACCCATATGGACACTCTTCAAGAAAAACAGAAACAAATAGAGTTGGAGAAGACTATGGCTATATTCTACCCATAGTGCAGAAAGAAACATCCTTTGAAAGAATGCCCATTAAACACAGTGGAAGCCTGTGCAATTTGTGAATAGATTCATGTGACTAGATCTTGCCCTTCCTTGCCAGGACTGAAGGCATTTTTTCAAGGGGAAAGTGAAGAGAATGAGGTATATCAACTGTAATTCATGGGCTGAAAAATCCATGGCAACCTCGACCACCAGCTATGAATCTAAGTATGCCTCAGGACCCATCTCAGTATTTTAATATTTTTAATATCGGTCCCCAGTATGTACCTTTTTCACCTATGTGGTCTTAGTATCAATATCCCCCCATGGCATCAATGGGCTCCCCAGACGAGTTCGAATCCTTCATGGAATCAGAACTGGCGTGCACCCTCACCTACTGGGAAATTTCCCCAATCTATGCCTTAACAGCAACTTCAGTTGCCCTCCAATGTACCTCCAGGCAACCCATCCCTTCGACCCTAGCTTCCTATCCAGCCCAATATGAATCCTAATAATAAAGAGGTCCAACAAACAGACACTCTTAACCTTCCATCATATAGCATTTATACTACAGGACTTAATGAGATAAACTTACGATCTGGGTGGGTAGTAAATGCTCCCACTTCACCTATTATCATAGAACAGATTAACAGTGAAGTTGTAGAACCAGAACAGAGAACAGTTGGAGATAGACCAGACCAAAACATGATAAATCAAACACTTCCACAAACTGTTCTTAACAAGGGTCGTCCAATTACTCCACCATATCTTGAAAGATTGAACCTAAATAAATAAAACCCTCAAGCAGAGTTTGAATTCTTGGGGGAATTGAAAAATATTATTGTCAAAATACCCCTACTCCAGGCTATGAGGGATGTACCTATATATGCAAAAAATCTGAAAGATTACTGCTCTAAGAAACTTGGGAAGAAACCAAGGGATCTGTTAACCATTCATGTGATGGGTAGACTATATGACATCATGCTAGGAAAGACTATGTCTGTAAAATATGGAGATCCAGGAAACCTAATTGTAATAGTACAAATAAATGGGGTTGAAATGAAAAACGTACTGGTATATTTGGGTTCCGCCATCAATATTATTACCTCTGAAACAATGAATACATTAGGTCTCGAAAAAATTAAGCCAACCCTACTATCTTGGAATTAGCAGATAGGTTTACAATTAAACAAGTAGGGAAATAGGAAGATGTGACTATTTCGGTGGATTCATGGCACTATCCTGTGGACCTCCTTGTATTACAGAGACAATCCTCAGTTGGTGGTCATCCATTCATCTTAGAAAGACCTTGGCTTGCAACCGCAAACGCCTACATCGGGTGTTGATCTGGGCATATGATTATATCAAATGGGATGGTTACAAATAACCTTACTCTCTACCCCCCTCCAGAACCCAGCCCATCTGAAAATTTATTAGCTAGATAGAAACCTCTACCAGTAGAAGATCCTAAACCTAAAAATGAAGAAGTTAGACAAATCCTCACCATTGGGCAGGCCCTGTAATTCAAAATAGAAACTGAGGATGGTACCATTAACACTTTTATTAATGACCCCAGCTCTGTTTGCAATTCAACTCGTCAAATTTTAGAGTCTGCTATGAGATGTGAGACACAGGAAAATATTGAACCAAAAGATGAAATTGAAGATATTCATGTAACTTCATCCCATGATAGTATTCCGATTGAAATTGAACTAGGGAAAACACTTAATATCAGCCAAAATCTGTCAGAACCCCAGACAAAGTAGCTTTTAAAAGTCCCTCAAGACCATCAAGAAGCTTTTGTCTAGGATTATACTGACATGAAGGTAATCCCTACTAATTTATGTACTCATCATATTTGTATTAAGGAATATTTCCGCCCTATGAGACAACCCCAAATGAGCATGAATACTTCTCTAAAGAACATTGTCAAGGAAGAATTACCAAAATTATTGGATGTAGGTTTCATATACCCCATCTCGGATAGCCAATGGGTGTCTCCGCTTTTTATTGTTCCCAAAAAGAATGGTAAATGGTGGATATGCGTAGATTATAGGGAGCTAAACAAGGCAAGTCAAAAAGAGCATTTCCCTTTGCCATTCATTGACCAAGTCCTGGACACCTTGGTTGGGAATAAGTTCTTTTCCTTCCTAGACAGGTTTAGCGAGTATAACCAGATCCAGAGAGCCCCAGATGAACAGGATAAAACAACTTTCACATGCCCATGGGGGACCTTTGCATACAGGGTCCTCCCATTTGGCCTGTGTAATGCTCCTGCAACCTTCTCGAGGGAAATTCTGAGATTTTTTTCTAATTTAGTCGATGACAACATTGAAATCTATATGGATGATTTTACCCCATATGGAAACTAATTTGAAGAAGGATTGGCAAATCTGGAAAAATTACTCAAAATATGTAAGCAGACCCATGTATCTCTGAGTACAGTCAAATGCCATATGATGAGGGAAGAAGGAATATTATTGGGACATTTTCTCTTAGCTACTGGAATTCAAGTTGATCCGGCCAAAGTAGAGGTAATATTTCACTTCCTGGTACCCAAGAAACCCACATAGGTACATAAATTCATTGGTTGTGCTGGTTATTATAGATGCTTTATAGATTTTTTTTCTAAAATAGCACATCCTCTTTTTCAATTGCTAATAAAAGATGCAAAATTATTGTGGACTAAAGACTGTGAATTAGCTTTCACAAAAATCAAGGGACTGGTTTGAAAGGCTCCGATCCTTCAAGGACCTGATTGGGAATTACCGTTTCACATACATGCTGATGCTTCTCAGACAACAGTAAGAGAGGTCTAAGAATAGCAGGTAGATAAAACATCGTATGTAGTTTACTATGTCAGTAAGAATTTAATTCCTGCTAAATTGAATTACACGGTGATGGAAAAAGAATTCTTGGATATCATATATGCTATCAACAAGTTCCGACACTACATCACCGGGTATCCTACTTTTGTACATACTGACCATGCAACAATAAGGTATTTCATGAATAAACCTATCACTCCTGGTTGCATTACAAGATGGTTGCTATTGCTTCAATAATTTGATATATCACAATAGTAGACAAACCAGGAAAATATAATGTAGTTGTTGATTTTCTGTCTAGAATGGATAACATTTATGAATGCACACCTATAGAAGATAGTTTTCCTGATGAGCATCTTTTTGCAATTTCTACTAACCCTCTGTGGTATGCAAATATTGCTAACTATCTTGCTACAGGGAAGGTGCCTCATCATTTGTCATACAGGGAACAAGGAAAAATTATTCATCACAGTGCCTGATATTCTTGGATGGAAGGGTACCTCTTTCATACAGGAGCCGATAAGAATATTAGGCATTGTGTATCTGAGGACGATATTTATGAAGTAATAAAGGATTCCCATGATGGCCCTTGTGGGGGGCATTTTGTAGAAAAAATAACAGGCCATAAGGTGCTACAAATGGGATATAAATGCCTTCTATCTTTCGGGATGCAAAAATTTATGTCTAAAGATTTGATAATTGCCAGCACATGGGGCTTCTCCGTCGAGCTGATGAAATGCCCTTGCAACCACAACTAGTCCTCGAACCTTTTGAGAAATTGGCTATCGATTTCGTTGGACCCTTCAATCCACCCTCTGAGAAAAAGTTTCACATTTTGGTCTGCATTGATTACGTGACTAAGTGGGTAGAAGGAAAAGTTGTCTCAAAAGAAACAGAATAGGTGGTTTCAGATTTTATATTTGAAGAAATTTTTTCTTGTTACGGTACTCCGAGGGAGATTCTTTCAGATGGGGGAGCACAATTTACATCACACATGATAGCAAAGCTTATGCAAAAATATGGGGTCAAGAACAGAGCGACATATCCATACCACCCCCAGGCGAATGGACAAGTGGAAAGCAAAAAAAATACATTGGAAAATATATTGACAAAACAGTGGCATACCATCATCAGGATTGGGCTCAGAAGTTGCCTGAAGCTCTCTAGGCATATAGAACAACTTGGCAGAACATAACTGTGTTTTCACCATTTGAGTTGGTAAATCCCCGTTGTTTCCAATAGAATTTGAAATCAGTACGCTTAGAACAGCTCTTGAAGTTGGTTTGGACTTGTTAGATGCCCAGAAACATCGACTGGCCAAGCTTAATGAACTAGATGAAATCCATTCAATGGCTGTCCATAGGACTACTACTATTCAGCATCAAAGAATGAAATGGCATGATAAGTTTATCAAAAACAAGGTGTTTCATAGGGGATACTGGGCATTACTTTATGACTCCCATTTTAAGGATTTTAAAAGAAAGCTTTGCAGTCACTGGATGGGACCTTACGAGGTGGACGTTGCATTTGATAATGGAATAGTCAAGTTACTTACAATTGATAATACACATGCTTCATTCATAGAAATTGGACATCGCCTGAGATTATATCACTACCCAGCCTCTAAGGATGCTTTCATCAAACATTTCTCTGAGAAATCTGGTTTGAAGGTTATTAGCATAGAGAAATCTTCCTCTACATCCTCACTCTAAAAAAAATAAAAATAATAATAATAATAATATATATATATATATATATATATATATAATAAATATTGTTACTATTTATTTGTTGTCTTTTTGTAGGAGTTACTACTAAGAAGTAATGTTTTAGACCTTAAAAATTTTCTAAGTATTGATGTTGTTACTCCTTGGATGTGGCTACTCATGATGCTATTACTCGGTTGTTGCTACTCGATGTTGTTACTCCTTGGATGCGACTACTCATGATGCTGTTACTTGGTTGCTGCTACTCATTATGCTGTTACTCCTTGGTTGCTGCTACTCATGATGCTGTTACTCCTCGGTTGCTGCTACTCGTCATGTTGTTACTCCAGAGGCTATTACTCTAGATGCTGCTACTCGATGTTATTACTCTGAATGCTGCTACTTGATGCTATTACTCCGGATGCTGCTACTTGCAATGCTGTTACTCCAGATGCTACTACTTCCACTATTTTTACTCCATCCGCACCATTACTGCGTCATCATTCCACCAACCGTCACTTCCTCCAGGTAGGCTGCCAGGTATGTCTCCATTTGACTCTTATGTATTTAATTAAATATTCCATGTGAAAGAAATTAATGCCGCGGATGATGACTTTTAAGTTGGGGGGGGGGGGTGTGTCGTCATAACTAAATGACAGCGTAATGATGATTCCAAAATCCATTATTACAACTTCGTTTGATGGTACACCATGCGATCCTTACCATATTCCATATAATCATTAAAGATGTACTGGAATCAACAATATGCGTATGATATGGATCGATTAGACCTTTCCACCTCATACAAAATAATTACTATTCCATTCATCGCACTTACCATAATTTTTCATGATTTGCCTTGTTTCTCAAGAATTACCATTCATATTTACCGTTACTACCCCTAATTTTTCACCATGCTATTTTTTCCAAATTTGGTACCCACCACTCTGTCCAATGGGTTGTTGTTCCAACATGATGTTACAGTCTCCATAGGATGGGCGGACTAGATTTGCGGCATGAACTTGAAAATACAGTCTTAGTTTACAACAATCTAGATGTGTGGCAAGTTTTTGTTAATGCAAGATGGGATATCTACTTCGACAGTTTGCAAGGGTTTGACAAGGGAATCACAATTTAGTTTCTAATTAATTTGGATGAGAATTTATCGTGTGTCAAAGGAATATAAATTCCCATCACGAAAGAATTAATTGCGGAATTTAGCAGGCTAAGACAACAAGGGCAGTAGTGGTTTTCCCAGAGACTTTCCCTCTTGAAGTTTCCCGAACTATTTTTGCAGGCAAGAGAAAGCGTCGTTCAATATGGGAGAGGATATGAGCACAAGCCTGTACCATATCTATGGAACGAAGTAGCAGGTTTTGTAATGAAATGCATAACCTGTGAAGGATGGACCACAACTTTGTTCAAATATCATTTAAAAATCTTGTCTCACCTTCAATTTTTGCAGGGTCAGGTGTATTCCTTAAACATGCCTTTATTTCTCTTAAAATAAATGCAGCGCATGGCACAGTTTACTCGACATTCATGCCAGATGACGACAGATCTCTCCAATCATGGATTGGTTCGTTTACTGGTCATGCATGCAATAATTCGATTTCAAGTTTCCTGGGCAGAACTTTGCAAGTCATCAGAAGAAGAGATAGTAGCTGTCATTGTTGCTAGAGAGGAAGAACCAATGTCTTCTGTTGGTTTAGCAGAGGAAGAACAATCATAGGAAATGGAAATAGACTAGGAAGAACCAGAAGAAATGGAGATGGAGGTTGATCACGAAGAACCAGAAGAAATGGGAATGAAGGAGACAATTGGTAATACAGTCGAGGCTACCACACAAAAACCATCCTTGCCTGAAGAAATTACAGATGAAGGAATTATGGGTATAGCGCATGAAGTTGAGACTGTCTTATAGTCATCAACTTTCATTAATGAAGAACAGGAAGGTGGAACATCAGACAGAGAGATGGAAAGTGATGTTGTTACATAAGAAACATCAATAGCTACCCAAGTAGATATGGATATCGAAACAAGCGGGGGGGGATCACACAAGAACCACCTTCGATTCAGTCAGAAAAGGGAGACAAAGAAGAATTAATCTGCAAAGTCGAAATTGTTCCACAATAACTAGTATCAATCACAGGAGAGGAAGTGATGCATTGAGAATAGGGAGATAGAGGAGAAATGACCTGCAAAGTTGGCATAGTTCCACAAGAACCAGTATCGACCACAGGTGAGGAATTAATGCATGAAGTATAGGAGGACATAAAGGAAAATATCCTCAAAATCGACACTGCTCCACAAGAATCAGTGTCGACTTTGGCTAAAGAAGTAATACATGAAGGCACGACCCAAGTAAGAAACAAGGGCGATGAAGGTATTCCCCGTTCCCATTTTTAGTCTATGATGTCGAGAGGGGAAAGGGGGTTTTGCTCATCCCATCGATTAATGGAGGAAATAGTTGTTCCACCATTACTGAGGTTCATCGACCCAAGGAAGGACATGACCAATATCGGCCCATTAACTGCTGAATCTCAACCGGAGCACCCAGAGGCTCACAAGGGAGACATAATTTATGTGGAAACACTAGAACACAGGATGGCCGACGAAAGCGCTGAGGTAAATGAGGGGGAGAATGCCCCTAGAGACTGGGAGCCAAGCCAGAAAGACCTAATAGAAAAAATAGTTCATAACATCAAGATCATTCCACCACCTCCTGAGCCTGCTATAGGCCTAGGAGATGAAGTTATTGTCAAACAGGAGTGGATTGAATAGTGTGAGAAAAAAATATTACCTCTCAAGAAAAGGTATCAGTTTCAGTTCAATGAAACCATGCGATTAAAGAAGAAAGTTCGGGAGGTGAAGAAGCAAGTATCCCAATTAAAGAAGAAGGTAAAATCATATAAGTGGAAGGCAGTAAAGCCTAAAATTGAGGTCTCCTCTGCGGCTACACAGACTGGTTCGATTTAACATCTGTTTGAAGGTGAGAAATTTTTCTTGGCCACTGAAATTCATAGATGGTAGTCTTCTGCGAATGGAAATAAGAAGGAGACGATGCGGGTTCGAGAGAAGGCCGCCGAGATTGTCACAGGGTACATAGACCAATTCGCTAGAGCGTGAGATGGGCAAAGAAAATAGCCAGGAAGGATAGAGGAGCTAGAAGAACAAGTGAAAATGTTGCAATCAGATAAGGAGAAGTTTTCTTTGGTGTAGCAGGTAATGGCCTGTAGACCTCCCACACATAGTTATGCCTTATTCCTTCATGAATAGTTTATTTTTTTATTTTTTTCTTGAGAGTATTTATAAGGAAATTTGTCGCGAAATTGAGGACCCAATCCAGTTTCTCTGTATTTTGAAAATTCATGATATCATAGGACAACACTTAATGTGCGAACTCTACATGCACGGTTACTTTTTAAGGCATGACCAGGCCTTAGACGCCATTCCATTCTTGGGGGACATTCATTTAAGAGCCTTAACCTCTAACACTATCAATCAGATCAAATGGAGAAAGGCCTATGATGCATTTGAAGAAAACCAAGTCACAAGGTTGCTAATGATGAGGATGGAGCATGGTCAAGCAAAAAATATTTATAACAAGCATTTTTCCTTTTTACATATTGAGGGGCATAGGGGACGTATGTTGACAACCCAAAAATGGTGTGTTGACCTTTGTGTCAGATAGATAATAAATTTTTGGAATGAAGCGTTGGACAGTTGTCAAAGGAGTTGGATGTTGTCATCTTCAGTAGTCAGAGGTCGAGAACCTTTTTGAGCACCTAACTTTGCACATACACTAGAAAGAGTGCCACATTTTGTAGCATGCATTCAGAATTGTGGGGTCAAGTGGATGGGGCTGAGGTTTTAGTTTCCCCTCATTTGGTTGCCATCAGAGAAATATACTCCTTCATACAACATCAACCCATATTGGTGGAAGGATGTTATTCTAACCGAAGGTTATAAACCCCCTGGGACAGAGATGGCCAAAGAATATGACCTCGGACAACTTCATGCTAGCCACAATCAGTCCGGCCCAGATCTGAGAAGACGACAAGTTGCATGAGGAGATACAGATATACCTTTTGGGGGGAGATGTAGGGTACCAAATATGTATACTTTTCTCTCCCATTTTCACCCAACTTTCTATCTCTTTGCATCATTAATTATTCTAAAACACATGAGATAAACCCCTTCCCACTATCTTACATGGAATATTTGATTAATGAATTAATAGTCGTGGAGGTTTTACCTTTGTAAGTATTAACTACATTAATTTCACAAATTTGGAAAAAGTAAAGGGATTATAGTTGCAAGCCATGAAGCAACTCCTAATTCTCAGCGCTATCTCAACCTGCAACAACAGTGCAACAGATCCCATCTTATTCTAGCTCTATTTCAGGCTTTTCATGGTTTCCTTTTTGCAACTAGTTTGTTGTTGTAACAAATGTATAATTGTAGAAATTTAGTTGTTAAAGGAAAGATACGATGTTTTCAACATTTGTGTAAAGAGGGCCTTAGGTCTATGAATCAGGGGTTAAGCAGAAAGGGACAGATGTTGTAACAGAATCATTTTCAATTAATTGAGTCCATAGTGTTTTCTTGTTCCATTTGTGAGCTGTGAGTTTTCCGCAGCACTGATTAGAGAGTTGGGCCCACTCTTTTGATCAGGTGCTGTGTTATTTTCCCTTTTTTGATTTCATATTTTGGTTTTTTATTGCAAATTTTGTTCCGGTATAATTCTGTAATTGCTATAAATGCCTTTTTAATTTTGCAATCCATCTTTAATTTCTGTTACAGTAGTTTTTCTTGCTTTCATTGATTAAGCATGTGATTCAATAGTAGATTATGCTATTTCTCTTGCATATACTATGCGCATCAGTCTTGAAATAACTAATGCACCCGAATTGATAACTAATGGGGAAAAAGGGTTTGAATATTTTTTCACATCTAGACACCAAAAATTTTCATATAAGGATGTTGGAGGTCCGATATGATGATGTTTCCTATATACTATTTCCTTATGCTGTCAAAGGTAGACCATCAGTATGGTACCACAACTTTCCACCAAATTCAGTCAACAATTGGAGGGAGTTTAAGTAGCTATTCTTGGAAAAATACAACAATTATAAAACTCCTATAATGCTGCTTAAGGAACTTGGAAATATTAATATGGGGGAAAAAGAAAAGGTGAAATATTGTAATCATGGATTTACTTGCATTTTGAACAAGTTCCCCACATACGTGTAATCTCATGATTCAATCATTAAGGATTATTACACTCCTACCTTACCCACAAATATTCCCGTCTTTGTGAAGAGATTTTTGAAATAAAAATTATCTATAAACTTTGTGAAAGCTATTGCTATATAAAATGACTTAAGATATATCAAAGTTATTTAAAACCAAGAAGATTCAAAAGACTCTAAATACACTCGAAGAAAACCTCAACCCTCTTCTGTTAGAAATAAAGATAATTTTTATTTTTATATGGAGAGCTTAGATAAGTCCTTAAATATATTGACTAATGAAGCATCCAAACATAAAAGGAGTTCAAGTAAGGCATCTACCAGTTCCAAACAACCGACTGAATCTTCTAAAAGTTCCAACATAGTATTTAATGTTTAGGATGTGGGTCTAGAAAATTGTTGTATGTTTCATCAAGAATCACATTTGGAAAATACTTTCCCACATTGGAAGAATAACATGACTACTATGTTTTCTTATCCCTGACTATAGAGAAAGAGTCTGAGCTAAGTAAGGAGGCTAATGAACTAACCCCGCTGGAGGATAACACAAACGTTGGTGATTCAGTTTTTTATTTTTATATTATTTTGAATAATGTTCACGAAGGTGCTAGTGAGACCTGAATGGATGAAGATCCTTTGAAACAATAGTCTAAACCATAAAATATAAGGAGCAAAGGACCTGTGCATGAGAAGGATGCAAGGAAGCAATTGCTCAGGAAAAGTTTATGCTCAATTAACCTAGCTTATACTTTGTAGGAAAATTCCATATGTTCCCAACATTCTAAAAATATTTAGGGAATACTAAGAACAAGTCCATCACCCCCGAGGAATCAGATAAAGCATCACCACCTATAATTTCAACACAACCTTCCAAGGTTGAAGATGTAGAGTGTAATATTAACTACAACATTCTCAAAGACATGAAAAAATATCATGTTAATATTTCCATTTATGAGCTAGAAAAATTAGAAGGTCAACGAGAATTTATCATCCAAGATTTTCATCGAACCTTCGACTAAGTAAGACAACTACTACTTCTAAAGTTTTGCTCGATAAGTTTAATTATATCCTCGAGTATGTTGTCAATTAAAATAATGTAAATTTAATATATCCTTTCCCCCCATTTCTCTTATCATTTGAAATGTTTAGCTATAATCTCCATAATTTCCTTGTTTATTCTGGTGTGTCCACAAATGTTATGCCTTTATTTGTTTCTAAGAAAATTAACACAAAATGGGAAAAGACTGATGCTAGAATCATACAATTAGATAGATCATTAGTGCAGGAAATTGGTGAAGTAAACAATGCTGTTATTCATTTATATTCTGAACATAGGGTTCAATAATTCACTGAGGTTGTTATTGTGGCCATTACATAAGCATATGTGTTACTACTAAGTTGGGATTAGTCCAGTAAGTTGGAAGGTTGTTTTTCCATAAATTGATCCCATTGATGGCTTCCTTACAAGGGAAAAAACAATTATATTTGAGTCACCACTAAATATAGGAATAAATTCTGATGACAAAGTCTGATGATATCGCCCATACCATCGCAAAATATAAGAAAAATGTGACTTTGAAAAGAAAAAAATTACCAAGTCCCTGCGTTTGTCACAATTGCAATGACCAATTTCTAAGAATTCATAAATGCGATTTTTTTTAGTGTGTCGAAATTGCGACTACATACTCCTTTGGTTGCAATTTCTATGATAGATTTTAGGAATCATGATTGATATGAACAACATCTCTACTCGTAATTGCAATGAAAGATAACAATTTTATTTTTGACATCTATCCGACCATTTGTTTGATGGCCATATTTGACTTTGAATAGTCAGCTAACATCACAATTGTGGAGATAAATAAGGATATAAATATCCCGCATGTAAGAGATGTTGCAACATATATGCTATAACTAAAATAATTTTAAAATGCTTTTAGGTCCTTTTCACAAGCAAATATCAGATTTTTTTTATATCATTTCTTTTTGGTTGGGAAGAATAACACCAAAAATTAATATATAGGGAGCTAATCAACTAGGGTTCAATAATGGGAAATTTTATTGCCCTTGCAAAGTTTATGGGTGTAGAGGTCCGCGAAGAATTTCATATTAAAAAAAGCGATAGAAATTATAGGAAAAATGGTCACATTGAAGGGGGGGAACCAATATTTTTGAGTGGTAAGCTATATTTTATGAATGATTATATATATTTTATTTATATTAATTTTTTTAATAATTTTTTTTATTGCTATAATATTAAATTTTCTATATACCAATTTCACATGATTTTTTGTATTTATTATAAATTCAAGGTGGCCCCCTAGGTAATTACTACTAAATAGGGATTGGTCCAATAGGTAGGAAGGTTATATTTCCATACATTGATCCGATATATGGCTTCCTTAAAGGGAAAAAAAATCATATTTGAGTGACCACTACATATAGGACTAAATTCCGATGACAAGGTCATATGATATGGCCCATACTATCACAAAATATAAGAAATATGTGACACAATTTTTTTTTTTATAAAGTCCTTGCATTTGTCACAATTGCAATGACGAATTTCTAAGAATTCATAATTGCAATGTATTTTATTTAGTGTTTCACACATGCGAGTGCATACTCTTTTGGTTGCAATTTCTGTAATAGATTTCAGGAATAACGATTGATACAAATAACATCTATAGTCGTAATTGCAATGAAAGATAACAATTTTATTCCCGACATGTATTCGACCATTTGTTTGATGGCCATATTTGGCTTTGAATAGTCAACTAACATCACAATTATGGAGATAAATAAAGATATAAATATCTAGAATGTAAGAGATGTTGCAACATATATGCTATAACTAAAATAATTCCAAAATGATTTTAGGTCCTTTTCGCAAACGGATATCAAATATTGTTTTATATAATTTCTTTTTGGTTGGGAAGAATGCCAGCAAACATTAATATATTGGGAACTAATCAACTAGGATTCAATGATGGGAAATTTTATTTCCCTTGCAAAGTTTGCAGGTGTAGAGGTCCTTGAAGAATTTCATATGAAAAAATCGATAGAAATTATAGGAAAAATGGTCTCATTGAAGGGGGAACCAATATTTTTGAGTGGTAAGCTATATTTTATGAATGATTATATATAATTTATTTATAATTTTTTTACTGTTATAATACTAATTTTTCTATATACCAATTTCACATGATTGTTTGTAGTTATTATAAAGTCAAGGTAGCCCCATAGGTATTGTGATTTGAATATGCCAAGTAGTAGTACTAGAAATGTTGTTCTACAAGTTGAGGAAAACTATGTAGCAAATATGGAAGATGAAGATAATTTTCCTATGGAAGAAGATGACAATAATAACGCATTTCATGATGATGGGACAAATGAATTGATCTAATACTTCTTCGGTGATGAGAACAATGACGTTAGCTATAATGATGAACTGTGCTAAAAAAGGCAGTGCCACCACTTTATGAATGCTCGAAAAAAAATATTCTTTCTTCTACATTATTGTTGGTGAACTTAAAGGTTTTGAATGGTTTGCCAAACACTTGTCTAAAATAGATCCTAAGGTATAATGTCATATGATTCATCACACGAAAGGTTGTTTGTTTTTGTTTTTTTAGTGTTCATTAATGTGTAAAATAAGAATGAAATATTTATGATTAATATTTTTTACACTAAATAGTGATTTTTATGTTGCACTAGATTGTTAGGTGAATTTTTGTTACCATTTGAAAATAAGTTACTTCACACATATCGAGGGTTATACGTTGTTATTAAATAAATTAGAATGGAGTATAAAGATATAGATTCATGCCCTAATGATCATATTATATATTATGGAAAACATGCATCAAAAAATAATTTCCCGAAATGTAATTAAAATAGATATTAGACTAATCAAATAACAAAAAAGGTGTCTCAAAAGGTTCTTCACCATATTCTCGTAATTCCATTTTTGAAACATTTGTTCTAGTGTCAAAGAATAACATAATATATGGATTAACATGCACATAAGAAAAGTGTAGATGGTTTTCTTCGAATGCCTACAGATGGTTATGCACTTAAGCAAGTTGAGGAAAATGGGCCATATTTTAAAGATGAACCTTGTAATGTTAGGCTTTCATTGGAATCTTATGGTGTTAATCCATTTAGAGAGATCAAGTCTATTTACCGAGTGTCACCAATTTTTGTTATCAACAATAATCTTCATCCTTGTGTGTCAATAAAGACGGAGAACCTTATGTTGACACTGATTGTTCAGAGTATTTGTTTAAATTAAATTTTTGAACATTGTAACATTTTCATTTGTATCTTGTTTGTTGCATAATATGTTATATTTATTTATTTACTTATATGTACATATATTGGTAGTAATTATGTGTAACTTAAAAAAATTAGGGAAATACCAAGTTAGAGATATGAATGTATATATTGAGCATCTAATCGATGAGTTATTGAAGTTATGGGTTGGCGCAACTATGTACGACATTTTTAAACCAATAAGGGAGATGCAATTTCAATTCTATGGAATGCTTGTATGGACCATTCATGCTTCCCCAGGACAACCACTTTGCTGTGGTATGTAAATTTCCATTGCACCTGATAGTATATAATTATTTCACTTATATCATATCATGCATGTTTTTTAAACAATCCCTTCATTTATATTAATTTACATTAATCCATCTCTTGCAAGCCTTCAAACAAAGGAAAAATTTTCATGTTTAATGTGTGGTCCTAAGATGAAATCTTGTCGTTAAGAAAATTTAGGAAAGGAGGTGTTGGATGAGTATAGGTGATTACTCTCTAAGAACCATAGGTATCATGCTACTAAAAAACATCTTTTCAATGGGAAAGAAGAGACTAAATTAAAACAATGAATAATGACACCTCACCCACAGAAGTTAGAATATAATACAAATCATCATGAAGGATGTAGGGATCTTCCACAAGGAATCAAAAGTTATCCCGACCAGTTCATGAGGTTTTAGTCTTATGAGCACCTGAAAATAGCTCATTTGTTTGTTGCAATTAATATTAAGCAGAATGTGATACACAATTTATGGGAGATCATAAATGGTAGGAGGGATAAAGAAAAAATCCTCAAAATTTGTAATGACAATGTGGAAGCCAAGCATGCAATGAAAAGTGGGATATGATCAAGTTGTAATGGATATCAAAACAAACTTCCATTTTTATTAATAAAGAAGTAAAGTGATGATCTAAAATTGGTGAGTAGAAGGATAAAATTTCCCACAAGATTTTAATAAACATAAATAATATCATAACAAATAAAGGTGAATTTGGTGGGGTAAAAACACATGATCAACATACCTTCATCAAGGTAATTATTTTAGTATACATATTTATATATTGATATATATACACGTTTATGGTATTTTTTTCTACTTTGGATTAAATACATAACGATTCATTTTTATTGTTACAATATGTTCCACCTCTATCTCCCCCGGACGACCTGGAAAAAAACGTCGAACAAGTTATATATGATATTCAAGGAAAATACATGAGGTAAGTAGTGATTTATATGAGAAGTGTTTTTTCAATTAGTTGTTGATCGACTTAATGAAACATGTTTTACATGTAATGATATATATTATGTTTTTTTGAAACATGTTATTTGTTTGCATCATATGTAGATTGTTTTCATTGAAAGAAATACATAAAGATAATATAAAGCATTGGAAGAGAGAAATTCCTCAGCTAATGTGAGAATTGAAAAAGTATCTACCTCCGCAATTTTTCAAAGCAAAAGAAAACTACCTCATACACCAAGTTGAGAAGATTGAATTGTGCGTGTTAAGTCTCAATTTTGCCTATTTTTCACGCCCTTCCCAAGTCTAACCTCCCCTATTTTTGAACTCCTTCCGCCATTAATTATGCTTAGTTTGGCTATCTTGTTTAGTTTTGGCTAAAAGGGTACTATAATATTACGGTATGTAAAATTAATATAATAAGTGTCATTTTCCATTTAACTTGAAGTATTATTTGATTTAGATGTATCTTGATTGAATTACCACTCCAACTAATCTAGAACTCATGTGCATATTTTCTTTGATTCTAAGCAACTCTGCAAAATCTTGAAGACATCTTGTGCAACCAAATTTCCTACAGCAGGTCTGGATTTCCTGCAGAAGCTCTGGATTTCCTGTAGCAACTCCAGATTTCTTGCAAAAGCCTCGATTTCCTGCAGCCACTGATTTCCTACAGTGACATCAACGATTGACTATGTTCTACTTATTACCAGATCTAGCAAGAATATGGATTTTGTGGGGAATTGGTTTCACATGAAGGCTATCCTATTGGCTGCTTCGAAGCTCCTTTTGAAACAATCCGAACCTACATATTTCTTCTCATGACCACATGAGGAGGCAACTTCAGCTATGAAACAAAAATCGTCTAATCCATGCTTTTAGTCATGAATTAGACTCAACTGAAGCTAATTTTGATAATTTTGGCATGTATTGTTGGCTGATATCTTAGCTTAGTCATTTTCCTGATTTGAACCAAATATGGGCTTTAGAGATTGTATTAAATTGGATGTATTTCATATTTTAAAGGGTTTTTGGGTTGGGATTTCAGCTAATAATAAATATATCAGATTGTACTTCACTGTATATTTTCGTATTAATACAATATCTTATGTTCTGTGTACTTTATTGAGCAACCTCTTCGAGTTTTGAAGGGGTTGTGAGTGAGGGAGTGGCCCCTTCGCTCACAACTGTTGCAACATAGTGTGTGTTTTTTAAATTCCTTTTTCATGTAGCAATAATTATTTTACACAGCTAATTCATTATTTCTAAAGTTTTAGCAGTAGATTGTTAAATGATTAAATGATTAAGTTTCCTCTGTTAATATGTTATTTCATTTGATCAAATCTTGGATTTACGATTGTCTAAGTTGGATTATTGATTGTTGTAATTTGATATTTTATCTTTTCATGGTCAATATCTTCAATACTGAGAGATGTAGAGGGATTTTATAGTGCACTCCATAGCCTTTGCTGCTAAGTATTGATGCAAGAAAGAGGCATTAGTTTTTGTGTGTATGAATAGTTAATTTATGAACGCTTGCAGTAATAAGCTTACATATATTTTTCATAGTATCTCACAAGATTACCTACCCTGGGTTGACAATTTATGATTGGAAAATTATAAGTGTATAATTTGACTCAACAGTGTGGACCTGTATACACAAAGTTAATGTGGATGGTGGCGAGGAACTTGAAATCATTAAGGGCTTTGGTTAGAAATAAAACATTTCTAGAGGGTTCTATGGTGGAGGGATATATGGAATAGCAATACATGGTGTATATTAGCTATAATATTCCTATATCAGCAACAAATATGTGTGTGGATTTCATTGAGATGTGAACTCCGTCAACAAATTTGAAAGGGAGTGCTCGTTGGTAAAGGTAGAATGACAAAAGTGAGAGGTAATTAAATATTTAATGTGTAGACTTATAATACTTTTCATTTTTGTGTATGACATATTTAGATTTTATTCTTTCATCAATTATGAATATTGACCATGGTAACTATATTGTTGGATTATTATTTTCTGATGCAATTGGTTGATAGTTGGATGCACTACATTTATACATTAAAAACAATCTTTGATTGGATGAAGACATGGATTGAAAGATGTAAATAATCTCATGGTTCATTATCATGGAAAGGCATGTCTACATTTGTTAAAGAAGCTCGTCATGCTCGAGATGCCAATATGATGCAGAGAGAAATTGATTTAGCATGGGTTTAAAGGTAAAAAATAATAATAATGAATTTTCACTAGACTACAATATTTTTTTAAGTTATATTATAAATATGTTATTAATGTGAATGAAATTGTTTTTTTATATAATTAACTTCCAAGTTATATGAATATATTTATTAATTGGAAATACCTATTTTATGTGTTTCACATATTGTAGTTGAAACACCACAAGGCTATGTGATACAATGATCGTAAATTTCGCATCAAAAATTTGGATGAAAAGAGGAGAACTTCTGATTGTGGGATAACTGCAATCTTCTAGGTCACTAATTTTTCATGTAGAAGTCATGCATGTCCAAAAGTATTCAAAAATTGGTACTATGGGTATTTGGATGACATACTTGAGTGTGACTTTGATTCCTTCAAATTGGTTATGTTCAACATGAAATGGTATAGTCTATGAATGAATGAACATGGTCATGATAGAACTGTTATTCAACATGATAATTAGTTTACCATGGTTACTAAAAGGCCATTTGAGCTAAGATTGGATCGTTATGTTCTTCCAAGCGAATGCGAACAAGTATTTTCTTAGAGGTTACAGGTAGAGTGGGTTGGTCATATTTTGTTAGATACACTCCAAGAGGAAGGTTGGTAGAGTATAATTTCGTGTAAGAAGATGATAATGTTGAACATGATTTTTATGAAGAGAAGAAGATAGTTGATGATGTGTCATATCACAAAGATGATGAATAAGTTCAAGAAGATGTTGTATACAATGTTCTTGATGAAGACGATGTCAATGATGTGTTTCCATATGAATGAATTGAAGAATTTGAACCAAAATATAGCACACGATGACGATATTGATGACATTAATGACAACGCTAATATGAATGACATTTTCAATGACATTTTTCAATTTGATGACATAGATGTTGATATATATGAAGAAAAAAATTAAATATAAATGGAAATGTTGAAATGTATGAGGTATGCATTTATATGTTTTCAGTTGATTTTCTCTCTTTCATTTAACTTTTTTTTTTTTTTAGTTTTATATATGTTTTATTCTTACTATGTTACATTCAAATAGTTTATATTGGATATATTGGGTATTGTGAATGTTAAGAGTGATGTGAAAGAGCGGGGGGGGAGGAGGCGATATGAGCTTCCAACTTCACGTGGTTTTCCTTGTTCAATAGAGAATATTCTATTATTATTGAAACTATGAAAAACTCATTATTTGCACCTATCTCAAGCTCATTGTCATGGTTGATACACGACATAATTTATCAGTTGATTGCACACTTTATTTTTTTTTATTCTCTCTATCATCTCAAGTTTCATTGAATCAATTTTGAGAGGGCTACAAATTTCTCTTGAGATCACTGCGGTGTAATCTGTGAATGGGGCCAACATTGAAGATTTTTCAGTCTATACTCATATGCACTAAAATTTGACATGGATATGGGATATGCATGCATGGAATGTATGGGAGGGTATCAAGACTCAAATAAAACTCATATAAAGTATTCTAAAATCAAGAGATATCACCCGAAATTTTCCATTATGCTTCACCATGAACAAGTAGAAAGAGGTATTTACAAATATTTTTCAAATATGAAAGTGTTATCACTTGATTCTATAGTTTATTGTTTCTCACTTTCTATTAAATATTTACAAGTTTTAGTGAATTTATTTTTACATGGCCACAAATGTCTCTTGAACTCGCCATGGTGTGACCTGTAATGAATGGGGCCAATGTAGTCACTATGTGAGGGTTTTATGATGGATCATGTTTAGAGGTGACTTCCTTATTGACAGATGGTCATTTTGTAAATATCAGTAGAAATAAATTCATTCAAGTGCATGATATTTTGGTGTATATCACAAGTCCAATTGATTTTTTCCATGAAGGTAGGTGTACATATTCATATTTATTATAAAAACTTGCCTTGCATGTCTAAAGATGAGGAATTGAAATTTTCATATATTGTGGAAGTGTCTTATTCTTTATTAGATGTTTCCATTGTTGGAACATTCTATTGGGAGCTAATATTTAAAATTTATGTGGATGCCATGCACAAATTTCATGCTAATATTATAGGTGTGAATTTTTATCCACATCAAGTGGTTTAATACACAAAACAAGTTTTATTAATATCAACTAAACTCACAGTGTGTGTGTATTAAATAATAGATCAACAATGTTTGCAACAAAAACTAAGAAAAATTATGTAGTATAAACAAAATTATACTACATAATATTATATTTTCTTTTGTTGTAAGCATTGTTGATATATATATAACATTATTTTATCTTCATTTTTGTTGTAAGCATTCTTGATGTATTTTTTATTATGAGATTATTAAAAGGTGAGGCATAAGCACTTGAAAGCGATAATTTGGCCTCTCTAGTTTAGTACTATGAATGATCATGTGCACACCAATTTCTAAATTCATGAAACAAAAGGTGATGCTGTTGTTTTCATTACCCAATGACAATTTCCTCTACAAAATATGGATCACACAATTTATTACCATAATTGCAACCTTACTTAGTACATTATAAAATACTTATCTTATTTTCTATAAATATCTTAATCACATAAAGTATGAGAACATGATACGTAGTGAATCTTATGTGTAAGCCCCTTGTTCACATGAAAGTTTCATGTTTACTTTTAAACTTATTATAATGCATTATGTACTTCATAAGACTGTGAAGAAGAATAATTCATTAGAGTTAATTGTAGAAGGCTAAGAAGGTCATAAGTAAGTTGTAATAAAACTTTCATAATAAATATCAGTTAACTTTAGGTTCAACTAGTGATCTTACTATACCTCTTAGTAAATGGTTTGTGTGAGAAACATTGAGATTTGACTAAATATATAATATCCTAAAACCTTGTGTGAGAAGTGCACCTTTTCATAGAATTTACATTAATGACATCACATCCATTTTTGTTATGGAATACAGATAAAGTCCATTTGCACCCCACCATCTAAAGTAATAAGTAATCTAACTCTCATTAATATATGTATATATTGTTTAACATATTATATTATATTATATTATATATATATATATATATATATATATATATATATTAAAACACTTGTTTGATTTTTCACAATTCATTAGTTTCCAACTCAGCTTTGATGTTGTGACCTAATGGACATTACCCTCATCTGGGGACTCAAACCATGACTACTCCTTGGTTAGCCGAGTGACAATTTTTTCCCCTGAGATCTGATGAGACTCAACCCATGATTACTCCTTTGCCCAGTGGATTTTTTTTTTCCTTAAGCTCTTAGGAGACTTGAATCGTGACTGCTCCTTGCAACAAAAAATTTTCCTTGAGCTTCGACGAGACTCAAACTATGGCTGCTCCTTTCTCGAATTTTTTTTCGCTGAGATCTGATCTGATGAGACTCCTCACTCCATATTTTTTTTTCCTTGAGCTTCATGTTCGATCCTTGCTACTTGCTTCATTCTCGATCCTTTCTCTATGTTGTGAGACGAAGAGGCTACATTTCGCCCACCCTTTCGAGCGTCATGTCAAAGGAGACAACAAAAGGCTGAGAGAAAATTGGTACTGTCAATGAAACCATATCTTCATGATTATTTTCATACACTTTTTTTTTAATTCAAATTCGAACGGTGACTACAGTCTCTGGTAAAAACCCTTCCATGATTATTTTGATACAAATTTTGTTTAATTGAAATTTAAACAAGCATTATAGTCTAAAATTAACCATTATTTTGTGGTCCACCTTCCTGGTTCTCCCTTCACTACTTATTGAACCTTCCCACTGATACATCTTTTTCCTTCGCATGAATCAGACGATCCCTTCCACCAATAGATTTGTTGTATAAATTCGACTTGGTCCCTCGAATTAGTAATTCTTATCAGTGGAGATTGTAGGTTGTTGATAGTGGTTGTCCACATCTCAGCTTCAGATTCACTACCCATGGTCGCCAGACTTGGGTAAAAAAGAAAATACTTCAAGAGAATTCTAGAGAACTGCATAGTGGGAAAGAAACAAGTTCACCAACACAATTGATGACACAAGGGCTAAGATCCATTGTTCACAATATAAAAAAATGTGTTTCTTCACCCACACAATATTATTGGATCAGGTGTGAGACCATTTTCCAATATTCCCCATTGCTGAAAAATACCCACGAGCTACTGATTCTTTGCTAGATCATTAACAAATAAATCTCATCTTCCTGAACTTGAGTGGCTCGACAAGTGAGCTACTCTCTGGAAATTCATTCTACAACTCAACCTGTAACTTATCTTGAAGCTACCTTCCTACATCTCCAAAACCCTCATTCTCTTCCTGTGAGTGTGGTCACTCACAGCTCCGTCCATGAGCTATCTCATGAGCTCATCTTGTCTCCATCGAGTGCTCTTTCCTTCGAGGTATAATTTTGGTGTAAGCCTACCTGGATACTGAACTGCTATCCAATGAACCAAACATGGGATCTGCATTTTGTGAGTAAATGTTACATACGATACATATCTCAAACCACTCTCTCAGTCTCACATACTCGGATCTATGCAATAAACTTTCACCACATAACTAAAATATGTACCTCAAAATTTTGGTCAAGTCACCATAGATTTAAAATAGGAGAGATAAACCGTGATCATACCACCACAAAGATTCAAATATATGTTTTAAAATTTGGTTAATGGAACAAAACTTTTAATTGATTTTACAGGAATTCAGATCAAGCTCTAAGATCACCGCTATTGATGTTAAATCCCATGCTTAATATCAATTTTGATCCCAATATGGTGAGTTCCAATTATGAAATTATAAATTTTGATTCCAAAATTATTAATACTGAATTGTTACAATGCATATTTCGATTTGAATATTGTGAATTTATTTTTCAATGTTTATAAAATATATAAATCCAATATTATGTATAAATCTCATAATTTTAATTTTTTTTGGCTTGAATTGCATCATAATAACATACATTATTAAATAAATCAAGATTGAAGAGATGCAATCAAGTAAAAACGTGTATAACAATTATTCCATTGCTTATTTGTATCCTTTTCACAAATAGTTAAGGAAATGTGCAATAAGGTTCCATACAAACAAAATGATGAATATAAGTTGGTTTATTTTACCAGCTTTCTCACCTTAACTAAAAACTCTATAACTTGTTTTAGTTTTGGAAATTTTATTAACAAAGGGAGTATCCCAAAAGAGAAGAAGAAGAGAGCAATTAAAATTTAATATTTACATGAAGAAATAATTATTAATTAAAACTAACTACTCGTTCAAATAAATATTCGTTTTTCAATATCATTATCACTTCAATTTTAAGCAACTTGTTCTCGTTGTATCTCATTTTCCTAAATTCCCTTCCAATTTACTTTTATTATCTCCCAGTTTCATCCTAGACCATGCCTAAACCATGCCCATATGATGATATGCATCTATGGTGACCATTATTTTTATTCCAACAACTCATTATTGTGTTGTTTTTAAACATTTTTTTAACAATATTTTGTCTTTCCTTGTTGTTCTTATGGGATTCCACAAATTAACCACTATTTTTTTATGCCTTAGTGGCAACATCAAAATATATGTAGACATTACACTTTATCCTACCCAACAACAGTTAATAATGTGGGCTTGATGATCAGACTACCATTATTCTAACATATCCTCTCAAAGAGAATTCATGTCAAGGGTTGTTACATAAGAGGTCCAATGTAGCAATTCTAAATAGTATAAAAAATATCACTTAAGTAAGCTTCCATGAATTCATGTGATGGGACCAGCCCTTTTCGAATTCTATGATGACTTAATAATAACTTTACAATTAAGTGGCCTTTAATTTATCCGATTTTTTTCGGTGGACTTGTAATGGATATGTGTTTGATCTTGGATTTATTGGCTTGTACTTGTATTTGTGTGAAGAGGACAACAGTCCCTCTCCTCGGCATGCACGATCCCTCCTTTTGTTATGCTCCTAAGTCTTGTTCATTTGGTATTTTTTTTTCACTATATGCGGCTGTGAGATTCTGTGACTGTATCTCTGTGATTACTGTGGTTCGTTCTTCATGGGCATTGTTTGTTATGAGGTCTCAGCCTCTGTTTTCTCTTACTGGACTCGTCGTTGCACTATCTGTTCACCTTTCAACTCTGCATAACTGGTTTTCATTTGATACAATGGCTCTGTGGGTATCTCCTGTTTCGTCGATGAGCTCGAGGGTTTTGAAACTTTAATATTCACTGTTTGCAAATGGGATTCCCCTTCTGGGAGGTTCTATGGTGGTTAACAATATTTACTTTTGAATGCACCTTCTATTATGCTATTTGCGTGCCTATCGTTTAACGGTTTCTCTGACTGCGATTTTTATTTCTTCTTCCAAGTCGCAACCAACAGGAACTTGCATTCGACCTTGGCTCGATGAATGCCCAAGGTAAGTCCTCTCTCTCTACTTCAGTTCTTTGGTATTTTTCTTCTTGGTTAAAGTAAGGCTTTCACTCCTTGTTAACGAGTTCCTTGTTTGGTTGGCGACCGGTTGGCTCCTTCTTCGTCTTTTTGCTACCCTCCTAGTAAGTTTAAGTTCATAAACCCTCAACCCCTCTACTATGTTTCAAATGTCAATATTTACGTGGCTCTTACTGTTTATTTGTATTTCCTCTGCAGATGGTCGGTCGGTGCTCCAAGTAAGGCTGTTGTTTCTACTGTTGCTGACCCCTAAATGGGTAGGGTCTCTCCCTGTCTTCACTTTCAGTCTTTAGGGTATTAGGGGTCTCGACTCCTCTATCGGTTGTCTACCGTGGTGGCTCTTCTATTGATGGTAGTTTTGATAAAAGATTTTTCTCCTATTTGTAAACAAAAAAAAAAAAAACTCTGGGAACCAGGGATTTCTTTGGCTTCAGCGTTTTCCGTCGGTAACGGGATTTTTGCATTGGGGTTTGGAACCCATATACTTGACTGAATAGATCATATGCTTATCTATGTTTTTGGGCCGCAACAGTTTTCTTGGCATTTGTAGTTAACTTATTTGGTAATATGTAAAAATAAATAAAAATTCTCTGGTTGGAATGATACCTGTGTTTCCTCGATTACAATGTTTGATGAACTTTTGTAGTGGTAGCTATTCTATCGATAATGTAAATCTCTATTCTTGGAATTAGTTCCATTTCCATATTCGATATGATCACTCCTGTTTGTTCTCGTCTATCTTTCGAATGCCTGAAAAGAAAATTTACTCCACTAGCTCTTTCTATCACTGTTTTAAGTGCATCCCATAAATTATTGAAACAAGAATAAACTTGACTTACGCTGCGAATGGATTCAGATGGTCTGTTTCTAATTATTTTCTGTTATTTTATTCATTTTTGGCTATCATGAAAATCAACCTTAGAGATGTATTCTCTTATCATTTTTTGTATCATTTTTGAACAGTTATGTCTTTTTGAAACTGTCAACAGTTATATATAGTTATAATGGAGAACTGTTTATTTTTTTGTTCACCTGATTTCCGTACCTAACTTAAGACAATAACTAAGAGAAATTACAATGAAATTAAAAAAAAAAAAAACATAACTTGTTGTTTAAGTTCTAAATGCTAAAACTAAATAAATAATTAAAATAACTCATGTGCAATGACCAACCCGTGAGACAAAATACTTAAATTTTTTGTTCACCCTGAGCTGGATGCTCATGCATCAGGCTCCCGAGGTGACAAAAATTCATGGCTCCGTTCCATGAGATCCTCCATTGAATACCCTACATGATGTATTTGGACCACATCAAGCCATGAACTATCCTGAATGGGATGTGTTTAGTCAATTCAGTGTCCTGAATTGATAGCATAAATTATCGACCAGGGCTTGTAAACTCATGAGGTATACTTGCACTATATGTGCCTAAATATCCTTATTCTAGAACGCTGAAGGATAGCAGGCTTATATAGAATGTGAGGTAAACTTATCTAGAAAGCATGTAGAAGCCTCCTTGGATAGCAGGGGCCCTCTGTTATCAAATTGGCATAAAAATATTTAACTCCTCATGTTTGTCTTCAATAAAGCATCAAATTTATGTTTCTTCTTATTATCAAAAATACTTCAAAACAGAGTATCATAGTATTGGAAAAAATAAGAGTTTTCTTTTCTTTCTCGGTCTCAACAAGCTAAATTTATAGGCAATTACATAACTGATATTGACTGAAAGTAGGCGCAGGTGTATTCTAAAGTCAAAATCAAAATAAAACTCTTTTTTTTAGGAGTCGTGATTTTCTGAAAGAAAATCAAGAGTCCTTATCCTTATAAAAATCTGCTTCTCAGACTTTTGGTTTGACCACGTGCATAAGCATCTCCAGTTATTGACTCAGCCTTCATGGATGACAAGGAACGATGTAGGAAAGATTTAGAATCTAACCATATACGCCTTTTCTTCATATGACACCTGTAATATGTTCAAACACCAAAATGGCTACGGAATGTGTAACTGGCTATAGAATGACTGCATTCTGTAGCTAAAACTGCTCATAAATTATTAAGACAACAAAACCACAAAAGTACAACAAGTTAGTCATTGCATGTACTCCTTAAGTGATTTTAATCATTCTTATTGATCTTTAGGTCTATAAAATGACAAAAATGAATGATAAGATGAAGTGGAATTTGGCAGAGGAGAAGACACTTTTAGGGCTCAACATACCCCCACTGCAAAACTTTTGCATGTCCTCATGCAATTTCATCCATTTGTATTGATACTTCTGCAAGAACATCTAACCTCCTTTTTCTGCTTCTTTTGGTAGTTAATGCCATCTTGCACTTCCTCATGAGTGTTTTGAACTTCAGATTAATGAATGCCTTATTCAATTTCCTGTTTCTTTTCTTCAACTTCTTGTTTGCTTTGTATAATACTTCCATTTTCTGAGAGAGAGTGTTGTTAATGCTGCTTTTCAATTTAACCTTCTCCCTTAGGATTTCATTTTCATTCTTAATATGGTTATTCAGTATCTCCAATTCATAATTGTCTCTTTTTAATATTTCAATTGGAGGTTCTTGTGGACTGGGGGATCTTTCTTTGTTCTCTGAGGATTTTCTCTCTAATGATTCCACATGGTCATAAAACTACTGCTGAGATGGATCTACATCTGGGGTTCCTCTACCAGGGTTTTCTTCGTATTGGTATACAGGAGATCTGTCAAGTGGTGCCTGGATTGAAATTTCTTCTTCTTCAATGTTTATGATTTTAGTTCCCTTAATGCATGTCGTATTCACCATGCCTTTAAGCCTAGAGCTTCTTCTCAATTTGGGTGGATTTTCATCTTTTACATCCTCTCCTTCAACACATTCATTTGTTAATTCCTCCTTCCTTTTCTTCTTGAGTTTTTTTCTGATTTTTACCAACTTACAGAGATTATTTCATCACTGTCTTATTGTGTTGATACATTAGGCTTGATTTCAATAGTTTTAATATCTTTTCCTCGCCTACTTCTTCTCATAGGTTTTTCTTTAGACAATGTTTCTCTTGATTCTTCAAAATGGTTCCTTAGGAGGAATTCATCCCAATTATCTCCTATCTTCTTCAAATGATACTCAAATAACATTTTAATTAAGCCATGATGATGTTAGGTAGTTTCTAAGAACTGAAGTCTTTTCTGGACATTTAAGGACATCCTTTTCAAACTATTAAGTAGGAAAAAGGGTATATTTATTTCTTTATCTAGAAAATTCATCATGAGTCTAATATGATATACATACAAAGTGCCAAATCTGCCTTCACAAGTTATGAAATTTTGTAAAATTAATAGCATATTCCTCCATTTATTCTTCAAAGCTGAACTAGGAATACCTTTCTTAAACACTGCAGTGTCCATACCTGGGTTTTTTAGCATTTGTCTCCAAGCCTCATTATGAAATTCTTTGTTTTTAAACCAACATTCTCCCTGTCTTGGTAGCTTTGTTGTTTCTGCTATGAATGCCTCTGTGATGGTGAATTTGATATCCCTAATCTCCACTTCTGATCCATCGAACAACCTAGAAAATGACTTTGTGATTTCTTTGTGGATCCATTAAACTTCTCTATAAATCTCAGCCATCCAGCTTGTTGCAACAACCCTTTAATTTGAGGGTATCCTTCTAAATACTTAGTTCCAATTGGCTCTGATCTTACAATAAGCCCCATTTATTCTTGTTGAAGATTACTTCCTTTCTCTGGCTTCAATTCACTGCTCTGTTATTGTTCTTAAAGCAAAAGCAACTGTGAAGGGTTGTCTTGCCCTAAAATGACTTCTCTGCATATGAGGATTTGGCTACAGAAAGAAATAGCAGTGAGTGGATGTGAACGAAGCAGGGTAGTGGTAAATCATAAGGATAATTGGGTGTAAGAGTTTGACATGGAATGAATGACACGAAGAAATCTTATGAATATTTTCAAAAATCATCAATGAATGTCGTGGTCTGATGATGTGCCCTAATAGGTCACTTCTAGGTTCTGACCATTAGCTTTCAATTAATGATGGTTTGTTATGGAGCAGGATGAAAGGGATTTGGTCGAGGAATGTTTATGATAGGGGTTTGATCAATTCGAATCATAAAATAACTTAGGAAAACATATGACCTAACCACATTATACCTTTAATGATTTGCTATCAAAAATAATTTCATACAATTTTACCTTAGCCTTTTTTGAATTTTTTCTGCTTTGATGTGATTTGTCTTTCATCTGAAAAATATTGATCCTTTAGGCTCCATAATCTTCTTTGACTCATCCCTTGTTTATTGGAGTAGGTTTTTCAGAATCAATTGGCTGCAGAATATGTTTGGCTGCAGAACAGGTAGCTACATAATGTACCTGTAAAAACTATGAAATATGGAATGGAATGAAGTGAAATGTGGATGGAATGAAGTGAAAATGTGGATGAAGTATGGATAAAGTGAGATATGGATGGAATGAATGAAATGGATCATGAATATGTAAAGTGAATCTGCAACTTATGATTTTATGATACTTAATTGCAGAAAAGAACAATTTTTGAAAATCTAAAGTGTCAGAAGAACTCTGATTTTCACTTTAGATTTTCTGTATAAACATGCCAATCAGTGATTGGCTTTCATGTTTATACCCTTTTTTTTATATATTGTTTTTATTTTTATTTTTATTTTTTATTTTTTTTATTTATTTTTAATTTTTAATTAATTAATTAATTAATTAATTTTTTTTTTTTTTTGATGATTGAAGAAGAATACAATTAAGTTAGTGAAGAAGAAGGGTTTTTCTTCACTAACTTCATATCAATGTTATCTTGAAATTTCTTGACAAATTCCTCTCTTGAAAGTGGCTTATGATACAATTTCAGTCTGTGTCCATTTACAAGAAAGGCTACCTTTCCTTCATCTATTGTCCTGATTTTTATTGCTCCATTTTCAAAGATTTTCACAATCTCATATGGCCCAAGCCAATGAGTCTGAAATTTACCTGAAAAATCCTTGAACTTTGAATCAAATAAGAGGGCCCAGTCACCTTCTTTAAATTTATTTTCCTTGATGTACTTATCATGCCATCTATTCCTTTGTTGTTGGACTATGCTTGTTCTCTGGACTGCATCTTGTCTGATCTCATCCAATTCATTAATCTGCTCTAGTCTATAATTCTGTGGTTCTGTTAGATCAAGTCCTAACGGGACTGCCATTTTGAAAGTTTGGATTTGAAACTCTATGGGAAACAATACTTGTTTTCCATAAAAAAGTTCATAAGGAGTGTGACCTGTTGTGTTTCTCCATGTAGTTCTATAGGCCCACAAGACTTCAGGAAGCCTTTCTACCCAATCTCTCCTATGTAAATGAATAGTCTTTGTTAGGATCCCTTCAATGACTTTATTGGTAGATTCCACTTGGCCATTTTCTTGTGGATGGTAGGGAGTAGATTTTCTGTGTCTGATTTTGTACTTTTCTACCATTTGCTCCACTAGCTTTGATGTGAATTGAGCTCCTTGATTTGTAACAATTTCTCTTGGGACACCAAAACGAGTAAAAATATCCTCAAAAATAAAATTGACTACAGATGCTTCAGTAGCAGAAAGTAATGGTTTGGCCTCTACCCATTTGGTAACATAATCAGTGCAAACTAATATATACTTCTTTTATATTGATGGAGGATTAATAGGTCCTACAAAATCCAAAGCCCATTTCTCAAAGGGTTCAATGTGTACCTGAGGTTGCAATGGCATCTCACCTGAAGGAGAAGGTTTCCCTACCCTTTGGCAACTGTCACACCTTTTGACATACTCTTTAGCATCCTTAAAGAGGGATGGCCAATAATATCCTAAATGAAGGATCTTATAAGTTGTCCTCTTATCAGCAAAGTGTCCACCACAAGGTTCATCATGACATGCCTTAAGAATCTCAGGCATCTCGTCTTCTCGAACATACCTCCAGATAATAAAGTATGGACCTGTTTTGTATAACTCATTAGCAATCCATGAATATTTTGCACTGTCATAAATGATCTTTCTTTTATCTCTTGCATTCATAATTGAAGGAAATTTCCCTGAAACTAGATAATTAGCAATATCAGCAAACCAAGGAGTTTGAGTGGTAATTGCAAAGAGATATTCATCAGGAAATTTATCTTCAACTGGAGTATTGTCTTTAATGTTTTGGAGTCTAGATAGGAAATCAGCTATTGTATTTTGTTTTCCAGGCCTATCTAGAATGGTGATGTTAAATTCTTGTAAAAGCAATAACCATCTTGTGACTCTGTCATTAGTAATTGATTTGTTCATTAAATACCTAATTGCAGAGTGATCTGTGTGAACAAAAGTTTCATAGCCTGTTATATAGTCTCTGAATTTATTTATAGAATGAACAATGGCTAAGAACTCTTTTTCAGTTACAGTATAATTTAACTCTGAATGAGTCAAATTTTTACTTGTATAGTAGATGGCATAAGGAATCAAGTCTTTTTGTCCCAATGCAGCTCCTAAAGTTGTATCTGAGGCATCTGTTGAAATATGAAAAGGTAATTTCCAGTTAGGTCCCCTTAAAATAGGTGCTTCAGAAATTTTTGTTTTTATGGTTTCAAAGGCTAACTGGCAATCAGGATTCCAATTGAATTCACAGTCCTTGGTAAGTAATTTGAAAAGTGGAGATGCTATCTTGGTGAAGTTTTCTATAAATATTCTATAATACCCTGTAAATCCTAGAAAACTCCTAACATCTTTCTGACAACTTGAAACTAATAGTCTGGGGATGACTTCAACTTTTGACTCATCAACTCTGATCCCATCTCCTGAAATGTGATGTCCTAGGACAATCCCCTTAGTAAACATCATAAAACACTTTTCATGACTTAATGAAAGGTTTGCTTCTTTACATCTCTTTAGAAATTTTTCCAAGTTTGCTAAGGCTTCTTCAAATGTGTTTCCATAGACTGTGAAGTCATCCATGTATACCTCTACACAGTCATGTTTTAGATCTGAAAAGATTCCTAATACTGCCCTTTGGAATGTTGCAGGTGCATTGCATAATCCAAATGGCAATACTCGGTAGGCATAGGTACCCCAGGGATTAGTTAATGTGGTTTTGTCTTGATCCTCAAGTGCTACTTGAATTTGATTATAACCACTGAACCCATCCAAAAATGAAAAGTACTTTTTTCCTGCTAATGTGTCTAACACCTGATCTATGAAAGGTATGGGAAAATGGTCTTTAACAGAAGCTTTGTTTAGTTATCAGTAGTCAATACATACCCTCCATTTTCCATTATTTTTTGGCACAATCACCAAAGGAGAGACCCACTGACTATCTGAAATGGGATAAATAAAATTTACATTTAACAATTTCTACAATTCTTCTTTAACAACCTCCCTAAAGTTTGGATTCATCCTTATTTGAGGTTGTCTGATTGGTTTACAATTTTCCTCTATATAGATATGATGAGTGAAAGTCTTAGGATTGATCCCTTTCATGTCAGTGTACTCCCAATAATATGCAAAAGAATGTCTCTATAATGTTTTGACTAGCTTTTCTTGTTGAAACTTCTTTAGGTTTTTGTTTATGTTTAAGGTTTTTCCTGGGAATATTTCAATTGCAGAGCTACCAAATTCTTCCATGGAGTAAAGAGACATCTGTCCTGATGATAAGAACTCAATGTTAGATTCTTCTTGAAATTGTTCATATCTAAATTCTGAAGGAGATTCATAATTTTCCAAAGTATTCAGAATTTGACTATCTTCACTAATTTCTGAAATAGTGAAGAGAGGTTGTATATCTTCTTCATCATCAATCCACTGAGTATCATCTAATTCTGTGATTGTTCTTGTTGGAGGATACAAGGTAAATTTCTTGTTTGAACTTCCATCAGAGATGTACATATCACCATATCTAGAGCTAATGAAAGCATCAGCTGTAGCTAACTAGGGTATTCCTAATATAATAGAATGTCCTCCTAGATCATTTTTAGGAGTTAGGATCATGAAAACCACAAGATAATCCCAAGAATATAAGGACAATCGAATGTCTTCTATTATCCCATCTGGTTTGATCACAGATCTATCTGCTAATTGTAGCAGTGTGGGTGTAAAAAGAAGATTAGGAAATTTTACTTTTTACATGATTTTCCTACTCATGATATTGATTGCTACTCCTAAATAAATAACTGTGTTTTGGATTTCAGTTCGATTGATGTGTATTTTAACAACTGGATTTCTTAGGTCTAGATACTTTGGAATGGAAATTTTACCCATCATTATATTTACTATATTTCCTACCAGTTGTATTTTCTTTATCTCTTTTATTCTTTTTCCTGATTTTTTCATACTCAACTCCTTTATTGTTTTTGCTAAGATTTGGATTTCCTTGATAGATTGTAATAATTGAATATTAATACAAAAATTTCTTAACTCATCTAGGAAATCATAGTTAGGCATCGTAATTTGTTTCTCTACACCCCTATCAATTTGTAATCTTTCTGGAAAAGGAGGTATAGGAGTAGATGTTGATGGCTGCTCTAATATAGGAGTTGAAATTATTGTTTCTTTCTGTTTTGATTTTTCAATGTTTTGGTCTTGAAAATATGTGCTTCCCTCAAGACTTTTATTTACCCGTAGAGAATCTTCCTCAAAATTGTTTTGCTCTTGTATAATTACAGAAGGTTTCTTCTTTTAAAGTATTCTTCCAGACCTAAGTTGAACATCATTAAGGTTTAAAGGAGTAATCAAATAGGTTGGGAATTGTTGACATTATATCATATATGTATTCTGAGAGTTTTTATTGTTGGGGTTTGGTATTGGCTGGGCAGGAAATTGACTTTATTTTTGAGGAAATGGTAATGGAAGTGGTGGATTTTTATTTTGGTTTTGATGTTGTGGATTCTGTTGAGGATTTTGTTGTGGATTTTTTTGTGGGGGAATGTTTGAATATGTTGGATATGAGGGATAAGAAGGTGGATATTGATAATACTGGGAGAACCTTCCATAAGGATTTTGTGTTCCTTGTTCCCAAGGTTGAGATTGATTTTGAAATTGGAGCCAAGGTTGCTACTAAGAGTTCCAATTTGGTGGGGGTTGATTATACATTTGATTATTAAACCCATGTGTCTGAGGTCCCTGCAAGGGTCTTCTAGAGACAAAGTTAAGAGATTCTATGGAATTTGTGGATGTTTCTTCTTGAAAGACTTCCTTAAGACTAGTGAGTGAAGGAAAATTCTTGGTCTCATGTTTTTCTGAACAAATTGCACAAGTGTCTATTAATTTTGCATTTAAAGGACACTCTCTCAAGGCATGCTTCTTCCTACATTTGGGACAAAAGATTGCTACGACATCAATTTCAGCTTTTTGCTTGTTTTGTAACTTAAGGGTGTCTATTTGTTCACTAAGACTCACTAGAATGTCAGATTTGAATTCATCAAGCATATTACCTATTTCTGCCCTACTTACTGTTTCAGATGCAGATTTACTTGCCCTTGCAAGAGCAAGGTCTCTTGGTCCTTTTAGAATTTTATATTTTCCTCTTAAAAGATTGATACATAACTCAGCTATATCAGGTAATGGAAGCTAACATATATCCTCTTTTCCCATCATATTGAGGATATATATCCATTCATCCCTAATTTTTTTCAACAAGAGAGCTTTGAAATTTTCTTGATCTAGGGTTTCCATTTTTTCCCTCTAGATGTTATAATTGAATCTTTCCAACAAATCTTCCAGATTTTCATCCTCTTTTTGCATCATCTTGAACACTTCTTCCTTATGGTTGACTGGTATACAATAATCCAAGTATCTCTCTAGAAATGCTATCCTCATATCATCCCATGTTTTAATAGACCTAGTGATTAAACTCATAAACCATTTTAATGCTTCTCCTTTCAATGTTGAAGGGAATAGTTTAAGTTTCTAAGCATCTTGTAGATAATCATAGGTTCTACATAGAACTTCAAATTCAAATAATAAGGTTTCAGGATCCTCACTTTTTAGTCCATGAAAGTTTGGAAGAACAGAAGGTGAGATTCTTTTCATAGTTGCATTAGTCTTTTCATCTACTATAGGGAATCCAAAAGAACTTCCAGTTTCCCTTCTACCTCTTCCTCCTTCTGCATTTCCCCTTCCTCCTTTTGCATTTCCTCTACCTCCTCAAAATATTGTATGTTTTCCATTAAAGACTTCTCCTTCCCCTTCTTATGCCATGATAGACTCCTCTGAACTAATATAGGGTTCAATTGCAAGAGCTAATTGTTCTACTGGTTCTTCTATAAAGGGTATATTGAAGAAATAGTCCTCTTCTTCCTCTTCACTAGGGATTTGTAATTCTTCTGCTGGAATATATTCCCCTATGGAAGTGAAAAAATTTATCTCTTCTGTAGGAGTCCTTGGATCTTCTTCCTCTAGAATTGCTTTAGTGGATGAAGTGGGGGATCTTCCTGATGGGATATCTGATATTGAGACTTCTGGAAGCCTATGATCACTATAGTATGGAATGTGAGTTTGAGTTGGAGGTGTGCTACATCTTGGTCTTGGTGGAGTGAGTGGAGTTGTGGGAATTAAACTTCTACCTCTTACAAATCTACCCCTAGAATATCTTTCTCTATGCATATCATCGTTTTTGGGAAATAGGAAATAAGGCTACCTAGTTATACCTCCCCGGAAACAACGCCAAAAAGTTTAGTCAATTCAGTGTCCTGAATTGATAGCATAAATTATCTTGTAAATTGATGAGGTATACTTGCACTATATGTGCCTAAATATCCTTATTCTTATTTCATTGTTTTCAGTATTTTGTTGATGTTTTTGAGTTTTTTTATGTTTTAGTTTTAGTATGCTATTCTATGTTCAAAATATGACATCAACTCTATGTAAAAAAGGAAAGAAAAGAGAACCTTAGACTCAAAACAAAGTGTAATTGTAATTTTTGTCCCTAATTAGGAAAATGATGAAAAACAGAGTATTCTAATCCATGGATGTTCTAGCTTGCAAATGAACATGAAATGTAACTCAAGACATTATATTTCAATCTGATCCTTTTAGTTAGAGGTTTGTTGGAATAATTTGTGAAAGAGATTGAACTCCAATGTGATGAGGATATTCCTAAAAACGGACAGCAACTTAGAATATTATAGTGCAATCTTATTCATATGATAGAGATATTTTGGAAGAGCTTGAGAAGAAAATTGCTATAATATGCTAAGGATCTCCTATGAATATTTGAAACTACTTATGACATTACAGCTAGATCTCATTCATCAGATAGAGATTTATTGGAAGATTTTATTGAAGGAGAATAGATATAATGAAATAAGGATCTTCTAAACAACAAGTAACCCACAGTATTACAATTAGGTATTTTCTGTGATTTAGAGATTTATTGGAAATTTTTTGAGAAAGAGACTGTTTGTAACAATATGAGGATCTTCTATCTAATTGCAGAACAGAAAATGCTAATTAACTCAATATAATACAACCAAATCTCGTTCATATAATAGTGATATGTTGGAAAATATTTTAATAAAAAGAATGGCTATAAGATAATGAGGATCTTTTAATCTAAATAACAAAAGCTAAAGTACTGGTAACTCAGGATGTCATAATTAAATCCATTCATTGAATAGAGATATGTTGGAAAAGCTTTGAGAAAAGACTAACTATAACATCATGAGGATCTATTAGTTAAAAAAACAATGCAAGACATGATACTAAAAGATATGAACTCAGAAAATTGTCTAAGTGAGAAATATAATAACACAGAATTAAAAGCTACTTATCTAGAAAGCATGTAGAAGCCTCCATGGATAGCAGGGGCCCTTTGCTATCAAATTGGCATAAAAATATTTAACTCCTCAAGTTTGTCTTCAATAAAGCATCAAATTTATGCTTCTTCTTATTATCAAAAATACTTCGAAACATAGTATCACAATATTGGCAAAAATAAGATTTTTCTTTTCTTTCTCGGTCTCACCAAGCTAAATTTATAGGCAATTACATAACTGATATTGAATGAAAGTAGGCATAGGTGTATTCTAAAGTCAAAATCAAGCTAAAACTCTTTTTTTTAGGACTCCTGATTTGCTGAAATAAAATCAAGAGTCTTTATCCTTATAAAAATATGCTTCTCGGACTTTTGGTTTGACCACGTGCATAAGCATCTCCAGTTATTGACTCGGCCTTCGTGGATGACAAGGAACGATGTAGGAAAGATTTAGAATCTAACCATATACGCCTTTTATTCAGATGACACTTGTAATATGTTCAAACACCAAAATGGCTACGGAATGTGTAACTGGCTATAGAATGACTGCATTCTCTAGCTAAAACTGCTCAAAAATTATTAAGACAACAAAACCACAAAAGTAGAAAAAGTTATTCATTGCATGTATTCCTTAAGTGATTTTAATCACTCTTATTGATCTTTAGGTCTATAAAATGACATAAAGGAATGATAAGATGAAGTGGAATTTGGAAAACGAGAAGACACTTTTAGGGCTCAACAGGATGGTTCTTCCACTTGACAAGGTACTGGAGGTACTCTTTTCTTCAAGTTCGCTTGGCCACTTGTGTGTCGAGAATTCTCTCGATCTCAAAGGGTTGAGCCAAAGGCATCTGCCTCATCCAAGATCCACTTCATGTCTGGGTGTCCCGCTCTAGCCGTACCAAACTGTTCACTTCAGGACTGGCAGTGTACGGAAATAGATCTGCTATGTTGAAGATGGGTGATATGCCTATTCCTAGGGGTAACTGTAATTTGTATGCATTTGCAAAAAAATTACACATAATTTTGTAAGAGCCAATTTTTTTAAACTTCAATTTGTTGTATTCATCCTTAGGGAACCTTTCTTTTTGTAAATGCGCGAGAACATCGTCACCCACCTGAAACTGTACCTCCTGTCGTTTTAGATCTGCTTGCTGTTTATACTTCTGACTTTTGTCTTGCAACTTGGATTTTACTTGTTCATGTAGGTCATTCATTGCTTTAGCGAAATCCTCCCCATCAACACTCCTTTTTTCCAACTGTCCCAGATCCCAAAACTCATTTATTCTACGAGGATGTGTGTCATACAAGATCTGAAACGGGCTATATCCTGTGCTTCGATTTGGTGAATCGTTACAAGCGGATTCTGCCTGTGCAAGTACATGATCCCACATTCGTGAATTATCCCCAATCAAACTCTGTAGTAAGTTTCCTAAGCTTCTGTTTACCACCTCTGTTTGTCCATCAGTCTGTGGGTGATAAGTAGAGCTGAAGTTCAATTTTGTATCCAACTTCTTCCATAAGGTAAGCCAGAAATTTCCTGTGAATTTCACGTCCCTGTCGAAAAAAATGGACTTAGGTAAACCATGCAGTCTGACAATCTCTGTGAAAAATAAGTGTGCTACGTGAGTAGCATCACTGGTTTTTTTGCAAGGAATGAAATGTGCCATTTTTTAAAACTATTCCACTACCACCATCACAGAATCATAACCTCGTTATGTTCTAGGTAGAACTAAGACAAAGTCCAAGCTGACTGAATCCCATGGTCTCTTCGGAATAGGCAGTGGTGTGAAGAGTCCCGTATTATAACTGTGTCCTTTCGCCAATTGACACACTTTACATCTAGTTACAAATCACTATACATCCCTTCGCATCTTCGGCCAGTAATAAAAATGATTGAGCTGATCCAGGGTCTTATCAATACCGAAATGTCTGGCAATACCTCCACTGTGCTTTTCTCGGATGATGTTCTCTCTCATTGAACAGTCAGGAATACATAACTTTCCTCCTTTAAACATCAGTTTCTCCTGTAAATTATAGTCCAGCCATGGACTATGATTTCTCAACAAAGGATTCTGGCAGGCTTCATAAGCCTCCTTGAAATGTGCATCTGTTTGATACAAGTCTTTTAGGTGTTCAAATCCCAGCACTTGTATTGTACTCTCCTGAGTATGGATCCAATGGATGTACCACTAGCATCACAACAAACTTGGAATAGTTTGTTAAAATCAGGCAACCTCAAAATCGGTCTTTCAGTGATCTTATTTTTCAAATTCTGAAAACTTTTTTTTGTCGCTTCAGTCCAAAAGAAAGGCTGATTTGCCTTTTTTATTGTGTTCAACATAGGTGCGCAGATTTCACTAAAATTTCTTATAAATTTATGATAAAAAATTACCAAACCATGAAAACTACGAACCTCAAACAGGCTCCTTGGCGATGGCCAGTTAACAATAGTTGTAACTTTCTCTGGGTCCATCTTTAGCTCATTCTTTGCAATCACAAAACCGAAATAAACTAATTCCTTCTAAAAAAAAGAACATTTCTTCAAATTTATCAACAACTTGTTTTGCTGCAACTTCTCCAAAACACTTCGAACATGTCAGAGATGTTCTTCTTTGGTTTTACTGAAAATCAATATATCATCAAGATATACAATTACAAACTTTCCGATGAACTCTTTCAACATTTCATTCATCAAACGCATAAAGGTACTAGGAGCGTTGCTTAATCCGAATGGCATCACCAGCCACTCATACAGTCTTTCATTTTCTTTGAAATTTGTTTTCCATTCATCTCCCTCTCGAATTCGGATCTGGTGGTATTCGCTCTTCAGATCGATTTTTGAGAAGTATGTTGCTCCACTTAAGAATTCCATCATGTCATCCATTCATGGCAATGGGAATCTGTACCTAATGGTAATATTATTAATGGCTCTTGAATCTGTGCACATTCGCCACTCTCCACCTTTCTTAGGAGCTAAAACTGTCGGAACCACACAGGGACTCAAACTTTCCCTTATCAACCCCTTATCCAACAATTCCTACACTTGTTTCTTGATTTCCTCATTATCCTTACGACTCATTCGGTATGCTGCCTTGTTTGGTAAACTAGATCTGTGTATAAATTCTATATGATGACTGATACTTCTCTTAGGAGGTAATTCATCTGGTTAATCATCCACTACAATGTAGTTGAACTCCTGCAACATGTCTTGGATTTCTTCAGGAAAATCTATAATTTTGGTATGTAATAACACTGCTTTTGGCCTCCTTACAACAACATATTTGATCTCATTATCCTCGATTTGCTTCAAAAATTCCTTTTCTCCCAGCAACAATACTTTGACTCCACTGGTTTCTGTTGTCTCTTCCTCCTTGATGGGCACAAGCGTATTCTTAATCCCATCCTTGAAAAACTTGTAACAGTTTGTCTTCCCATCATGTACCACTTTTCTGTCATACTTCCATGGTCTCCCTAGTAGTATGTGACACATGTCCATACGCATAATATCACAAACAACTTTATCTTTGTTCTTGCCAATATGGAACTCAACTTCACATTGCTCATCAACTAACAGTTGATGTCCCTTCTGTAACCACGACACCTTGTAAGGAGTGGGGTGCTTCAATCTCTTCAATCCCAACTTCTCCACCATCTCTGTGGCCGCTAGATTATCTGTACTCCCACTGTCAATAATCAGTGTGCAGCATTTTCCATGTGACTTACAAAATGTTCGGAATAATGCCTTCCTTTGAGTCGGGTCGCTATCTCCTTTGCTGGTTTCAGCAATACCTTATTCAACACTAAGGCTTCCCTTGTATCTGGTACATTCTCTACTTCCTGAGGTTGTACCTCTTCTTCCTCCATATGAGCAACATATTCTCCTCTTGCTCCGACCTGTTCACTCTCACGACACTCAAAGGACTTGTGCCCCCACTTGTGGCACTTGTAACACTGGATGGCAGCTCCTCTGCCTCTGCCATTACCTCTTCTGCGCTGGTATGGCATTCCTCCCCTAGTGTTATTGTCCTTCTCTGCTATCCCTGGAGGTTTTGAACTGTTACCTTCATCAT